>CAWUFW010008136.1:600000-924979 GCA_963921515.1 Calotriton arnoldi | reverse complement strand
TTGGATGTCTTGTCCCAGTTCTTTGCGCAGTTCGCCTTTGAAATCCTGCAGCAAGGTAAGTAGGTCTGACTTCGTTAGGGCCATGGCTGTGACTGCTGTATCGCTTTTCTGCGCCGGGACTTTGTCAGAGGGCGCAAAAAAGTCTGGGACTGTACTCGACGGTCTACTCAGCACCTTCTTTGGCGGCATAGAGAGCCCCCCAGCACGAACCCAGGGACCCAGGTGGTTTGGCAAGTCCGGGTAAAGATCGTGCTTAGCAGGCCCGGGAATGACAGAATGGCCGAGGGCCGGCAAAGACCACAGCCGATTCAGCGGAGGTAGGGGATGGCCCGGGCACACAACAGTCTCAGTGATGGTAAGGGGTGGCCCGGGCTAGGTATAGGCTTCCTCTGTTTACGGTGCCGGCTTCATCACGTGGGACCACGGCCACCCGAGGTTAGTAGGTTGTGGTAGGTGGGAGTTAGACTCAGTGTACAGTCCAGGGCTGGCGTCGGCACGAGGTTGGAGGCGGCGGGTGCTGGTGTAGTCCCGAGAGGTCCAAAGGCCGCGACCAGAGGGTCTGCAGGCTGTATCTTAAGGTCAACGCTTGCGGGTGGTGTATCCCATGGCAGGGTGCCGTCCGGGATCCACTGATCAACACAGGACAATCAGGGTCCCCTGTCTATGGAGGCAGTGCGTGCCTCAGAGGCTGGATGGCGGTAGAGTCAGGGGTCCTCCAGCAGCACACCCCCTCTCTCGCAGCCGGTAGCTGCCAATCTTCAATAACCTCCCCTCCCGGAGATGCAGGCCTACCTCAGCCGCCCCGTCAGGGTCAGGCGGGCGCAAAGGAGTCCGCTGCAGTGAGCTCGTCCGCAGCACCGGCAGTGGTAGGGGCCTCTTCAGTGGCGGTCACAGGGCCCAGACGTCAGCAGGGAGCAGTATCCCCCAGCCGCCCACGCGGGAGTAAAGGCGTTCTTCTACGCCATTGCAGGGTCAGGCAAACATCGCAAGATCCTCGTCGCGGGGGCCCTGCTCCGCGTGGCGTCGCTGGGGGAGCTGGGTCGCGCTAGCGTAGGCTGCTCGACTATCCGCGGAAGCTCCTCGCCCGTACCTCTATTGCTGTGGGCCCGGTCCAGTCACCACCTCCGGGAAAGCCCCGTCCGCCATCTTGTGGAGCCCAGCAATACCTCGCGGCGCCCGCAAGTCTCCGTCGATTCCGCAGCCCCAGGAGGGATCAGGGCTGCTCCGCCGACTCCTCCGGCTCTCCGCTGCAGGTGAGGGTCATCCAGACCGGCACAGGAGTCCTCCAGTCGCTAGGTGCAGGGCCAGAGCAGAGCGCGGACCGGGAGCCGAGACGGTCTACATCCGGTCGGCCATCTTGCCCGGCCACGCCCCAATTCTGCTCTTTTATCGGGCTGGCTTATTAACCTCTCTCATGGATGCATCACACTGTATTATCAACCAGTGGGCTTAATTTTCTCCATTGCTTTACCAGAACCTTGCTCTTATATGTTAAACCTCTGAGGTTGTTTGTGTACCAGACGCAGTACAGCACTTTTTCTTATTTTGAGGGTTGCTGCCATAGTGTTGCTAACCTGGGTGATGCTCTCTGACCCTCCCTTACGTTAAGTTACCTAGATGAGTTCTCATCCCAGTGTAAGAGGACGTTTGGGGGAAGATTAAGGAAGACAATAAAAATAAACCAAGCAATTTAGGGGATTTCCCACTACAGCATGTATCATATCATAACACTTGATAATAGGATGTATTTAATTGCTATCATGTCTTGGTGAAATGTTTAGGTAAATCTGCAAGTCATCTCCAGATTGCTAGACCTTGATATTCTTCAAGCCATATGAATGCAAAAATGCTTCACATAAGGGTATAGATGACCATTTAATCGATGGAATCTTCAAACAGATGGATGAGATGTGCTGTTATAACGCACCCTGAATCCTAAGAAACAGGAGCGGCTCGTGCAGGTAAGAGCAGTGGGGAATGGTGGGGGGACTCGACAGACGACGAGGGAAAATTAATTATTTATTTAATTTTCCCTCGTCGTCGTCTGTCGAGTCCCCCCCACCCGCCACACTGATGTTACCTGCATGGGCCGCTCCTGCTAAGGAATAGTCTTGTGGAAGCGGGTTAGCTTGCTTCACTCGTGTATCTATAAATTGATGGAACTCTCAATTACATTGCCTGGGAATGAAAGGAGAGCAGTTAGTGTGTAGGTTAAGAGACTGTTAGGGTCACTGTTCACTTTTATCACTAGCAGGAGGATTTCTCCAGTATCAAGGGAATTGATTTTGAAGGCTTAGATGAGAGAGATGTTGGCGAGATTCAGCAGTGACTTAAGTTTCTCACTGTTGATTGGTCTCATTATTGAGCATGGAATGAGGTTGTTGACACAGAATGTGACCTAAAGGCAGTTTAATGGGATATGGGTGTCATAACATATATGGTGAGGGAGTGAGCATGTCCACTTGTGAGTTGTGAGGTTTCATGTAATGGATTATGGTTTTTCCTTCAGGGTAATTGATTTCTTCTTAATCGTTTGTTTTTTCTTTTTTGAAGAACTTGGTGATCACGTTGGTTTGTCTTTAGAATGCTCTTTTGCCAAGTCCAGTGTGTGGTTGATTCAGTGACTGATGCCTTTGAGGAGAGATCCTTGTCTATGCTGACTGGGTTGTTGATGCTGGCATCAGTTTGTAAGTTACTCCGACACAGGGTATGAGTCTTCTTTAGTATTTAAGGAGAGTTTCAAGAATTCAAAGTGTTCCTGGACCTATGTTCTTTACCAATTTCTTCTCCTGCCTCTAGATGGTGCATGTTCTCTCTATGAGCTGCTGGCAGTACCAATAGACCTAAGGCTTTGGTTTCTAGAAATTGTTCTTACTGGGGACATGGATGAAAACATTATTTTGGAGCATGCAGTTGAGGTTATTGCATTAGGCATTGGCATCTATGGTGGTGCCCAATGGGGCCACTAGTTTGGGAAGGTCATGTTGGAGACCATTAATAATATAACTAAAAGGAGCATAATTACTGCTTGGAAGGTTTTGGTTGCCCGTGATGAGTTAATGTGAATGCAGGCATGGTCTCAATGGTGTAGCATGGGTGCCATGGGCCACACTGAAAGCACAGAAATCGGTCCTCTGTACATGCTGGATAGATAGCGAAAGATTGCCTTAATTGTGATGCAGAGGATACCTCAGACCCATGGGCCCTGGAGCCACTGCACCCACTCACTAATGGTAGGAACTTCTGTCCAGTCAAAAGAAAGTGGTACATGGCAAGTGAGGATGGACCAGAAGGGGAATACACAATTGAAGACATTGCCTTCGATGTGTATTGACAGTGTGATATATTTCCTGAAGATGCAGTGTTTGAAAAAAGAGCTCCTTTTAAGGTGTTGGTGGCTGCATTGCCTGGGAGGTTGTGTATGAGGAGGAAGATGTTGTTAAACTAATTGATTGTACCTATAGTGATGAGGTCGGCGATCTCCTTGCTAAAGGGGAGCTCCTGGTGCCGAAGAAATAGTTGGTTTCTGCTCCCTGCATCATAATCTTTCTGTTTTTCTAGAAGATTATTTCCAATCCAACCTTGATAAATGGGGAAGGTGAATGGTTCACCTGTTTGGGAATGGTCAGAGAGGCGATTTAGCTTGTAAATGGGAGTACGGTTCAAAATGGATCATGGAAGAGGACTCAGAGGAACAGTGAAGGTGCGGAAACAGTCAAAGGCATGATTTAGGCGATTAATAAAAAGTATGTGTTCCCTTTTTTTCTTATTGGGACCTCCTCTCTCTGTTTCTTGTATTTTTGGGACATTTGTCTGTGAATGATTGATTGGTTAATTATATTTATAGGATGCATGCTACTTAAGGAGGAGTCTCTTGGCATCGGTCAACACACCATGAAGAAGAGGTGTGCCTTGAGAGCTTGGGGAGCTTAGCACCTCCTTTGGTGTGCAGAGATGGAATTGCAGAGTTGAAGGTCTAGAACTAAGAAGGTGAACAGAGTTTAGTCTGCGTAAAACAAAGGAGATGTTGTGCTTGACTAAATAGGGTGCAGTAGGGTGTGTAAAAGGATATATGGTTAGTGAAGTTTCTAGGGGCAGTATTGTGCCTGAATTTAAACATCCAACGGACTAGCCTAAAGTTAAGTCTTTCCATGACTAGCAACAAGTGTGGAGAGCCTTTGGGGGCTTTAATGTGCTCTTTCTTAGGCAGGCCCTCAATTGTTCGAATGAGGGCTTTTTGGGCTTTTTAAAGTCAACCAATCTGGGATGCTAGCAATATTGTTAAGAAGCAGTTCCAGTAGTCCAAAATAGAGTTAATAGCAGGAATAGTAGGAGTACTATTAAACTAAGTTTTTTAATTGGTGGAACTAGCTGCTAATCACATTTCCAGGCTGGGTGTTAAATGTCATTTCTGCATCGAGATGAATCAAAGTATTTTAAGGTTTAGAGTAGGAGTAGGATTTTGACTCAAGATGCATGGAGCAGGCAGGGATGTTAAGGTGGTTTTCCCTTTTGTTTCCAGAAGAACTGGTTTCTCATTAATAAAACTGAGGTAATAATGCAACTTTCTACTCTGCAGTACATTATGTTGATCAGTCACCAAGAAAAGATTGCTGGATAACTTTTTGCATATTTAAGTATTGTTCAAAATGATTGGACCCCACTTAGTGGTTGTTGAAAAGAGAGTTCAGAGGCGCAATATATATATATATATATATTATCTACTGGCGGTCGCCAGTAGATAGTTATAGTTAGGACCTATTTTCCATAGGAAATCCGCAACATTCTATTTGAAATAACTCTTGCGTCGGTTGACGAATCTTCGCGAAATTTTCAAACTTTATGGCCCGCTCCAGTCCGCTCCTACCCTGAAAGTTTCGGGGTGATTCGTCAAGCGGGGGCCGAGAAAAAGGGGGTCCCAAAACGTGTTTTCCCCATTCATTTTCCCATAGGAAACTTTAGCCACGGCTACAGCCCGAACTGCTGAACGGACTTACACCAAATTTGGCAAAGAGGTAGTTCTTGGTTCAGAAAGAACCCTTTTGTTAAATGGTGTAAATCCGTTCAGTAGTTGCGGAGAAATTAAAAAATAAGAGTCAAAAATCAATTTCCCATAGGAAACTTTATGCAAGGCTACAGCCCGAACTGCTGAACGGAATTACACCAAATTTGGCAAAGAGGTAGTTCTTGGTTCAGAAAGAACCCTTTTGTTAAATGGTGTAAATCCGTTCAGTAGTTGCTGAGAAAATCAAAAGTAAAAACACATATATATCTGGGCGGAGCCTAACCACACATGTCATCGTGAGATCTGATTGGCTGTCAGCACTTCATCCTGGAATTGCTGGCAGCCATCTTGGGACCAATATAAATGATAGTACCCCATTGAAATACATTGTAGTGAATCGAAGATTTTGAGGGTTACCAAAAGGAGAACTATAAAGGGTGATAACAGACTTTAGTTACATTAGAATTCATTTGTTGATGGTACCATACTAATTTCAGGAATTGTGGTGTGTTCTAAGGTGATTTTACCCTGTGAAAAACCTTCTGCTGGGATATCATGAATCATGTTTGAGAGAAAACTATTTTCACATGCTTGTCCCATACAGTTTTGGAAGGTGCTCCAGAAGCTAAAATGAGAGCATATTTTCTGTAAATTCACATTATCTTTCTCAGTCATGTGAGAATGAAGTCTGACATTCTCAGTAAAACATGTACATCCAACAATGGCAGAGACTGTCAGTTGATTCCTTTGTGTTCTGCTGCAGCTTCCCAGAGTGTTCTAAAGAACAACTAGAGTGCTAACAGCCTTACTTATGACAAAAGTATGGCACACCTGAAGCCATCTTGATTGGAATAAACTGGTAACACTTAAAACATTTAATTTAAAAAGGAACAAAATGATGGGGTTCATTTTGTCATAGAAATTATGGTTAGTGCTGTAGAAAGAAAAATTAGGACATGTTTCAAGTGTGATCTCAAATATCTTCCTGTTATATTTCAACAGGAGCAGCCTGTCAGTTGATGCCTTTGTGTTCTACTGCAGCTTCCCAGAGTGTTCTAAAGAACAACTAGAGTGCTAACAGTCTTACTTATGACAAACGTATGGCACACCTGAAGCCATCTTGATTGGAATAAACTGGTAACACTTAAAACATTTAATTTAAAAGGAACAAAATGAGGGGTTCATTTTGCCATAGAAATTATGGTTAGTGCTGTAGAAAGAAAAATTAGGACATGTTTTAAGTGAGATCTCAAATATCTTCCTGTTATATTTCAACAGGAGCAGCCTGTCAGTTGATGCCTTTGTGTTCTACTGCAGCTTCCCAGAGTGTTCTAAAGAACAACTAGAGTGCTAACAGCCTTACTTATGACAAAAGTATGGCACACCGGAAGCCATCTTGATTGGAATAAACTGCTAACACTTAAAACATTTAATTTAAAAAGGAACAAAATGAGGAGGTTCATTTTGCCATAGAAATTATGGTTAGTGCTGCAAAAAGAAAATTTAGGGCATGTTTTAAGTGAGATCTCAAATCCTCTTCTATTTCATTAGAAAATTCTGACATGCAGACTGAAACAATCACTTTCAATACCAGCAGTAGACTTCCAGTTAACTCCTTGGTGAGCAGTAGCTTTACTACAGTGATCTAATGAACAACTAGAGTGCTAACATTCTGAAATTATGGAAAATGTGTGACACATCTGAATGCCTTCTTGATGGAATCAAAGTAAAAACTGAAAGCATTTCCTACTGAGGAGACTGTAGTAAATGAGGAAATTAGGAAACTTCATAACAAATAAGTCTCCCAAGATGGCCACCAGAGAAAAAAGAGCCCAAATGTAGCACAAATATCACCCAGAGGTAGCCCACGTATAGCCCAATGACAGAAGTGTGCAAAACACTTTTTATTTTTTGTTTTTTGCAGTTTTATATAGTGCAGACTGGTCAGGTATTGGAGTGCTTTACATGAGCATTGGTTACATCACACAAGGACAAATTCATGTTGGTTGACCCCTACACTACCCAAACACCACTGCACTACCCTAAACCCTAAAACACTACCCCCAGCACGACCCCCTTCACTACCCAAACACAACTGCACTACCCTAAACTCAAAAACACTACCCCCAGCACGACCGCCTACACTACCCAAACACCACTGCACTACCCTAAACCCTAAATCTACCCCCTACACTACACAAATACCACTGCACTACCCTAAACCCTAAAACACTACCCCCTACACTACACAAACACCATTGCACTACCCTAAACCCTAAAACACTACCCCCAGCATGACCCCCTACAGTACACAAACACCACTGCACTACCCTAAACCCTAAAACACTACCCCAGCACGACCCCCTACACTACCCAAACACCACTGCACTACCCTAAACCCTAAAACACTACCCCCAGCACGACTCCCTACATTACACATACACCACTGGACTACCCTAAACCCTAAAACACTACCCCCAGCACGACTCCCTACACTACCTAAACACCACTGCACTACACTAAACCCTAAATCTACCCCCAGCATGACCTCCCACACTACACAAACACCACTGCACTACCCTAAACCCTAAAACACTACCCCCAGCACGACCCCTACACTACCCAAACACCACTGCACTACCCTAAACCCTAAAACACTAACCCCAGCATGACCCCCTACACTACCCAAACACCACTGCACTACCCTATACCCTAAAACACGACCCCGTACACTACACAAACACAACTGCACTACCCTAAACCCTAAAACACTACCCACAGCATGACCCCCTACACTACACAAACACCACTGCACTACCCTAAACCCTAAAAAAACTACCCCTACACTACACAAACACCACTGCCCTACCCTAAACCCTAAAACACAACCCCCAGCATGACCCCCTACACTACACAAACACCACTGCACTACGCTAAACCCCCTACACTATACAAACACCACTGCATTACTCTCAAACCCTAAAACACTACCCCAGCATGACCCCCTCACAACACAAACACCACTGCACTACCCTAAACCCTAAATTGACCCCCAGCACGACCCCCTACACTACCCCAACACCACTGCCATACCCTAAACCCTAAAACACTACCCCCAGCATGAATCCCTACACTACCCAAACACCACTGCACTACCCTAAACCTTAAAACACTACCCCCAGCACTACCCCCTACACTACACAAACACCACTGCACTACCCTAAACCCTAAAACACTACCCCAGCACTACCCCTACACTACCCAAACACCACTGCACTAACATAAACCCTAAAACACTACCCCCAGCACAACCCCCTACACTACACAAACACCACTGCACTACCCTAAACCCTAAAACACTACCCCCAGCACGACTCCCTACACTACCCAAACACCACTGCACTACCCTAAACCCTAAATCTACCCCCAGCATGACCCCCTACACTTCCCAAACACCACTGTACTACCCTACACCATAAAACACTACCCCCAGCTTGACCCCCTACACTACACAAACACCACTGCACTACCCTAAACCCTAAAACACTACCACCAGCATGACACCCTACACTACTCAAACACCACTGCACTACCCTAAACCCTAAAACACTAACCCAGCACGACCCCCTACACTACCCATACACCACTGTATTACCCTAAAGCTTAAAACACTACCCCCAGCACAACCCCCTACACTACTGCACTACCCTAAACCCTAAAACACTACCCCCAGCACGACCCCCTACACCACCCAAACACCACTGCACTACCCTAAACCCTAGAAAAGAAACCCCCACCCCATGCCCAATCCCCCTTACCTCTCACTCCTTGTGGTTCCTCTCTCCTCGTGGTTCCTGCTTCACGTTGTCTCTGAGGGGCGGTGCACGTCGTTGTGAGGAAACGGAACAGCCTCTGTTTCCTTACAACGACATGGATCGTCTACATGTTTTTTTAGAACGCATGGTCATTTACCATACATACCTTTACCACAAAATTCGTTGTAAAGGCATGCGTGGTAAATGACCATGCATTCTAAAAAAATGCGTAGTAATGACTTCGTGATGTACAACGCATGCGTGGTAATGCATGCGTTGTAATGGTATCGCAAAGTAAAAAAGTCGTTGTAACGGCTGTTTACCGATCGAAGCTGGCCCCTGTTCTTCAGTGAGACGTTTATTTTATTAATTAGGAGGAAGGAATGTGTTTTTTTTACCGAAAAGTGCATTCCCGGCTGTTGTATTGTGAAAGTGTCCACGTGTTTAAACAAAGAGAGGGAAATCAAGGGCGTTATTTTCTTAGGTCCAGCATACATGCCCAACATAATATCTCTACAATTAAAGTATGCAGTTCCTAATATTCACAGCAGGTGGTGATAATCAATCAAAGGCTCCACACAATGGTATAGAGCGAGACTTAGGAGGAGAATCTCCTCCTGTTGGAAAAGACCCTCACACACCCAGCCAGCTAGGTGTCTTGCTTCATCATCGGGTCTGCTCCTTATCGGGTTGGCGCTGCAATACCCGATCGGCGCCCGAGATGGGGCCTTATTGGCGGAGATCTTTATTCCTTATGCCATAGGGTGTAGTGCGTGTGAGGGCCCTAAAAGTAGTGTAGGTGCTAATGATAGGTGAATAATTGGAATCTAAAATAGGAAATGGTGGTCCACTCAAAATAATTTTAATGAAACGTGGCCATCACCCTAATTAAAAATGAAAATGCGTATCTTACTCTAAAATTGTGAGATTATACGCTTATAATATAGGTCAACATGTTTCTTGCCTTTATTCTTAATAGATGGCAATTCCTCAGGACCAAAAAATAGGATCTACCTACACTTTTCGGTGGTGGTCTAAAACTACAAAAAGTGAAGTAATAACCACTCGTACAGCACCCTCAAAAGTGATACCTGTAGATCTAAAAACCAACCTGCAATGAAACAGAGTAATGAACATAAGTTTAGTCATATTAAAAATATACGGGTAATTCAAGGACCCAGTGCCTCAATCAAAACCCATAGTGCAGCCAAAGCATGCCGAACACAGGTGACTGATGGCATGCGAAAAGTCTGAACTACATTTGGTGAGGAAGAAGTAACAACATATTAAAAAATGGCAGCTAAATGAGCATCGTTTTATAACTTACCCAAATTGGGTCAAGGATGCACAGCATCAAAACTGGCTGGCGAGGACACTAAAGTGTAGTGTCCTGTGGGAATTAAAAACAGAGAACAAATGCTGGGAGATTAAACAGCCAGAAACAGCTACCTGTAGGTATATCAAGCAAAGAAGATGAAGAAGAAACAACATGACAATACCCAGTCGTATCGCAATCATGTCCATCAGTGTCAGTCTATCAGGCGAACAACTCAGCCCTTCAATGTCAATTGAAAAGACAAAGGGCGTGGATTTACCAGTCTGCGCCTCCCGGTGTTGATACCTCCGCTGAGTCAGGTCAGCGTCAAATGCGCACCCGGTGCCTGTCGTGGTAAAAAGCCAACGTTCCTCTGGTATCAACCACAAAAGAGAAATATCAGCTCAAAATGTAGGAGATCTTTAGAAACGACCTCACCAACATCCTTCCGTTTGAAGGGGTAGTGAAACCGGTATGTTGGCAAGCGTCCAAGTCAAAGAAACCCCACACAAGAGCTAAATAACTTACTGAAGGGACTTAGTAATACCCTTCAAGCCAAACCAATGAAAAACCATGAGGGACACACAGGGGGCTAACTATTCTGTTACTTACTCTTCCATGTGAGTCCGATCGGAGATGCTCCTACCCCTTGCTCAGCCGGTCCGGGAGTAACGAACAGAGTAAAGATCCCAAAGAAATACCAGCGGCCGGCAGAGCTTGGAGGCGGAACTTCCGGTACTTCCTGTCTGAAACAGCGTAACGACTCGAGCGCTAACCCTGTTTAGGGCGCCATGTTGGATTTCCTCCAACCAATGCGAGACAAAACACTCCATGCAGTAGCAATCAAAGGCGCCAAAAGCGTAGTCTCGTTTTAAGATAACAAGAAAAAGTGAATGGATTCAAAACACCTAAAAGGAATTAATGACTCATAAACCATAATCTAATATGGACGCTAAAAATGGCGATAAACCTGTGTGACTAATGTCATGTAAGACAGGAATGAAAGTATTGCTACAGATGAAGGACGTAGGTCCAGCCTTACTAGTGTATCTCATAGAGGATCCGCGTTACTAACTAGATTAAGTAGATTTGGAGGGGGCTCTTCCTCATTGGAATCAACAATTATGAAATGTTAACTATTTAAAGTAATATGTTAGGCACAACATTCGGCATCAGGTAGGAGTCCGGGGAGTTCGAGTAAATTACAAAAGGAGCAAAACCACTAAATCAAGTGCAGAAATACAAGGGCCCAAGGTGGTAATATAGCCCCTAACGGCTTGATTGTTAATAATTTCCCACGTTTGTTTCTGGAGGATCCTGTCTTTAAGAAAGAATGGTCCCTAGTAGCATGGAAGTGTACTAGGGACTGGTTGATCCTTATAATCAATACGGCCAAGAGAATTGCAGACGCCCTACTGATAAGAATACAAAGAGCAGAGGGTGCGATTAAGGTTATTGTCCAGACAGCTGCATACAAGAGCAAGCTAGCAGAGATCAATGCTGAGATTGCAGAAAATAGGGAATATTTAATGAAACAGAAAATTTCAAAACTCCAGAAAGATATTCAGAAATTCTCTGTTGAGAAGATCTATCCCTATCTCAAGGCAGATTATACTGCAACAGCTACTAGTTACTCTTCTGATGAAGGTTCTAACTCTTCACGGAGGGGTTCCTCATCTAACAGTGATTCCAGCACTGGGAGCTGGAATAACAAGAAAACAAGAGCTTTCCATCAGCCTAACTATCCTCCTTTCCATATACCACCATATCAGGGGCCTCCATACTGGCAATATCCAATGTACCAACAAGGCCCTCCACCTTTTTTCCAACATGGGGCAGAGCCACCTTTCCTAGACAGAGGCTGGGGCAGAGGAAGAGGGCGCAGAAGAGGTCCAAAAAGAGTACAATGGAAGGATTTGCCAGAACAATCAACACGAGCAGTAGAGACCAGGAGTCAGACAAGGGGGAGGAGACATTGATCATTAACCTCTCACCCAGAGTCCTTTCACCGATTGAGGTCAAGGTTCTCCAAAAGGTCTGGGTTTTGTCCCCACACCTCGAAATGATCAATTTCGCAACATTTGTGAAATACAAGGTTTTTTTCGCAAAATCCGCCTACAAGCCTTTTTTCATGATCAACCGCCACTAATAACGGGCGATTCTGGCTTGCACAGACCATCCACTTTTACACCTAATAGCAGCATGGTTCCCAACGAGGTGTTAACATTTGAGCAAGCAGTGTTGAAAGATCTGAACAGTACATCTACTCCTGCTCCTTATTAAGCCTGGGCGTAGTTCGCGAAGTAGAGCTACGCGAAGCTACGCAAAGTGCAGTTCGCACTACGCGAGCTACGCGTAGCACTACGCGAACTGCGTAGTGCACTGTTCGCAATGATTGCACAGTGCCGGATGCTTGTCCGCACTGTGCAATCATTGAAAACAGCATCTTGCACAGTGCGAGCTGTCTGCTACTGCCGCTCGAGTAGATTTTTACTCGAGCGGCAGCTTTTCAACGCGGACTGGTAGTTTCTCATCGCGAGCGGTCGCGAGCATACGCGACCACTCGCAATGAGAAACCTGACCTCCCGCGTTGAGAATCTCGCCGGGAGGTTTATTTCCACGCTCGCGATCGGCAACTTGATGTTGCTGATCGCGAACAAGGAAAAAGTCTCGCCGGGATGTCATTTTGCTTGCTCGCGGTCGCCAACTTGACGTTGAGGACCGCGAGCAAGCAAAAATGACCGCTGAACTACGCTACGCTACGCTACGCGTGTTTGCACTGTGCTACGTGCAATTCGCGTTGTGCGAAGTAGCGCAAACTTCGCAAACTACGCGAGCGTAGCGTAGTGCTTTGCCCAGGGTTACTCCTTATCACAATTTGTCTTCTATTGAAACCACTGCTATCTCAGACCTGGCGAATGATGTAAATATCATAATCAAACAGGCTGACAAAGGTGGAGCTACGGTGATCATGTCCACACTGGACTACGACAATGAATGTCGCAGACAACTCAGCGATAGGGTATACTACACACCGATTAGGGAAGACCCTACACCTAGGTTGAGTAGAATTATATCCTCTATGGTCTTTTCTGCTGAAACAGAGGGTTGGATTACCAAGAAGGAAGCTGAATTCCTAATAACGAAGGACCCCAAGACCCCTTATTTTTACTGTCTACCCAAGATCCATAAGGGTATCACCCCTGTTCCTGGACGACCCATCGTGTCAGGGATCGGGTCCATCCTGGAACCCCTCTCCAAGTTTGTGGATCATTTCATACAACCACTGGTTAGAGCCACCCCCTCTTTCATTAGGGACACCACAGACGTCTTACGTTTAATCGAGGGGACCCAACATCCAGAAGTAGTAGATCTCTTGGTCACCCTGGATGTTGTGGCCCTTTATACTAATATCCCACAAAGGGCAACCCTTGATGTTATTGAAGACGCCCTTATTCACAGTGATTGGGATTCACCTACTCCAGTGACCTTCGTACTGGAATGCGCCACTTTAGCACTCACAGAGCATTTCTTTGAATATAATACTCAGCTTTACCACCAGACACAGGGCACTTCAATGGGCAGCACATTCGCGCCCAGTCTAGCCTGTATGTATATGGCAGCATTTGAGGAGAGAGAGATCCACAATCCCAGGAATCCGTATGTTTCCAATGTGTTATTATGGAAGAGGTTCATTGATGATATCCTGATTCTATGGAAGGGAGAACGCACCAAATGCGATGAATTCTGCATTTGGATCAACACATTGAACCCCTATTTAAAATTTACTAACATCATTTCAGAAACAGAGATTCCATTTCTTGACCTATTGATTAAACTAGAGGGTGACAAGATTTCTACCACTCTATACCGAAAACCAACCGACAGGAATAGTCTCCTACGTTTCAGTAGTCATCATCCAAGGGCTCTCCGACAAAACTTACCCTTTGGGCAATTCCTACGTATCAGACGGAATTGCAGTACACTCACTGACTACAAGAATGAGTCTAACACGCTAAAGACAGACCTACTTCGAAGAGAATACCCCATACAGGTGATCGATCGTGCGTACAAAAGGGCACAGCATAATAACCGTGAGAGCCTATTGGAGGTCAAAACTAGAGAACCTGATAGGGTCATGACCTGTGTAACGACATACACCCCTGACTCGAATCGAGTTAGAAACATCATTTGTAAACATTGGAACATCCTTAACACAGGAACTCTGAAGCTTCCCAAACCTAGGTTCGCCTTTAAACGAACTAGTAACCTCAAGGACATGTTGGTACACACTAGACCTAAGAAACAACAGGGCAATACACAAAGGACACTTTGGGACTTACCGCCTGTCAAGGGTCATTACCCTTGTGGGTCATGCTCGGCGTGCCCGCAAACTAAGGTTACCAAAGAATTTAAGTTCCCTAACGGAGTTAGTTGGAGTATGGCTGCACACACTAATTGCAACACACCTAATTGTATCTATTTACTGGACTGCCCATGTGGTCTTCTTTACATAGGTATGACCTCGAGACCAGTCAAAGTCCGGATAATGGAACATCAAAGCAATTTCAGATGCCATAAAACTAACACCAAAATGACCTGTCACTTCGAACAAGTGCAACATCCCCCTGACTCATTCAATTGGGCCGTATTAGAAACCCACCCAGGGATGCCTACAAAATCATTGTTCCGTTTGGAACAACGTTGGGTCCTTCGACTAGCCACTGATAAAGGAGGGCTTAATGAGGATATTCCTGGAGCCAATTAACCTAATTACCACCTTGGGCCCTTGTATTTCTGCACTTGATTTAGTGGTTTTGCTCCTTTTGTAATTTACTCGAACTCCCGGACTCCTACCTGATGCCGAATGTTGTGCCTAACATATTACTTTAAATAGTTAACATTTCATAATTGTTGATTCCAATGAGGAAGAGCCCCCTCCAAATCTACTTAATCTAGTTAGTAACGCGGATCCTCTATGAGATACACTAGTAAGGCTGGACCTACGTCCTTCATCTGTAGCAATACTTTCATTCCTGTCTTACATGACATTAGTCACACAGGTTTATCGCCATTTTTAGCGTCCATATTAGATTATGGTTTATGAGTCATTAATTCCTTTTAGGTGTTTTGAATCCATTCACTTTTTCTTGTTATCTTAAAACGAGACTACGCTTTTGGCGCCTTTGATTGCTACTGCATGGAGTGTTTTGTCTCGCATTGGTTGGAGGAAATCCAACATGGCGCCCTAAACAGGGTTAGCGCTCGAGTCGTTACGCTGTTTCAGACAGGAAGTACCGGAAGTTCCGCCTCCAAGCTCTGCCGGCCGCTGGTATTTCTTTGGGATCTTTACTCTGTTCGTTACTCCCGGACCGGCTGAGCAAGGGGTAGGAGCATCTCCGATCGGACTCACATGGAAGAGTAAGTAACAGAATAGTTAGCCCCCTGTGTGTCCCTCATGGTTTTTCATTGGTTTGGCTTGAAGGGTATTACTAAGTCCCTTCAGTAAGTTATTTAGCTCTTGTGTGGGGTTTCTTTGACTTGGACGCTTGCCAACATACCGGTTTCACTACCCCTTCAAACGGAAGGATGTTGGTGAGGTCGTTTCTAAAGATCTCCTACATTTTGAGCTGATATTTCTCTTTTGTGGTTGATACCAGAGGAACGTTGGCTTTTTTACCACGACAGGCACTGGGTGCGCATTTGACGCTGACCTGACTCAGCGGAGGTATCAACACCGGGAGGCGCAGACTGGTAAATCCACGCCCTTTGTCTTTTCAATTGACATTGAAGGGCTGAGTTGTTCGCCTGATAGACTGACACTGATGGACATGATTGCGATACGACTGGGTATTGTCATGTTGTTTCTTCTTCATCTTCTTTGCTTGATATACCTACAGGTAGCTGTTTCTGGCTGTTTAATCTCCCAGCATTTGTTCTCTGTTTTTAATTCCCACAGGACACTACACTTTAGTGTCCTCGCCAGCCAGTTTTGATGCTGTGCATCCTTGACCCAATTTGGGTAAGTTATAAAATGATGCTCATTTAGCTGCCATTTTTTAATATGTTGTTACTTCTTCCTCACCAAATGTAGTTCAGACTTTTCGCATGCCATCAGTCACCTGTGTTCGGCATGCTTTGGCTGCACTATGGGTTTTGATTGAGGCACTGGGTCCTTGAATTACCCGTATATTTTTAATATGACTAAACTTATGTTCATTACTCTGTTTCATTGCAGGTTGGTTTTTAGATCTACAGGTATCACTTTTGAGGGTGCTGTACGAGTGGTTATTACTTCACTTTTTGTAGTTTTAGACCACCACCGAAAAGTGTAGGTAGATCCTATTTTTGGTCCTGAGGAATTGCCATCTATTAAGAATAAAGGCAAGAAACATGTTGACCTATATTATAAGCGTATAATCTCACAATTTTAGAGTAAGATACGCATTTTCATTTTTAATTAGGGTGATGGCCACGTTTCATTAAAATTATTTTGAGTGGACCACCATTTCCTATTTTAGATTCCAATTATTCACCTATCATTAGCACCTACACTACTTTTAGGGCCCTCACACGCACTACACCCTATGGCATAAGGAATAAAGATCTCCGCCAAGAAGGCCCCATCTCGGACGCCGATCGGGTATTGCAGCGCCAACCCGATAAGGAGCAGACCCGATGATGAAGCAAGACACCTAGCTGGCTGGGTGTGTGAGGGTCTTTTTCCAACAGGAGGAGATTCTCCTCCTAAGTCTCGCTCTATACCATTGTGTGGAGCCTTTGATTGATTATAACCACCTGCTGTGAATATTAGGAACTGCATACTTTAATTGTAGAGATAAAGTGTCCACGTGGCCTGGTTTCACTTCCGGTGAGAGAGTGGAAGAGTCTGTTTGGATCTAAAGGAGTTCTGTTGTTGGACGGGCTGGCGCGACATGTCATCAGAAAACATAGCTAATGGAAAGCGTCCTCCCTGAAGTGTGGAGCAGTGCCATGAGAGGTCAACGAGTGTGCGTCCCACCGCAGTATGACCGTACCGCGTGACCCATGTGCCACCTCCAGGGTACGGGAGGCAGAAGCGGCATCGCAGGTCCTCTTGAAGACCGTTGTAGCACTAATTCTACATTTTGGTACTAGGGCATTTTAACTCCGTTGTTCCTGCCAGATACAAAGAGAAGATCCTGTGTTATTCAGTGCCCTCGTTACCTTTTTTGTGGGTTGTGGTGCTTGTCACTTCGCTGCCCCGCCGGTGCACACGACTGGGCACCCCACCTCGTGTGCCATCTGCAGGGCCTCTGCCCTCGGATCACTGGTTTCGGTTTCTGGAGTGGCAACATAAACAGTTGCTCCCAAAGGACTAGCCTGAACACTTAGGTGAATATCCCCTGCACCAGCATTCCACGGAAATTCTTTCCTAGCTCTCCCACGTCAACGAGGACGTCATAATAGCACGGCTCCGCTCGCGACACCGTATGACGTCATCGGAGCCATAAGAGAACCTAGTCGGCGTGCTGACGTCAGTTCCACCCATTTTTCCATGCCACCGAGGCAAACAGGGGACCGAGACATTTTCACATGTATACATAGTATAATAAATATATATATATTCACTGAAAAAACCATAGGTTTCAGGCACGTTATAGTTAGAAATTAGCATTTAAAAAACCTTAGAAATTCACTGAAAAAACCATAGGTTTCAGGGGCGTTATAGTTAGAAATTAGCATTTAAAAAACCTTAGAAATTCACTGAAAAAACCATAGGTTTCAGGGGCGTTATAGTTAGTTGGACATATCACTCGTACAAAACCATAGAAATTCCCCCGTTATAGTTAGTTCAGCTAACTATACCTCGCGCGCCCGCAATGCACTGCTGATGACGTCACATATTACATCACTCATGACATGGTCAGTGACATCACTCATGACATCACTGATGACATCTCAAATGACATCACTGATGACATCACTGATGACATCATCCAGTGAATGTGTGTTTTTCTGAAAATTAAATATGTTTTATATATGTATATCTCAAGGTCGATGGAAGAATAAATGGGTATATAAGTGTCTAAATGGATGATTTTGTTTTGTAAAATTGATTGTATAACTGACTAAGAGTATCTTAGTGAATACATGGGTTAGTGAGTAATGTTTAAATATGAAAATATCTGTATCAGTCTCTCACTTTGTGTATAAGTGGCTGCATGGGTTGGTGAGTAGCTACATGAGTGTCTATATGGGTTATTAGTTGGTTTTTTGAGTATCAGTATGAGTGTCTGAGTGTCTGTATGGTTCGGTGGGGGTATTACTTAGTGCATAGATGCATGAATGAGTGAATCACTGTTTGTATGTGTTGAAGACAGCATGTGTGCAGGACTGTATAGGTGGATGAGTATGTGTATGGGTGTGTTAGTGAGTGAATGACTGTCTCAATAGTGTCTTTATGAGTAACTACATATGTTTTAAACTAGTATAAGTGAGTATTGGTGTATATAAGTGAGTATATGTGAGAGTGAGAGATTGGAAGAGTTCCTGTACAAATAAGTAGGTGTTTCTATAAGTGATTGTTTAAGAGAGTAAGTATGTGTAAGTTTCTGTAGAAGTGTGGTAGTGTGTGTATAACTGTATATACAAGTAAATGGATGTTTGATACTTTGTTTGCATGTGTGACTATGTGTGTGAGTAACTCTATGGATGAGTGGCGGTGTGTAACAGGATGTATAGGTGTATGAGTACATATGATGAGTGAGTACATGTATGAGTGACTGTATAGGGACTGTTGGTGAATGAGTGGATGTGTGTGTAGATCTTGGAATTACTGAATAGGTGTGTTGTAACTGGTATTGGTATGTCCATTGTTTTGAAAATGTTAGTTTGTATTTTTGAGTGTGTGTATCAAAGGTTATATTAGGGTGAGAGGAGGTCTGCCACTCTATCACAAGGATGATGTCATCAGTGATGTCATTTGAGATGTCATCAGTGATGTCATGAGTGATGTCACTGACCATGTCATGAGTGATGTAATATGTGACGTCATCAGCAGTGCATTGCGGCGCGCGAGTTATAGTTAGCTGAACTAACTATAACAGGGGAATTTCTATGGTTTTGTACGAGTGAAATGTCCAACTAACTATAACGCCCTGAAACCTATGGTTTTTTCAGTAAATATATATATATATATATATATATATATATATATTCACTGCAAAAACCATAGGTTTTAGGGACAGTTATAGTTAGTTGGACATTTCACTCGTACAAAACCATAGAAATTCCCCGTTATAGTTAGTTCAGCTAACTATAACTCGCGCCCTGCAATGCACTGCTGATGACATCACATATTACATCACTCATGACATGGTCAGTGACATCACTGATGACATCACTGATGACATCTCAAATGACATGGTGGGCTAGTTGGCCCCCAGGTACCCCCAGTATTGAAGGGGAATTAATTCCCCAACTTAAAACGTGCCACAGGGCGCATTTGCAGAGTGGGAGGGGGCGGGGCCTCTGGCACGATCGTGTCTGTTGTATTTTTCTTTTTTTTTTAGAAGGGGGGCTGTGTGGCCCCCCTTCTTTTCCCTTTTTTTGGGCCCTGGGGACCCCATCCCCCAGGGCCTGACCCCTTTTTTAAAAAAAAGAAAAAAATGAACGGGAAGGGGGCCGCGTGGGCCCCCCTCCTGTGGCCAATTCCGGCCCCGGGGACCCCATCCCCCGGGGCATGGCCAAATATTTTTTTTTGTTTATGGAGTGGGCTGCGTGGCCCCCCTCCTCCGGCCATTTATGGCCCTGGGGACCCCATCCCCCGGGGTCGGCCTTTGCGTGATTTTTTTTTATTTATTTGTTATTATTATTGGGGAGGTGGCCCCCCTCCCGGGCCACTCCTTGCCCCGGGGACCCCATCCCCCGGGGCCTGGCCTCTTCATTGGGGACCGTGGGGGGAGCCCCAATGCCCCCACGGTCCCGCCGGCTCCCCACGTCCTGCAGGAGCCGGCATTGCTTTTCCACATGGGGAGCTGCTAACATGCAGCTCCCCGTGTGGAAAAGCAATCTGCTTTAGATTTTGGAAGAGAGAGCAGGTTTCCTGCTCTCTCTTCCAAAATCCAAAGCAAGTTTGCTATGGCAGGACAGGAGCCGTGAGGCTCCGGTCCTGCCATAGCAAACATCAGTGTCCCGGGGGTGGCACCCCGGGACACTGCAGGAGCCGGCCCTGGGGGGTGGCAGTCGCCAGGGCCATAAAGGGCTCCAGGAAGGGGGCTGCGCGGCCCCCCTCCCACCTATTGCACAGCCCCGGGGAGGTGGTGGTCCCCGGGTCTCGGGGGTCTGTTACGGACCCCGCATTTGAATATTAGTGCCCCAGGGAGTTGGCGGTCCCCGGGGTGTGTGGGGTGGCTCGAGCCCCCCCACACAGGTCTATTTGTTTTTTTTTAAAAGCCCCGGGGTGTGGCGGTCCCCGGGGCAGCGGGGGGGCCGTGTGCCCCCGCGATTAAAATTAATAAAAGACCCGGGGGTGGCAGTCCCCGGGGCTTGGGGGTCCTTGGAGGCCCCCCACACATTAAAAATAAGAAGCCCCGGGGGGTGGCAGTCCCCGGGGCTGCGTGGGGCCATGTGCCCCCCGCAAATGTTTATGGAAAGCCCCTGGGGTGGCGGTCCCCGGGGCTGCGGGGGCCTCCCTGGGCCCCCACAATTATAATATTGCATGCCCCCGGGACTTGGCCCACCCGGGGGCTAAATAATAACGAAGCGGCCGGATCCGCGGATCCGGCGCGCATTTTGCCGATTTTTTTAAATAAAAAAAATGCTTTTTTGGGACCCCCTAAGCAGGCCTAGGGGGTCAGGGTGTTTCTACCCTGCCCCCTTTTCTTTTTTTCACGTTTTTTATTCTGATTTCTTGTGACTCGGTTCTACCGAGTCACAAGATGGCTGCCAACACTTCCTGGTTTGGAGTGTTGACAGCCAATTAGAATAAAGCTCGTGGTCGGGAGGGTCCGCGGATCCTCCGTGCCTCTAAATATCAAAACTTTTATTTTTGATTTTCTCAGCAACTACTGAACGGATTTACACCATTTTTAAAAAGGTCACTTTCTGAGCCAAGCAGTACCTTTTTGCCAAACTTGGGGTAAATCCATTCAGTAGTTTCGGCTGTAGCCTTGCATAAAGTTTCCTATGGGAAATTAATTTTTTGACTCTTATTTTTTAAATTTCTCTGGAATTACTGAACGGATTTACACCATTTAACAAAAGGTCTCTTTCTGAACCAAGGGCTACCTTTTTGCCAAGTTTGGTGTAATTCCGTTCAGCAGTTCGGGCTGTAGCTTTGTCTAAAGTTTTCTATGGGAATTAACATGGAGAAAACACGTTTTGGGACCCCTTTTTTCTCGGCCCCCGCTTGCCGAATCACCCCGAAACTTTCAAGACAGGAGCTGACCGGAGCGGGCTACGATTTTTGAAAATTTCGCGAAGATTCGTGAACCGGCGCCAAAGATATTGAGAAAACAAAAAACGAGTTTCCTATGGAAACTAGGTCCTAACTATAACTATCTACTGGCGGTCGCCAGTAGATAGTTATAGTTAGGACCTATTTTCCATAGGAAATCCGCAACATTCTATTTGAAATAACTTCGGCGCCGGTTGACGAATCTTCGCAAAAGTTTCCAACTTGTTGGGGCGCTCCGGTCCGCTCCTATCCTGAAAGTCTCGGGGTGATTCGTCAAGCGGGGGCCGAGAAAAAAGGGGGGTCCCAAAACGCGTTTTCCCAATCATTTTTCCATAGGGACCTTTCATCGCGGCTACAGCCCGAACTGCTGAACGGAATTACACCAAATTTGGCAAAGAGGTAGCCCTTGGTTCAGTGTCGTGCCGTTTGCTTAAATGGTGTAAATCTGTTCAGTAGTTCCTGAGAAAATCAAAAGTAAATTCACATATATATCTATGGCCGAGTAGGGTCCGCGTACCCTCCCGATCACGAGCTGCATGCTAATTGGCTGTCAAGTGGCTGTCAACACTCCAAATCAGGAAGTGTTGGCAGCCATTTTGTCCCTCGGTAGAACCGAGGGACAGAAACAAGTGCGCAAAGCGCAAAAAGGGGGCAGGGTAGAAACACCCTGACCCCCTAGGTCTGCTCAGGGGGTCCCACAAGGACCCCCTGGGCAGAAAAAAGCATTTTTTTAAAAAAAAATCGGTGGGAGGTGCTTAGGGTGCGTGGATCCCGCTGTGATTAGAGGCACAGAAACATGTCGCCAAACGCAACAAGGGGGCAGGGTAGAAACACCCTGACCCCCTAGGTCTGCTCAGGGGGTCCCACAAGGAACCCCTGGGCAGAAAAAAGCATTCTCCGCCCTTCCGCAGCCCCGGGGACTGCCACCCCCCGGGGCTTCTTTTTTTTAAATTAATCACCTGTGTGGGGGGGCTCCAGCCCCCCCACAGGCCCCGGGGACCACCACCTCCCCGGGGCACTTAGAAAACAAATGTGGGGGTCCGTTTCGGACCCCGAAGCCCCGGGGACCACCACCTCCCCGGGGCTGTGCAATTGAATCATTGGAGATGTCATCAGTGATGTCACTGACCATGTCATGAGTGATGTAATATGTGACGTCATCAGCAGTGCATTGCGGGGCGCGAGTTATAGTTACCTGAACTAACTATAACGGGGGAATTTCACGGGTTTTGTACGAGTGCAATGTCCAACTAACTATAACTGTCCCTAAAACCTATGGTTTTTTCAGTGAATTTGTAAGGTTTTTTAAATGCTAATTTCTAACTATAACGTGGCTGAAACCTATGGTTTTTCAGTGAATATATATATATATTCACTGAAAAAACCATAGGTTTCAGGGGCGTTATAGTTAGTTGGACATTTCACTCGTACAAAACCATAGAAATTCCCCCGTTATAGTTAGTTCAGCAAACTATAACTCGCGCGCCCGCAATGCACTGCTGATGACGTCACATATTACATCACTCATGACATGGTCAGTGACATCACTCATGACATCACTGATGACATCTCAAATGACATCACTGATGACATCACTGATGACATCATCCTTGTGATAGAGTGGCAGACCTCCTCTCACCCTAATATAACCTTTGATACACACACTCAAAAATACAAACTAACATTTTCAAAACAATGGACATACCAATACCAGTTACAACACACCTATTCAGTAATTCCAAGATCTACACACACATCCACTCATTCACCAACAGTCCCTATACAGTCACTCATACATGTACTCACTCATCATATGTACTCATACACCTATACATCCTGTTACTCATCCATAGAGTTACTCACACACATAGTCACACATGCAAACAAAGTATCAAACATCCATTTACTTGCATATACAGTTATACACACACTACCACACTTACTTCTACAGAAACTTACACATACTTACTCTCTTAAAAAATCACTTATAGAAACACCTACTTATTTGTACAGGAACTCTTCCAATCTCTCACTCTCACATATACTCACTTATATACACCAATACTCACATATACTAGTTTAAAACATATGTAGTTACTCATAAAGACACTATTGAGACAGTCATTCACTCACTAACACACCCATACACATACTCATCCACCTATACAGTCCTGCACACATGCTGTCTTCAACACATACAAACAGTGAGTCACTCATTCATGCATCTATGCACTAAGTAATACCCCCACCGAACCATACAGACACTCAGACACTCATACTGATACTCAAAAAACCAACTAATAACCCATATAGACACTCATGTAGCTACTCACCAACCCATGCAGCCACTTATACACAAAGTGAGAGACTGATACAGATATTTTCATATTTAAACATTACTCACTAACCCATGTATTCACTAAGATACACTTAGTCAGTTATACAATCAATTTTACAAAAAAAAATCATCCCTTTAGACACTTATATACCCATTTATTCTTCCATCGACCTTGAGATATACATATATAAAATATATTTAATTTTCAGAAAAACACACATTCACTGGATGATGTCATCAGTGATGTCATCAGTGATGTCATTTGAGATGTCATCAGTGATGTCACGAGTGATGTCACTGACCATGTCATGAGTGATGTAATATGTGACGTCATCAGCAATGCATTGCGGGTAGCGCGAGTTATAGTTAGCTGAACTAACTATAACGGGGAATTTCTATGGTTTTGTACGAGTGAAATGTCCAACTAACTATAACGCCTCTGAAACCTATGGTTTTTTCAGTGAATTTCTAAGGTTTTTTAAATGCTAATTTCTAACTATAACGTGCCTGAAACCTATGGTTTTTTCAGTGAATTTCTAAGGTTTTTTAAATGCTAATTTCTAACTATAACGTGCCTGAAACCTATGGTTTTTTCAGTGAATATATATATATTTATTATACTATGTATACATGTGAAAATGTCTCGGTCCCCTGTTTGCCTCGGTGGCACGGAAAAAATGGGTGGAACTGACGTCAGCACGCCGACGAGGTCCTCTTATGGCTCCGATGACTGACGTCATACGGTATCGTGAGCGGAGCCGTGCTCGTTGACGTGGGAGAGCTAGGAAATTATTTCCGTGGAATGCTGGTGCAGGGGATATTCACCTAAGTGTTCAGGCTAGTCCTTTGGGAGCAACTGTTTATGTTGCCACTCCAGAAACCGAAACCAGTGATCCGAGGGCAGAGGCCCTGCAGATGGCACACGAGGTGGGGTGCCCAGTCGTGTGCACCGGAGGGGCAGCGAAGTGACAAGCACCACAACCCACAAAAAAGGTAACGAGGGCACTGAATAACACAGGATCTTCTCTTTGTATCTGGCAGGAAAAATGGAGTTAAAATGCCCTAGTACCAAAATGTAGAATTAGTGCTACAACGGTCTTCAAGAGGACCTGCGATGCCGCTTCTGCCTCCCGTACCCTGGAGGCGGCATATGGGTCTCACGGTACGGTCATACTGCGGTGGGACGCACACTCGTTGACCTCTCAAGGCACTGCTCCACACTTCAGGGAGGACGCTTTCCATTAGCTATGTTTTCTGATGACATGTTGCGCCGGCCCCGTCCAACAACAGAACTCCTTTAGATCCAAACAGACTCTTCCACTCTCTCACCGGAAGTGAAACCAGGCCACGCGGACACTTTCACAATACAACAGCTGGGAATGCACTTTTCGGTAAAAAAACAACATTCCTTCCTCCTAATTAATCAAATAAACGTCTCACTGAAGAACAGGGGCCAGCTTCGATCGGTAAACAGCCGTTACAATGACTTTTTACTTTGCGATACCATTACAACGCATGCATTACCACGCATCCGTTGTACATCACGAAAGTCATTACTACGCATTTTTAGAACGCATGGTCATTTACCACGCATGCCTTTACAACGAATTTTGTTGTAAAGGTATGTATGGTAAATGACCATGCGTTCTAAAAACATGTATACGATCCATGTCGTTGTAAGGAAACAGAGGCTGTTCCGTTTCCTCACAACGACGTGCACCGCCCCTCAGAGATGATGTGAAGCAGGAACCACGAGGAGAGAGGAACCATGAGGAGTGAGAGGTAAGGGGTATTGGGCATGGGGTGGGGGTTTCTTTTCTAGGGTTTAGGGTAGTGCAGTGGTGTTTGGGTGGTGTAGGGGGTCGTGCTGGGGGTAGTGTTTTAGGGTTTAGGGTAGTGCAGTGGTGTTTGGGTAGTGTAGGGGGTCGTGCTGGGGGTAGTGTTTTAGGGTTTAGGGTAGTGCAGTAGTGTAGGGGGTCATGCTGGGGGTAGTGTTTTAGGGTTTAGGGTAGTGCAGTGGTGTATGGGTAGTGTAGGGGTTCGTGCTGGGGTAGTGCTTTAGGGTTTAGGGTAGTGCAGTGGTGTTTGAGTAGTATAGGGGGTCATGCTGCTGGTAGTGTTTTAGGGTTTAGGGTAGTGCAGTGGTGTTTGTGTAGTGTAGGGGGTCATGCTGGGGGTAGTGTTTTATGGTTTAGGGTAGTGCAGTGGTGTTTGGGTAGTGTAGGGGGTCGTGCTGGGGGTAGATTTAGGGTTTAGGGTAGTGCTGTGGTGTTCGGGTAGTGTAGGGAGTCATGCTGGGGGTAGTGTTTAGGGTTTAGGGTAGTGCAGTGGTGTTTGTGTAGTGTAGGGGTTGTGCTGGGGGTAGTGTTTTAGGGTTTATGTTAGTGCAGTGGTGTTTGGGTAGTGTAGGGGTAGTGCTGGGGTAGTGTTTTAGGGTTTAGGGCAGTGCAGTGGTGTTTGTGTAGTGAAGGGGGTCATGCTGTGGGTAGTGTTTTAGGGTTTAGGGTAGTGCAGTCGTGTTTGTGTAGTGTAGGGGGTCGTGTTTTAGGGTATAGGGTAGTGCAGTGGTGTTTGGGTAGTGTAGGGGGTCATGCTGGGGATAGTGTTTTAGGGTTTAGGGTAGTGCAGTGGTGTTTGGGTAGTGTAGGGGGTCGTGCTGGGGATAGTGTTTTAGGGTTTAGGGTAGTGCAGTGGTGTTTGTGTAGTGTGGGAGGTCATGCTGGGGGTATATTTAGAGTTTAGTGTAGTGCAGTGGTGTTTGGGTAGTGTAGGGAGTCGTGCTGGGGGTAGTGTTTTAGGGTTTAGGGTAGTGCAGTGGTGTTTGGGTAGTGTAGGGAGTCGTGCTGGTGGTAGTGTTTTAGGGTTTAGGGTAGTGCAGTTATGTTTGGGTAGTGTAGGGTGTCGTGCTGGGGTAGTGTTTTAGGGTTTAGGGTAGTGCAGTGGTGTTTGGGTAGTGGAGGGGGTAGTGTTTAAGGGTTTAGGGTAGTGCGCCCAGCCAGCCACAATATCTGTGGACAAAGGGGATCCTGACTCTTTGGAACGCTCCGTCAATTGAATAATTTGGCTCAAGGGCCCTACCACGTCCAAGACCTATCAATTCCTTTCTTGGGATCCCTCATATACCTGGAGAAAAAGGTACATAGTTTCTCATCAATTTCAGGCGTGTGTGCCACCTTCCCCTTCAGTGAGGGCCTGGGGCATTCTCCCCTCATCCTATTCCTGACCTCCCTTTCAAGGGGTTGATGGATTTTCCCCACCACATACTCTGCCACTTTGGCGTCAGGTGTCCACTCTGCCGACCTAGGATGGTAAATTTGGGTAGGCTCGAACATGTCCGAGTGGACCCTGTCCCCAACCGGGGACTGAGAGGAGTGGGACTCTGGACGCCAGGGACGCCCCGAGTCCTTATCCTCATCGGAGGAGAAATCGTCCTCCGATACACCCTCTCCCTCTAAGGGAAACCCGCCATCGGGGTCTACAATAGTGGTGACAGTGTCGCAATTTTCTCCGGGCCTCTCTTCCTCCCGGCAGGGTGCATGTTTTAGCGTTCGCGCACTCTTGAGGAAGGTCTCCGTAAGTTTATCAAATCCTTCCAAGTGCCCGCGTTATGCTTAACGGCCCTTTATTCCCCATCTGGGAGCTACTTGGACCCGCCACCACCAGATCTGGGTCACTGAACACCCCAGGGATGCTTTTCCCCAGCTTATCAACCTGATCCCTAAGAGGAGCCAGCGCCCTAGAAATAGCCAGAGAGAGGGCTTGGTCCACTGCTGGAGCGAGAAGTTGGGGGCCATTCCTCCTCCACTTCCTGGTAGGAGGAGTAAAAATGGTCTTCTGGAGAAGACATGATAGCAGAGGGTGTGAGCACAGAGCAAATGCCCTTAAAATCCTTAAGACAGCCCCCTTGCCGGTGCTCCAACAGCTGGGCTTTCCCCGATGCTGTTATAAGAATAGACTGAGGCGCAATACCAATTACCACCACCAGGTGGCGCTGGTCACTAACGCGGCCGTGTGGGGAAATCACCGCGTAGCGGTGTCAAAATTAGGCGAGGTTGGTCGGGAATCAAGCGGACACTAAAGGAGTGACCGGATTCCCAAACGCGCGTAAAGACCAGCGGGAGCTCTCGACGGAGCTGCCTCGCTCGGACCAGACGCGCCTGACAGGATCTCACCGCGCGCAGAGCACACAGAGGGAGAAACTGCGAGGGGGAGAACGCGCTCAGACAAGAGCCTGCTGCGCAGGGAATATGAAACAATACCAAGGCAATAATGCTAATAACGTGCACAAGAAACCGCTATACAAACAGCAACAACGTCAGATTAAGCCAAGAATGTAAGGAATGCACTTAACTGACGAGCAGTGAAGAAAGAGGAAGCGGAAGGGACGTCACGATATTATATACGATGGACTGTGATATGATTGGACTATAGTTGCCTTGGAGACTACCCCCTAATGTTTCATGGGTTGTGTAGTCTTTTGTTTAATGATTGTTGTGTTACGTTTTCTTTGAACTGCTATGCAAATAAAGTGAGGAAAGATATGCATAATCCTCGCCTCAGTCCTGCCATAGAATTCATTAAACTTTATTTGATCTGATTTAGAAACATAGATCATAAAAGTGTACATAAAAACAGTAAATCCTCTTTCCTAATACAATACAGTGAGATTTAATTAAAAGCAGTAGGTAAAAACGGGTGTTACAAAGCCCGGTTCAGAGCAACTTCAGGTTAACAGAATCGTAAAGTTCAATGTTTCGCAAGATCAATCTCATGTACTTCGTGCAAAATACGCAATAAGGGGTCCAAGTAAGATGTAACGCTCCAATACCTGACCAGTTTGCACTATATAAAACTGCAGAAAAACTAAAAATAAAAAGTGTTTTGCACACTTCTGTCATTGGGCTATATGTGGGCTACATCTGGGTGATATTTGTGCTACATTTGGGCTCTTTTTTCTCTGGTGGCCATCTTGGGAGACTTATTTGTTATGAAGTTTCCTAATTTCGTCATTTACTGCAGCCTCCTCAGTAGGAAATGCTTTCAGTTTTTACTTTGATTCCATCAAGAAGGCATTCAGATGTGTCACACATTTGCCATAAATTCAGAATGTTAGCACTCTAGTTGTTCATTAGATCACTGTAGTAAAGCTACTGCTCACCAGGGAGTTAACTGGAAGTCTACTTCTGGTATTGAAAGTGATTGTTTAAGTCTGCATGTCAGAATTTTCTAATGAAATAGAAGAGGATTTGAGATCTCACTTAAAACATGCCCTAAATTTTCTTTCTGCAGCACTAACCATAATTTCTATGGCAAAATGAACCCCCTCATTGTGTTCCTTTTTAAATTAAATGTTTTAAGAGTTACCAGTTTATTCCAATCAAGATGGCTTCAGGTGTGCCATAATTTTGTCATAAGTAAGGCTGTTAGCGCTCTAGTTGTTCTTTAGAACACTCTGGGAAGCTGCAGTAGAACACAAAGGCATCAACTGACAGGCTGCTCCTGTTGAAATATAACAGGAAGATATTTGAGATCACACTTGAAACATGTCCTAATTTTTCTTTCTACAGCACTAACCATAATTTCTATGAAAAAATGAACCCCATCATTGTGTTCCTTTTTAAATTAAATGTTTTAAGTGTTACCAGTTTATTCCAATCAAGATGGCTTCAAGTGTGCCATACTTTTGTCATAAGTAAGGCTGTTAGCACTCTAGTTGTTCTTTAGAACACTCTGGGAAGCTGCAGTAGAACACAAAGGCATCAACTGACAGGCTGCTCCTGTTGAAATATAACAGGAAGATATTTGAGATCTCACTTAAAACATGTCCTAATTTTTCTTTCTACAGCACTAACCATAATTTCTATGGCAAAATGAACCCCCTCATTTTGTTCCTTTTTAAATTAAATGTTTTAAGTGTTACCTGTTTATTCCAATCAAGATGGCTTCAGGTGTGCCATACTTTTGTCATAAGTAAGACTGTTAGCTCTCTAGTTGTTCTTTAGAACACTCTGGGAAGCTGCAGTAGAACACAAAGGCATCAACTGACAGGCTGCTCCTGTTGAAATATAACAGGAAGATATTTGAGATCTCACTTAAAATATGTCCTAATTTTTCTTTCTACAGCACTAACCATAATTTCTATGACAAAATGAACCCCCTCATTTTGTTCCTTTTTAAATTAAATGTTTTAAGAGTTACCAGTTTATTCCAATCAAGATGGCTTCAGGTGTGCCATAATTTTGTCATAAGTAAGACTGTTAGCACTCTAGTTGTTCCTTAGAACACTCTGGGAAGCTGCAGTAGAACACAAAGGCATCAACTGACAGGCTGCTCCTGTTGAAATATAACAGGAAGATATTTGAGATCACACTTGAAACATGTCCTAATTTTTCTTTCTACAGCACTAACCATAATTTCTATGACAAAATGAACCCCATCATTTTGTTCCTTTTTAAATTAAATGTTTTAAGTGTTACCAGTTTATTCCAATCAAGATGGCTTCAGGTGTGCCATACTTTTGTCATAAGTAAGGCTGTTAGCACTCTAGTTGTTCTTTAGAACACTCTGGGAAGCTGCAGTAGAACACAAAGGAATCAACTGACAGTCTCTGCCCTTGTTGGATGTACATGTGTTACTGAGAATGTCAGACTTCATTCTCACATGACTGAGAAAGATAATGTGAATTTACAGAAAATATGCTCTCATTTTAGCTTCTGGAGCACCTTCCAAAACTGTATGGGACAAGCATGTGAAAATAGTTTTCTCTCAAACATGATTCATGATATCCAAGCAGAAGGTTTTTCACAGGGTAAAATCACCTTAGAACACACCACAATTCCTGAAATTAGTATGGTACCATCAACAAATGAATTCTAATGTAACTAAAGTCTGTTATCACCCTTTATAGTTCTCCTTTTGGTAACCCTCAAAATCTTTGATTCACTACAGTGCATTTCAATGGGGTACTATCATTTATATTGGTCCCAAGATGGCTGCCAGCAATTCCAGGATGAAGTGCTGACAGCCAATCAGATCTCACGATGACATGTGTGGTTAGGCTCCGCCCAGATATATATGTGTTTTCTTTTTCAAATTTCTCAGGAACTACTGAACGGATTTACACCATTTAACCAAAAGGCACGACTCTGAACGAAGGGCTACCTTTTTGCCAAATTTGGTGTAATTCCGTTCAGCAGTTCGGGCTGTAGCTGCGATGAAAGGTTCCTATGGAAAATTTGTTTGGGAAAACATGTTTTGGGACCTCCCTTTTTTCTCGGCCCCCACTTGACGAATCACCCCGAGACTTTCAGGATAGGAGCGGACCGGAGCACCCCACGAGTTTTGAAAATTTCGCAAAGATTCGTCAACCGGCGCCAAAGTTATTTCAAATAGAATGTTGCGGATTTCCTATGGAAAATAGGTCCTAACTATAACTATCTACTGGCGACCCCCAGTAGATAATATATATATATATATTAAAAAGGATAAGTGAACGTGGTTGCTCTGTGGGATTCCACAGTAAGGTACAAGTTTTTATCAGACAAAAGGGCCCATTGTGACACCTTGTTAACAGTGAGAGAGGAGAGAGGCAAACCAAATACATGTGTAGTTATCAGTATGTTAAATCTTTGTGAGTCTATCTGTTAGGATGGCATGATCAACAGTATCAAATGATGCAGACAGGTCTGACTTTGCTAGCAGGCACCCATCTCCTTAATCTGCAAATCTGAGGACATGGTCCCAGAACTCAATCTTTGTGCTTTCGGTGCCTTGTCTGGGTTGAAAGTCAGGTTGTAAAGGGGAGAGGAAGTTGTTAGAGTTCAAAATGGACTGTAATTGTTTGGTGACCACCTTTTCAAGGACTTTACCAGGGGTTGATAAGTTGCTGAAGGCCCCAAAACTGTCTGGGGCAGTTGAGATCAAGTTGATTTTATTAATCAGAGGGCTGATAGTTCCTTGCTACCACACTGTCTATGAGAAAATGTTTCATCAGGTGGGAGATCAGAGGTGCAATGCTCACGGTCTTTTAGTAGCCAGGTTGGGGCTTGGTCAATGGCGGCATCTGTGGGTTTTAGAGAGGTCATAATAGGTAAGGTTGTTACTAAGTGCTCCAGAGTCATGGAGAAAAAGGTAGACTGGAAGGTAACAAAGGGACAATAAGGGTTGGAGGTTTAGCACTCACCTCTAGCCCCTGCTGAATGCTGTTAACCTAGTTGATGAAGAAGGGGTTGAGTTATTCACAGAGTTGCAAAAAGGGAACAGCCATCTGTGTTTCTCTAATTAGAACTTAGGTACAAGATTCCTTTAATGATTAAATTGGTTTCAAAGAAAGTTTTGTTAGTCTCATTTCTTTGCCAGTGTTTGGCACAGTACTTATTTTGTGTTTGATAAAGGATGTATCTTTAATCTCCTTCTATGACACTGTGTGGTAGTTATTTTGTATTTATGTGAGCATGAGTGTAGCAAATGTGTTCTGCCCATTTAGTCCACTTCGATTTATCGCTTTGGCCATCATTTATTTCAATTTTTACTGATTCTCAATACTTGAGTCTCATTCATGTTAAGTACATGGTAATTGGAAAGAAGCGTGTTAGCCCCCAGTGTCTACCTTTTAAGAAAAGGCTGCTGCTGCACAGCTAGGATAAGAGCCTCTGGTTTGGTTACAAATTAACACATGTACATACATGTGTGTGCACATATGGGGCTGCACAGGTGAGACTACAATTGTGTGCAGCTCCGTATTTGTGCACAGGTAACTTGCCACAAAAGGTACCCTGCAAGGATTAGTCCTGACCTGGGGTAGTCCTTGTAATATGAGCGGGCATTCATAGTGTGGGTGTGTAGTGCTTAGAGGAAAATCTGTGGTAATTTACTATATTAAACATTATAGGCAAAATCTTTCCTAAAGTACATTTATGAGCTATTTATCCGTACAATACCCAGTTAGGTATCAAACTGGGTTAAAACATTTACACCAAGTTTGAATTTGCAGTTCCCAATAACCTACATCCCGCCTTAATGCACTTCAATATTTAACATATTTCTCTAGATCAGCTCATAATCAGATTCCAGGGCTGTGTCCCCTTAGTAGGCCATAATAATTACTCTGCTCCCCAGCAGAGTGATCAAAGGTCTCACCACACAAAAGGGTAATCAACAGTACTTGACACAGTTCCTGGAAATGAAAAGGTGCGGTCATGAAATCTGCATTTGTAAATTAGATCACCACACTGCACCTGGGCAGGGACAGTATGGCCCACTGGAATAAAGGAGGGAGCCCAGACCTCTGAAGCCAACACAGCAGGGGATTGCCTTTCAATTTTAGTGGGGAGGGATCAGATAGCTGAGTCATCAAGGGGTGGAGCTGAGGCTCTCTGAGAAGCTCTGACCAGAGACAACTTGAAGGTGCCATTTTGGCTTGTTCCAGAAAGCTGTGTTAGGATGGTTTGGACAGGGGTGCAGGGATGATAAAGCATTCTAGGATTATCCATTGGTGTCTAGCCCCTAAACCTTTTTACCCCCACTTAAAAAAACCATGCACAAAGGCGAGACAGTTGAGGAGACTCTGGGAGCAACAACGGCGAAAGGATATCAAGCTGGAAGGAGAATCCACCTGATGCCCTGCAAGGATGAACTAAGGACTTTGACTCCAGCTGGCCCCCAGGACAAGGATGGGTCTCTGCAGGGCTAGTGAGTCTCGCTCCCTGATGTCCCCTAAGGAACTGTTGGGGTAATGGATCTGCTGGGGACCCTTGATGGTTCTCCTAGGACTTTTGTGTACTGTCCCTGGACTCCACTGCCATCTGTGTGTACTTCCAGAAGCCAGGAGGCTTTGGGGCCTGCAGCAAAGACGATGCCTGTTGGTGAATTTGTGCCCAGCTCCGTGAACAAAAAAAAGCCCAGTTTGTTGGGGAGCAGACTGGTGAGGAAGATAATATCAGTTACAGGGACTCTGTCTACTGCAAAGCTTGGAACTTTTTACCAGCCTGGGGCATGGGTCAAGTTATCAGTGAAATAGGTCACAAGGATAATTTGCTATGTTTGAAGCAAAGCAACAGGGTGGCCGGCGGATACAGGCATAGCTTATGGCAACTTTGAGCCAATGGTTGGAAGTGGGAGTGTAGCAAGAGACAAGGGAGGAATAGGACAGTGATGTGAGATAGACGATAGTGAGAATGCAATAAAGTATCTTGGATTAGAGAGCATGGCCTGCAAGGATGCAAACTTTCACTACTGAACAGGAGACCTGCATGCCGCAAATCTTCTATGATGGGCACCTTCATTCAGAGATAAGCTACTGACTAGAGCAGACTCTGACAACAAAGGTGAGGAATAAGCCGCAAAATATAATCAGGGCTATGCAACGCTATTTCAGCCATTTGATGGCAATGGAGACAGGTAGAACACATGGTAAGATGCATATACAGGGATATTTGTGGGTTGTTATCATGAGATGCTATGAGAGACTCGTAGTCCACAGGGTGACTGGGCAGAGTACTACCATGAACGGGGTGGGGTCGAGGTTGAGCCAGAGATCATGGCAAAGTGACCAAAGAAGGAGGAACAGAGGCAAAACCAGACAAGGCCTTCATAGGACTAATATTGTGCCCCGATGAAGACTCAAGGTGGGTGAAAAGAAGACATGAGCCCTCTCATTAAGGCTCGGCCTAGTGCTTAATTTGAGCTGGTGGTTTCCGGTGCTCGGCACTGGCACTTATTTCTTAGCACCGGTGCTTGTGACAGTCTGCCACATGGTGGCGCTGTATGCCAAATTTGGGTATGGGCACAACAACAGCTGTTTATTAATTTAATATACATTAACAATCACTAATACGTGCCATTCCAAGCCATTCTTTTAGCTTTAGGGGCCTTGAATAGCATGAATTGTCACACTTGTAGGAGTGTGATGGTTAGTAGTTGTGTTGGTACTGCAATTGGCAGCGCTGGCAGAGGCAATGGATGATGCAAGCTGCTGTGTCCTCCTGACGAGGGCCCTGGCACTTATTTTTTTACAAATTAACCACTGGGCTCAGCTAAACTGTCAGTGGCTACAAGAAGTCAAAAGAGTCAATTCATGTACATCTCTTAGGTAGATCAGGCAATGGCATCAGTGATTAGTACAGTGCTATTTCACTATTATGAAACTTTGGAAATCCTTCAGATCTACTCATAGGATAATACATAAATAAGTGTAATTAATATACTTGTTTAACAGGCCTCAAAAGTTCAGAGGGACATTAGGAAGTCAGCAACAACAAAAAACTAAGCAAGTGCATAAAAATAAAATGTGCTAGTTTGTTTTATTTGAAATTAAATTCTTTTTCTATTTGGCGACTATGGTGTGGACCTTACTGCTACTCGGACATTGTAATATTCAACACACAAGAATACACACAAATTGAATAATACCATGCACACTCATGCGAACAGGGTAAAAACCTAGGGATTTCATAAATTGCTTCAATCTGAATTAAAAAGTGTTTACGTGGCCCTCACTATCCTCTGGGGTCCCAAGAGGCAAAGCTTTATGTCTGCTAGGAGCACGCGGGACAATTGTGTGGTGTTTGGACACCTGGATATGAACACGGTGCCCCAGAGCTCGGCATATGCTTTTTATTATGAACCACCATTACTCAACCTTGCTTAAACAACTGGTTGTCTGCTGAAAATGTTTTATAACTGTCAAGGCACTTCAGAGGACCCTCGTGGGTAACTAACTCTGTTAATCCTGCCCTGAAGGAGAAGAAAGGGACCAGCAGCCGGAGCTGGGGAGGCACAGGAAGAAAGACGAGTCATACTGGTAATGTCTGGTACGCTAAAAGCAGGAAATCCCCGTTCTGACTCGAGAATTATGTCATTGTTTATACTACAGTATTCATGCACGAGATCTGGTGGAGACAGAGCTTTAAAGGATTCACAGTAACTATGAGCAGATTAAAAGTGCCATAACCATATCACAGCAGGAGCCAGAGTTCCTTGTCAACATCGAGCATGGATTAATTTGGCGCTGTCTTTCACTCCTGGTGACAGTTACTCCCAACTAGAAATCTGGATTGCAGTCCCAGAACCTTAATTTTCTATAAGTACTTTCTTTATTTTTCTTATAATACGCGTTTTATGGCACAGTAATATTGGTTAGTAAACTGTGTATATCACTAACTTAAATAGAAAAGCAAGGAATGTCTAGACAAAGCAAAACTTAAATATTTTATCCAACAAACCATTCATACCTTATTGGAATAGAACAAGGGAGAGGATGTGGCTTGACGGCTAGAACGGCAGATTTTTGAGCTGGGAACCAGCTCCGAGTCTGGCGGGAGGCTCACACATCCTGTGATTCTGGGCAAATCACATAATCTCCCCGTGTCTGGAAATGAATGTGTCCGTCTGTAATGCAACTGGTGCTCATGTAAAGCGCTCTGATATACCTTCCGGTCGAGTTCGCGCTATATAAAACTGCAAAAAAATGTAAGGCAGAGGTGCACACTCCCTCCATGGTGACATGAAGCAGGCCAGCGCTGTTTGGCTGTACGTGCGAGCGCCATTAGGGTGCGTACCAGAGTCGTAATGAGAGGCAGATGTCAGAGGAGAGCAAGAAAAAGGCGTGTGTACTTTGGGGGTATTTGGAAGTACACATTTTAATTTCTTCGTTCAAGTTCCACAGAACACAACTGCTGCACACCAGGGCTATTGCCTTTGTGATCTAAAAGAAAGGGCTAGGCTCACATGAAGGGGTGAGGAGAGAAGAGTAGCCCGGGGTGGGCCATTTCAGTCTTGTTCAAACTAGAAAGCAACCTTTGTGTCTTACCCTCCATGTGCAAAGTAAGGCTTTCGAGGGCTTGAACCACAAACTGACGAGGGCTCACTCGACTAGTGCTTGTCCTACATTTGAAGCTTTTTCGGAGCTTGACAAACAATGCTAAAAAAAGGAGTCCTCATTTGGAGTAGACTAGGTTTCGCAATTTAATAATTGTTTAGTTTCTGCTCAGGTTTTCAATATTAATTGTTTTACCCTACTTACCTCACTCAGGTGTTTTTGTACAGCAGCAGACGCTATCTCTGTCTTCAAAGCTTATAGCTGTTGCTCTTATCGGCAACTTCCTTTCCAACTTTAATCTTGTCCATTTGGAATTATTCTACTACTTTGACAGTGTTCCTGCATTTTCCCATGGTACCATTTGGGTTACCTAATCTTCCATGATCTCCTCCTTTTAAATGTAAAAGCACACAACAGCCCCTCTGGCTAGAATGGCACAATGTAGCTCCTTATATGTTGTAGTCCTAAACTGCACCCCATACTAGATAACCTGTGACCCACTTACTTAACAATACCCCAGTGGCTTTTTGCTTCAAAATGGACGCAGCATGGGCTGCATACCCTGGTTGCTTTAAAAGTGCATCAAGGGTTCAAGACCACAGATTTTGTCTAATTTGCTAAAACAGCAGTGGAGATGGATGACTCTATCCCTCTATACAAATCCTGTAATTAAATATAAAATTGAAGCTCCCAGATTAAAAGTATAAAGTTAGAGCATCAGAGAGAGCCCAGCAGGGTAGCTGGGGCACAGATGAAAAGGAATAAATATTCTCAGTATGAAGTTTGAATTTGGAGGTGGAAATAAAACAAGAGAGAGCTAAAGAGGATGTACAAGTTGTCTACGGAAAGGTGGTAGGAGAAACCTGAGAAGGTGGAGTGCAGACAGAAAATAAGGGAACCATGTGTGAGCACACGGTAGACTTTCCACTGGCAATGCTGAAGGCTGTGTCAACAAGGAGTTCCAATAAATGCTGAAAAAGTGAATTGAAAGATAGGTTGAGAACAAATTCTGTTGCATGTTGGCAAAGGCTTTAGAGGCAAAGTTTGGCATGGTCATGTTGAGTCATATGGTACTGAATGTTTCAGAGAGTTTTAGAAGGGTCAGGATGGAGGAAAGGTGGTTATGGTAGGGGACAGGTATGACGTTCAAGACATATGTGAAAATGTTTTCTGTGGAGTGTAGGGCACAAAATCTAGAATGAACAGAGGTAAGCAAGTTGTGGGTAAAGAGATATAGGGGAAGTCAATCAAACAATCGTTGTTCAGTGGTTTGGATAACACTTGAAATGGTGAGAAATCTGGGTGAAATGAGGGGTCAGGTGAGGGAGTCTCATATATATGGGATCCCTGTCATACATTATAAGGCTATTGCAAGTCATTGAGGAGTTCCATGACGATATAGAGGAACGAGGCCCAATTCCTTTATGAGGTTATGTAACTCCGAGGTGACCTGCAATATCCTTATCATGTATGGCAGGGATACTTTATCCCTTATAATATATGGTCACACCATCACCGTTCCCACAAACCACTTAAATCCTTGAGGCTTAGCTCTACCATGTGAAAGAAAGGACATATTTGCAAACATGAAAAAGAAAAAAATAATCTCTAGTGCAAAATCAAAATATCAAAAAAGCTGTTAGAAATTTGTCACAAAAAGAGATTAGAAGCACTTTAATACAAGTCATTTAAAAAGAAGACACAGTATCTCAGAATGTGTAAAGACATACAGAAATATTCAAACTTTTGTACAATTACCTAAGGAATGCAAAAAATAAACCTGTTGCAATAAGTATCCCATTTCTGTTTCTCACTGTCCAGCTAGAAAAACTAAGTAGAAGAAAGAAAGGTTTTTATACCGGAATTGCAGAATATATTATCTTAGTATAACTATGGGCTATTTGAAGCAGTGAGGGTTAGCAGGAGAGATGGGAAAATGGCTGTACAGAGTGGCCAGGCTGGGCATGACAGAGGGAAGGAACAGATATTTGAAAGCTTCAGGACTGAAAGGGTCATAGGGAGCACAAGAAGGGCAGTTTGTCTTGAGAATATAGGCACAATCCATGGTGGCTATAGATGGAACGGTGGCAGTTGGGCAGAGTGCAAGGGATGTTCGGTGTATGGGTAAGGCAGGTTTATAAGGAGAGATCCAAGTGTGTGTTTGTATCAGGGTGATTCTGGAAGAGAAGTACGTGGCAAGTTAAATTGCAAATAATGTAGAAAGGCCTGGAGAATTGCAGGGTGAAAATAGCCCATTCAGACCTAACTTAAAGGAAAATGAAAATAACATGGTAATGGAAGTAACAATGTTTACTAATGGTGAGAACAGAAGTGAGGAGACTGGTGGTCTGTTTATACTCATCGCGGTGACTGGGGGTTCAGTGGAGAAAAATGTGCATTATGTTTTTAATCAAAGCTTAGTAAAGTTTGTCCAGTGATTTGGGTAGAGGGCAAGAGAGTTAAAGTATGCAGGGTAATGAGACTTAAGAAATGAGGGGAAAGCACAATGGAAGGAGACCTATGAAATTGAGGTACAGATTGAGAACCTTTCAGGAAAGATTTGGTACAAATAGTCAGGGACTGTATCCATTCGATTTGTTCATTTGGCTATGTGAGATCTAGTTGCTGGGGATGGGAGAGGGATTTGATGATCATGAGGTTAATGCAGAGGTCTTCAAACTGTGGGGCGCGACCCCCAGGGGGGTCATGGAGTCCTAGGAAGGGGGTCGCAGATTCCCCAGCTTCACTTGTCCCTGTAAAAATACAGCCGTCCTGGGAGGGCTAATTGAGATCGTTATCAGCTGCTTGCCTGAATGAAAGGCAAATGCGCCTTATCTGGTAATCTGCAAGTGTAAAGGATTCTTGGGGGTATTTCTGGCTCTTTGTGAAGGCAAAGATGCGTGTTTTTTTTAGTGGAAGTGCAAAGAGTTAACTACTGGGCTGGGAAGTTCTTGCTTTTAATTTTAACTGCATTTACACAGCCCTTAGTGCCCCTAAAGAGGTGTTGAAGGGACAGTTATGTAAAAAAGAAAACTGCATTACATACGCTCTGGTATTATTAAAACCTACATTTTGAAAGCACCATTTTATTGTAAAACTATGCGCACATTTTGCAGCATTCTATCTTACCCTGTGTGAAATGCAAGTATAAAAAATTTACTTACATATTCACAGTGCTTTCCGTCACAGGCTGTGACTTCGTAGCACTAAAAATACACATCACTATTCTCCACTGCACCAATCAAGTTTTAATTCTGTGGTTCTCTGGTTACACACAGACCTCTGCAGTGCATTAACTAATAGAGGTTTCATAATGTACTACAGTGCATTTCCCACTGAGTAATAACTTTTTAAAATTTATTTTTCATTTATGCTGCCCATTATTTTATATGTAGATACCTGAAGGTGAAAGACCTAAAAATATTTTGGGCTTATTTATGAGAGGCGTGCATCGCCAAAGCATCACTTTTTTGATGCTCCGGTGGCGTAAGCATCTCAACCATACCTATGAGGCAGTGCAAAGTCACCCTGCATGGCTTTGCATTGCCTCATAGATATGGAGTAAGACATAGCAGCGCAAGTCACTGCGTTGCCTTACTCTGCGTCAAGGAGGTAGTTCCATGGGCTTTGCGTGGGGTTCCCACGCAAAGCCTATGGATTTTGATGCTGCCCCATATTTACAAAATCACGTAAACCTGGGGCAGCTCCAAAAACTGACGCCTCTCCAGGAGAAATTAAAACATTTCTCCTCGTTTTTCCTTTTTCCATGTGTGCTGCATTCTGCAGCTCTCATAGAAATAGGAAAACGCCCCTCAGGATTGTTTTGGTGAAGGAAGGTGCCTCTTCCCGTACAAAAACAATTCTGCCTACGTTGGTGCTAGGTAGCAATTTGTGAAGGGAAAAGGACTGGAATGCACCGTATTTCATAATTACAGTGCATTCCTGCCCTTTCACATTGGCATAGGGCAGCGCCGCAAGAAGACTTGCAGCGCTGCCCTACACCAATTCCTCATAAATGAGGCCCTTTGTTTTTAGCTACACCTTTGGCTACACCCCTACGCTCAATGACCTTTGGTTTGCTAATTTAATATCATTTCCCCACCGTAAAAATTATTTGCTGTGGTAATTGGGGGCTGTTAGAAATGGGGGTCTCTAGTTGGCAATGGTTTTCACCTTTGTCCAAGTAGGGACCCTTCCTTCTAGTCAGGGTAAGAGGGATACACTACTGAAATAACCCCTGCTCACCCCCTTGGTAGCTTGGCACGAGCAGTCAGGCTTATTTCAGAGGCAGTGTGTAAAGGATTTGCACATAACTAACAGCAATACACTGAAGACACTACATAAGGACACCACACCAGTTTAGAAAAATATCCAATACTTTATATATTCAAAACAAGACTAAAACGATAAAAATCCAACATACAGTACTTAAAAATATGTACTTTGCGGGGAGCTGGCGTCGGTCGGTCCGGACTGCGGTGTGGGACAGGGCAGTGTGTCACAAGACTTACGAGCAGTGCCCCCAACCCACGGTGCGGTCACGATTGTCGAAGTCAGTGACGGCATCGGTGAGACCAGGGCGGCGAAGTGAAGCGAGGCGGTGCGGAGTGCGGTGCCCACAGGTCACGGTTCAAGCAGCAGCTTGGCGGCTGTCATCAGTGAGACCAGGGTTGCAGTTCGAGATGCAGCGGTGCCCTCTGCGGTACCTTCTGGGCACGGAGCCAGCAGCAGAGTCAGGGACGGAGTCGGTTGCTTTCCCCCTCTGTGGCAACTGAAACCATGGTTCCAGAGGCGGTACTCAGAGGTCAGTGAAGTCTTTGCGGTCCCTGAGACTTCAGAACAGGAGGCAACAAGTAAAGAAAGTTCAGTCCAGTCCTTTCACTGCCCAAGGCAGAAGAAGCAACTGCAGGCCAAACCAACAAAGCAACAACACAGCAAAGATGCAGTACTCCTCTTGGCAGTTCTTCCAGCTCTTCTTCTTGGCAGGTTCCTTGATTCCAACAAGTTCTAAAGTTCTAGGGTCTGGACCCCAATATTTATACTCAGTTTCTCTTTGTGCTTTTGGGCAGAGAGTGCCTGTGCCCAGCCCAAACCAGTTCCATCTTTTCTGGCCCAGCTTCCTGGCAGGAGGTGGAGACAGCATTGTCCAAGGCAGACCAGGCCCATTCAGGTGCAAGGAAATCTCCTCCCACCACTATAAATACAGCCCAGGTCTATTCAGCTCAGCCCTGACTCATCCAGGAAAGGCAGGACACACCTTGACCCCCCCAGTGGTTGTCTGATGAGAATGCACATCCACAGCCCCTGTCACTCCAAAGCCAGACAGTCAATCCACAAACCCATCAGAGGCACACAGGATGGCTAAGCAAGAAAATACCTACTTTCTAAAAGTGGTATTTTCAAACACAGAACATAAAAATCATCTTTACTAAAAGATGCATTTTTATATTCTGAGTTCAGGCATGCTAAACCCCATTTCTCTATCTTGTCCCAATGGGAAGATATGCTTATAAGATGTTATAAGTAAACTCCCATTCTATCCTATGGGACAGATAGCCTTTCCATCGTGAAAAACGAAACACACTGTAATTCACTACCAGGACATGTCTCACACACACCAGTACATGTCCTACCTTTAATATACACGGCACCCTGCCCACAGGGGTACCTTGGGCCTACCTTAGGAGTGACTTACATGTAAGAAAAGTGAAGATTAGGGCTAGGCAAGTGTGTGCACTTGCCAGGTCAACATGGCAGTTACAAACCGCACAGACACTGCAGTGGCAGGTCTGATAACCCTTTTCAGGGCTGCATGGGTGAGTGGCACAATCAGTACTGCAATCCCACCAACAGCATTTGATTTACAGGCCCTGGCACCCTCAGTGCACTTTACTAGGGACTTACTAGTAAGTCAAACATGCCAATCATGGAAACACCAATCCATAATACAATTTACAATAGGAGCACTTACACTTTAACACTGAAAAGCAGTGAGAAAGTGTGCAGAGACACTGAACCAGCAAAAACAGAGCCAAAACTAGGAGGTCAGAAAGGAAAAAAACAGGGGAAACATGCCAAAAGATGCCAAGTCTAACAGGGGCATTTATGGTTGTCGATAGATGTTGATGATGAGGAGAACCAGTTTCTAGAAAATTTTGTCAGAAGGGGTCCTTATGCCTAAAAAGGTTTGACAAGGGGGTCTAGACATCAAAAAGTTTGAAGACCACTGGGTTAAGGGAATATTCTGAGGGGAACCAGTTGGGGGTCAAAAGAAAAGGTCCATCAATTTAGCATTTTGCAGACATAGTGGGCAAAAGACAATTTGAGATGCCCCTGGCTGTCTCTACTTATCCTGCTAAGGTCAAAGGTCACTTTGTCAGAGGTCATGATGGACAGTTAAATCAACAAGCACTTTGTAAAACAACCAAGACATAAATACCTGTGTGAGCAAGCAGGATATGTTTATATGAAGCAGTCAACAGCATTACCCAATGTGTGTGTCTGTGCATTTTACTTTACAGAGAGCCAGAATGAAAGACACATAAAAGGAGCTAGATAAAGATAAAAATGAAAAAAAATGTTTTTAAAGAAATTAAATGTCAGCAGATATATCAGAGCAAAACAAAAAGGTTAAACTTTGAAAGCCTCACAGTTGGTTATGGCGATGATAGCTAGTCATTAAAAACCACAAACGAAGGAGGGAGAAGAAAGAATGACTCTGAGGTAGGAGAGGAGATAGGTGCTGAAATGTAATGTTTTCAGCTTTTTGTAGAATGGTTAAAGATCTTCTTGTTGCCTCCTCATGAGGATAGATCCACAGAGAAGTAGTTCTAAGAAGGATTTTGAAGTTGTGGAGCATATACCCCAAAATGCTCAGAGTTGAAAAATCCCTAGAAATCAGAGAATCGGGATATACTTAACCATTGCATATCGTTAAGCTATGCAGACTTGTGGTAGAGGCTATGCTTTGTCAAATGGCGCCCATTTACGTATTGTTAGGGTAAAAAACAAACGGTTCATATATTATTTTCAGTAACCTCATTGGTGTTTTTAGGAAAGGCAGGTGACTTGTGGGTGGATGAAAATAGAACCTTCTGGATTGATTTATGTGAGCAATAAGTGAAGTTAATCTATTTTGAAGAAAAAAAACTCCAGTAAGTACACAAACTTCTGCTTCTGAATAAAAGATATGTGGCTGCTGAATTCCACAGTGGGGGTGGAGAGGGACAGTTTAGGAGGAGTAATTTGCCAAATTTTGATGCAACGCAGCGAAGCAATCAAAGTTGCTGCACTGCATTGTGTCAAAGGGAAAGAGCAAGATATAGAAAAAAACTAAAAAAATCTAGCCTTAATGTTATTCCTTCTTTTTATCATCATGATCAAAGGAACGCTCAATCAATTGATCAGTTTGAACGTTCATTATTCCTTCTTAATTACTCTCAAATAACCTTCATTAGTGTATACTCTATGAATTTGAATCACATCTATGTTCAGTCACAGAAAAACATTGGATTTAGTATGAATTACTGTGCACTTGACCCATCACCCGTAAATCAATCTGTGTAGTCTAACAATTATCTGTATTCACAATAGAAACACAGGGAAAAGACAGGAGTTGCTAATGTCCAAAGCAGGATGAAAGTCCTCAGATAATCACGTGGCTCCATCCATTCTGTCTCTTCAATGGCAGGCCTTTAAGAAAGAGTTCTTTAAATTTGCCACTGGTTACAGGTGGGTTTGACACATGTTCAATACATTTGTATTGACATAGCAGAAGGCCACTGTAAGAGAGTGGGTTATTAATAGGCATGGGTGAAATTTAAATTATGCCGGCGTAATCTGCGTTATTTTCGGAAGTTCCTGATACTCTTGTTAGGCGAAATTATGCCATTACGCAACTTCACATAATTATATGCAATTCACAATAAAAGTTTACAGTGAATCGCGCCATTTGCACATGAATAACAGAACATGAGCAACTGTTGTTCATGGTCCTTTGTCAGTGGCGGCTCGCATAGGGCATGCTGCGGGGCGGTGGGGCGGGGCAGGGAGGGGCAGGGTGGGGGTAGTAAGCTCGGACATACGACGGAATGGAGGAAAGTAATTATTGCGTTCCTCCGTTCCGTCGTATGTCCGAGTTTACTACCCCCCACCCTGCCCCTCCCCCGCCTCACCGCCCCACAGCATGCCCTATGTGAGCTACCAATGTCCTTTGTTTAAAAACATCCTTGCACCAAAAATGACACAAGGATGCATTTAGTGCTAAAATATAGCGTAAAATAACGGATTCGCATTTCACGTGTAATTCATGTGTATTTTTGCGTAATTATGTAAGAATTTCACATAAATACATGAAAGCAAATTGCACAAATTTTGCATACCCCTAGTTATTACTTGAGAAAGCTGTAGGTTCTGCTCAAGTAATTAATCTGTAACCTTCCATCTACTGTGATCCAAGTACCCTGTTGTAGCACTTTGATCTTTCAGGGTAGCGAAGCAGAGTAGTGCAAGGCCTACTCATGGAGTTGGTCTGGGCTGGTACCTCAGTCCGCAGGCATGCAACAAAACCACCAACCAAATCATTGTCCAGTAAGTGCTTTTATTTATAAAAAGAAAATGTACTTTATTACACAAACACTACTGAGTGCTACGCATTAACTTACAAACATACAGGCGGTGGAAATACCTATGGTGAATCCCTAATAACAGCACACCCCTAGAGAGTCCTGAACCCTGAAATCTGAATACACCCCCACATATATTAGGCACATTATAACAGGGTGTCATTATCAAAAGTCAGGGATACAAGCTTTATCAAGATGTCGCCACATTAATAAAATTTGGAATATGTCGTAATAAACCAATGCCACACCATTAAAACAAATAAGGATGGTACCATGCTAGAAATGCATTTATAAAGACATTTACTGATTCACTGTTAACCTTATCAATGTCAAACAAGCATTTCAATGACCTTCATTAGTATATGTAAGCCTTCTCTATTAAGTCCCAAGTCCCAGGTTTAACTGTTGGTGGTGCCCCTGTCCTTTCCGGGGCACCACATAGAAAAGTATCAAAATATTTAAGCATCCCAGAGGATTCGGGGTGCTCCTTTGGCCTAGGGCTTTGCATGCTTAATAAGTGGCCTTATGCCACAAAGGAAATAGCTTTTTTGTGTATTTTTGTATTTTTTAGCTAATCCACTCTCCAGTGCATTTCCTTTTTTTTCAATGCCATGTGCCCCTGCCCCATCTCCTATGGGGCCCTCAGCATGTGTCAGTCTCTGGGACTGCGAGGGGAAGCCATGATTGTGAGGCTCGGCCAGCTCCACATTCACCTGACACCATTCTGTGGCAGTGCAGGAGCCGGCAACTCTAGTCTCCCACCTACATGCATGTGGGTAGATTACTTGCACACAGTACTTTCAAACAACACCACAAATAGGTACAGTGAGCAGAGGAGACACACCACCTTGCTCCTGGGCCTCTACCGGAGTCAAACTCACAAGTGAGAAGGGGGCTCCAGTCATGCTCCCCTCCCCTTCTTAATTTGCCCTACCCACCCCTGGGGCCCATGGCCTTCCCTGGAGGATTTTCGGAAATCCTGGCAGTAGATACCATTTGTGTCTTGGCCGAACCTAGGGTCTGTATATGATGGCGATGAACCCGCCACCGACAGGCTGTTGGTGGTGGGTTCACCGCCATCGTGAAGCCATTTCTCGCCCACCAGATTGTGATGGCGGCAGTGTACTGGCGGGCGGAAAGTCCAACCGCCATGGGTCCGACAGTAGCAATCATTCTGATTGCCTGTCGGACCGCTCCGCATCCCCAGAATGGTGGAGGTGCCTACCAGGCCCCGCCATAGGGATTAGGATGGTCCATCCCCACCAGCCTTTCCGTGGTGCTTCACCTGCCATGAAAAGGCTGGCGGGATGGACTTTGGGGGCCCGTAGAGGGCCTCCCTACACCCGGGGACTTTCATTTTGGCATTGGGGGCACAATTGGTGTCCGCCTACATTTCACTACACCATGTGGCAGGCACTGCATGGTGCCTGCCACGTAGTGCAGGGAAATGTAAACAGTGCCTTGTTAACATTGCAGCGGGTGCTGCAGCCAGCAGCACCCACCGCAAGGCAAAGTATGGCAAGTGCGGCCGCCACAGTGGCGGTCGCATCCTAATACCCCCTGTGGGACCGCCGCCTTGTAGGTGGGCGGTCCCACTCCCCGAGATGATAACGGACGGACTGGAGTCTGTCCGCCATTGCAATCAGCCCCCAGTCACCAGGACAGACCAAACTCCTTCCTTCATTTTCTAGGGTACACTGACAAAATATCGACACCCAAAATATCCCCATACAAAAATATCGTGACCAAAATATCGATGAAAAAAATATCTACATCCTATGCTTATAATGGTAAGTACAAAAATATCGTAAAAAAAATATTGATGTCATAAATATAGTTGTAAAAAATACAGGGCCTGATTACGATAGCGGTGAATCCGCCACTGGCACACTGCTGGTGGCGGATTCACCGCTAACTTGCGGCCATTCTCCGCCCGCCAAATTAGGATGGCGGGCGGTTTGCCGGCAGACGGGAAGTCCGTCCGCCACGGGTCCGCCACAGGCAATCGTTCTGATTGCCTGGCGGACCCAGAAAGCATACCTAGAATGGTAGCAGTGCCTAGCATGCACCGTCCGCCATTTTAGGATGCTTCATCTCCGCCAGCCGTGGATGGCGGTTCAACCACCATTCACAGGCTGGCAGGGATCGCATTTGGGGGCCCGTTGCGGGCCCCCCTTGTGTTGGGGGGAGGTGGGTGTGCACTACATTTCCCTGCACCAGGTGCCACGTAGTGCAGGGAAATGCAAACAGTGCATTTTGAACATTGCGGCGGGTGCTGCAGCCAGCAGCACCCGCCGCAATGTTAGAGATACACGATGCGACCACCACGGTGGCGGTCGCATCGTAATCTCATGTGCGGGACCGCCGCCTTACAGACGGCCGGTCCCAAGCCCCGCAACAATGGCGGTCGGACGAAAGTCTTTATATATAAATATATATATATTCACTGAAAAAACCATAGGTTTCAGGCACGTTATAGTTAGAAATTAGCATTTAAAAACCTTTGAAATTCACTGAAAAAACCATAGGTTTTAGGGACAGTTATAGTTAGTTGGACATTGCACTCGTACAAAACCCGTGAAATTCCCCGTTATAGTTAGTTCAGCTAACTATAACTCGCGCCCCGCAATGCACTGCTGATGACGTCACATATTACATCACTCATGACATGGTCAGTGACATCACTGATGACATCACTGATGACATCTCAAATGACATCACTGATGACATCATCCACGTGATAATCTGATGCAGCTCTTCACACCCTAATATAACCTTTGATACACCCAATCTAAATTACAGACTGCCATTCGCAAAACCATAGACACTCCAACACCAATAACTACATACCCACTCACTGATTCTTAGGACTACACACACACATCCACTCACTCACCCGTACAGTCACTCATACTTATGGTCACTCAGTACAGGACTATCATATGCACTCTTACTCCTATATAGACACTCAAACACCGCCACTCATCCATAGAGGTACTCACACACCTAGTCAGTCATGCAAATAATTAAACACACTGTCATTTACTCACCTATACAGTTATACACACACCAGCTCACTTAATCATACAAATACTAGCACATTGTTACGCTCTTATACAATCACTGATACAAGCACACACTCATCCATACAGCCACTATCACAATCACTCACTCTCGCTTATAGCTATTTATATACTCTAACACACATATATACTGCCTTTCACATATGTAGTTACTCACGCATGTACCACTGGGACATACATTCACTCACTAACACACTCTTACACACACTTACCCACCCATACAGTCTATCACAGATGCACTCTTTAAACCATCCACCCAGTGAATCACCCACTCACACATCTATGCACAGTCGCACACACCCCATCCACACAAACACTCAGGCACCCATACAGATACTCAGACAACAAATCAATAACTCTTATAGACACTCATGTAGCTATTCACAAACCCATGCAGCCACTTACACAGCAACAGACAGATACAGACATTCACCCAGTTTAGTCACTAACCCATGCATTCAGTAAGATACGTTTAATCACTCACTTATAGAATTAGTCACGCACCTACTAAATCATCCATACAGACACTTATACACCCACTCATTCTTCAATACGCCTTTCCCTATATATATTAAAAATATTTAAACTTTACAGAAACACACAGTCACTGGATGATGTCATCAGTGATGTCATTTCAGATGTCATCAGTGATGTCACTGACCATGTCATGAGTGATGTAATATGTGACGTCATCAGCAGTGCATTGCGGGGCGCGAGTTATAGTTAGCTGAACTAACTATAACGGGGGAATTTCACGGGTTTTGTACGAGTGCAATGTCCAACTAACTATAACTGTCCCTAAAACCTATGGTTTTTTCAGTGAATTTCAAAGGTTTTTTAAATGCTAATTTCTAACTATAACGTGTCTGAAACCTATGGTTTTTCAGTGAATTTCAAAGGTTTTTAAATGCTAATTTGTAACTATAACGTGCCTGAAACCTACGGTTTTTCAGTGAATATATATATATTTATATATATAATAAATTAATAAATATTAAATATATTAAAGAATAAAATCAATTAAAAAAAATAGATTTAATATACATTTTAACAAATATAACAAATAAACTTAGTTTAAAAAGTTAAACACACATATATAAAAATTAATATATGTATGTGTGTACTTTAAAAAAAAAACATTTACATTATTTTAATGTATTTTATAATTTTAAAATTATATACAAAAATAACAAATAAATATATATACATACATATACCAATAACATAAAATCTATTTGAAATAAACATTTTATTATAAATTAAAACATTAAACTATTTACAAATCTTTATACTTAAGCTTCCCACTCCAGTGAGTGTAACAGTAGGGAAAGTGTTGGATACGGAGGGATAAAATTTGCTATTCCCACTCCAGTGAGTGCAACAGTAGGGAAAGTGTTGGATAGCAGAGAGGTAAAAATTACTATTCCCACTCCAGTGAGTGCAACAGTAGGGAAAGTGTTGGACAGTGGAGGGGTAAAAATGACAATTCCCACTCCAATGAGTGCAACAGTAGGGAAAGTGTTGGATAGTGGAGGGGTAAAAATTACTATTCCCACTCCAGTGAGTGCAACAGTAGGGAAAGTGTTGGATAGCAGAGGGATAACATTTACTATTCCCTCTCCAGTCAGTGCAACAGTAGAGAGAGTGTTGGATAGGGGAGGGGTAAACATTACTATTCCCACTCCGATGAGTGCAACAGTAGGGAAAGTGTTGGATAGCGGAGGGAGAAAATTTACTATTCCCACTCCGGTGAGTGCAACAGTAGGGAGAGTGTTGGATAGCGGAGGGGTAAAAATTGCTACTCCCACTGCAATAAGTGCAGCAGTAGGGAAAGTGTTGGATAGCGGAGGGATAAAAATTACTATTTCAACTCCAATGAGTGCAACAGTAGGGAAAGTGTTGGATAGCTAAGGGGTATAAATCACTATTCCCACCCCAGTGAACGCAACAGTAGGGAAAGTGTTGGATAGTGGAGGGATAAAATTTACTATTCCTACTCCAGTGAGTGCAACAGTAGGGAAAGTGTTGGATAGCGGAGGGATGAAATTTACTATTCCCTCTCCAGTGAGTGCAACATTCGGGAAAGTGTTGGATAGCTGAGGGACAAAATGTACTATTCCCACTCCAGTCAGTGCATCAATAGGGTAAGTGTTGGATAGCGGAGGGGTAAAATTTACTATTCTCACTCCAGCCAGTTCAAAATTTAAAAAAAAACGAAATATCATTAACAAAATATAAATATTTTTGTAAAAAGTAAATAAAAAAATATAAAGATGTTAAAAATAAAAATATATTTAATATTAAAAATAGAAAAATAAAAACATATTATAATGTTAAATACATATCACAAATACCTACAAATATTATATTAATTAAGATAAAAATAATTTTCAAACAAATAAATATTTTTATTTAAAATTATTTATTAGCAAACACTTTAATTATTATATAACTTTAGTCTATTTACTTCCTACCCTATAACACCACACAACTCACAACCCACATAAAAAAATAAATATTATTTGCATAATTAACATAATTATCAATTAAACAAACATTAATAATTAAAAACCAAATTGAAACACATAAATGTAATTAACTTCCCACCCTTTACACCTATAATCCCCACAACCCATACCTAAAATTAAACTGTAAAAAAATAATTACACAATTAAAAAACGTTTTAAATTGAATAACAAATAGTATTTAACAACTATTTATAAATTAAGTAAAAATAATGTACTCCCCACCCTTCACCCCTATAAACCCAAAACCCACACATAAAAAAATAATTACATTATTACACTAATTATCAATTAATTAATTAATATTAACTATCAACTAATCATTAATTAATTAAAAGTAAATTACTCCCCACCCTTTACCCCTAAAAACTCCACAACCCACACCTAAAATTAATTACACAATTACCATAATTCATTGTCAATTAATTAATTAATATTAATTAAAAACTAATTATTAATAATTAAAAATACATTACTTCTCACCCTTTACCCCTATAAACCCCACAACCCACACCTAAAATTAATTACACAATTACTATAATTAATTGTCAATTAATTAATTAATATTAATTAACAACTAATTATAAATTAATTAAAAATAAATTACTTCCCACCCGTTACCCCCATAAACCCCACAACCCACACCTAGAATTAATTACACAATTACCATAATTAATTGTCAATTAATTGATTAATATTAATAAACAAATAATTATTAATTAATTAAAAATAAATTACTTTCCACCCTTTACCCCTATGAAGCCCACAACCTGCACCTAAAATTTACCTCAAAAAATTAAAAACACAATTAACATTATAAAATCTTCACTAAAAAAATATTAATAAATAAATATATTCATTAATTTATTATATTAAATTACTTCCCACCATATCCCCTATAAAACCACAAAGCGCTACAGAACTAAAAAACGCAAAATGTAATTAAAATAAAATTAATAACTACTAAAAATGTAACACATATATTAAGAAACATAAACAATACTTATGCAAAAAATACATCACATACATTTAAAATATATACTAAAATACATAACACTAATTTAAAAATCGATATTTTAAACAACTATATTTTTGCAAACGATATTAATGACTTCTATATTTTTAAAATCGATATTTCTTACCTCAAAGTCGATATTCTTGACCACAATACTCTTGCTGTCGATATTTCTGTGTCACAATATTTAAAACCCGATATTAGTGTAAGTCGACATTTCCTACTCAATATTTTGACTGAATACCATTTTCTAGGGCCCCATTGGGCTAATTCATTTTCAGCCTCCTAGTCTAAAAAGTGTTTAATTCCTATAGCAGCTTGCTCTTTCTGCACTTTAGCTCTGTGCTCAGGACCTGTCTTCTGTCCAGCACCCGGTGCTCTCCTCAGCCTGAGGTCAGCTCCAGTGGCACCCCGCAGCCCTCGGGGCAGAACACTCTCCATGCCTTCACTCATCAGGTCCCATAGCATTCTTTGCCATTTGAAGGGCACCTGCTGCATAGCATAAAGTCAGGGGGCATCCCTCTGATGAGAGTTACCTCTCTGGGTGTCTAGGGGCCCCAGCAGTTACTCCCCTGGACTGCCCACAGAGGGTCTAATGGGGCCAGTACTGCTTACTGTGGAGAGGTAAATCCATAGACTTCCATGCAATCTAAGTCCAGGATGCTCCTGCTCCTAAGAAAGGGGTCTGGTCTTTTTCAGGGTCCTGAAAAATCCATCTTCACTCTCCATATCTCTCCCCTATACAGTGGCTTTCAGTGGGGGCAGAAAGTTCCAGGAAGTAGACACCTCTGTCCAATGCTAGGGTGACACATTATCACTCCACACCTGTCCCAGCCCTCATGCACAGCAATTTGGGACATTTCAAGATGGCAAAATGTAATGGCCTGAAACTGCCACAGCTGCCTGGTTCCTTCCTTTCAAAATATCAAAGGGAGCCCCTCCTCTGAATATGTCAAGCGGTCTGGCATTCTCCCTTTGTTCTCTTTGGGATAACCCTTCCCGAGCTTGGTGCAGTGTAAAAAGTAATTAGCACCTGCAGATTCCACTTCCATCCTTTCCTTTCCCAGGAACGTGCCAAATCACTGGTAAATGGCTCCATTGTGTGTGAAGGCCTTGGATTCTTTAGCTGGCCAGCACAGTAATTAGCTTGGACTAGTAGGGGGGAACAAAAGTCATGAAACTCATTATAAGCTGACTCAGAGAAACATAACTAAACCTCAAGCATCAGAAGGAGGGCAGATATGACAAATCTGGCATTGAAGCCACATTAGGGATCCATGTTTACCATAGAATTGGTACGTCATGCCATTTTCTAGGCCAAACTATGGCAAGACTGTACTTTGGCACAGATTGTGCTCATAATGTTTAATACAATAAAGCACACAACCGTTTTCAGTCAAACACTACACAGTTATAGTATGAATGCCTACTCAAATGATAATGCCTGCACAAGGTTAGCACCAATCCCTGAATGGTCCCTTGTGCCACAGGCTACCTGTGCACAGATACTGAGCTGAGCTGGACAGTAGTTCCACTCTCTCAGCCCACACGTGTGCACGTGTTCACGAGCAGCCAACCCATAGCCTCTTACCGCAGCTGCACAGCAGCAGAGCTTGTTTCAAAATGCAGACACTGGCAGGTAGCACTCCTAACCCATTTTAACAGAGTTTACAGTGAGTAAGATTTGATTTTTCATTTTCACTCATAGTAAAAGTAAAAAAATAGGAAGACAAAAATCAAAAAAATCCAGTGGGTTAAATAAATCGAAACCTATTTTCCTACAGCCACTATTTAGAACTTGGCAACTGATGAAACGTTTGTAATTAGGTTAGTTTTCAAGCATGATCACTGTACCTATGGGTTTCAAAACAGTTTACTGCTATGAAGTAGTCTCATTGTCACTTAGATTTGACTTGTACCCTGTGATCAAATGACAGAGTGAGTGCTACCAATAAGCTTGGCGCCAACTTTCTGGCATTACGGCTAAAATTGCAATAGTTCCCTAAAAGACTTCAAGGGCTGAATTGCGGCGCTGGAGTTGCCATTCTGAAATGGTGGTATTTCCCTGGTGGGCTGCACACTTGGGGTGCTTTCTAAGCAGGCTGAACTGCAATGTCCGAACCATGACCTCAGGACCTACTCTGGTTATGGCCTCCTACAGTGAAGGGATGGTTTAGAAATTTTGGCCAGGGTAGATTTTGGCTTCAAGTACTGCCCTGATGGCCTACTGAATTTTCCTGTTCCTTATCAGAATAAGAGGCCGGGTACCACATGTAGAAGGCTCTAATTCCAGAGCTTAAGGGCACTGTGGCTCAACAGCATGCAGTAGCGGTCCGTGGTAGGAGTGCCGGCCGGGCGGTGACGTAGGGCGGGGGAGGGGCAGGGTGGGGGTAGTAAACCACGGATTACAGCCGAATACAGGTAAGTAAACATTTAAATAAATAAAACGAATTTCGTTGCGCGCACTGCATCGCATTTGGCGATGCAGCGCTCACAACGAAATTCGTTTTATTTATTTAAATGTTTACTTACCTGTATTCGGCCATAATCCGTGGTTTACTACCCCCCACCCTGCCCCTCCACCGCACCAGTCGCGGTCCGTGTAGGAGTGCCGGCCGGGCGGTGACGTGGGGCGGGGGAGGGGCAGGGTGGGGGGTAGCAAAGTATGGATTACGGACCTATACAGGTAAGTAAACATTTAAATCAATGAAACGAATTTCGTTGCGCGCACTGCATCGCATTTGGCGATGCAGTGCGCGCAACGAAATTCGTTTCATTGATTTAAATGTTTACTTACCTGTATAGGTCCGTAATCCATACTTTGCTACCCCCCACCCTGCCCCTCCGGCCCCACGTCACCGCCCGGCCGGCACTCCTACACGGACCGCGACTGCACCGCACGTCACCGCCCGGCCCGCACTCCTACCACGGACCGCTACTGAGTACTTCTCTCTATGTGTAGCAGCCCCCTACTTTTTACAGCAAGGTGGAAACGGATGCAAGGAATCTGCTGCCTACAGCAATACAGTTTTTAACAGATATTCCAAGTAACATAACTGATGGATGGAAAAGTATAACATCTCAACTCCAACAAAAAACAACTTGAGAAGAAGTTTTTAAACATCCCAGAGTAGTAGCTTGACTATTCATTACTAAACGTTGTGGTTGGAAAATGACTCACCTCTGGGCCACCACCATTTAACTTCACATTTGTGGTTTTAATTTGTAGTGAGGCTTTTAAATGACTCACGTTTCTGTGTTTAATTTGTGCAATAAGCAGACATCACATTAAATTATTTAAGTTGAAAGTAATGTTATTGTAACTTCCACATACTTATAAAAATTAGAATGTGGTCTGTCAAAAGCCGCAGTAAGAGATGCTACCCTTTCTATTACATTTGACATGTATGGCGCTTGCGACATTCACAGCAGACATACCGTGGTCTATATGCTTAATTTATAGGGTTTGGGTATTGACTTATTTTTCCTTGGAATCAACACTGACTGGCAACGGTGGCAATCAGATCATGGATCAGCACTTGAGTATTTTGCTATCACTGTTGTGCTACTGGCTGTTGAAGTGTGTCATTCTGCCTCCATTAGGATGCTCGAGGGACAGGTTTACAGGTTGCTCGAACGCAGTAGCGCTCGTGAGCCGGCACTAACAAAATCATCTGATAAATTGGCGCTTCAGAAATAAAATGGTTAGGTCTCCCCCTCCATCTATTTTCTATATTTCTATCTTTTTGCAGTGGACTCTCCTCGGTGTTGCCAAGTTGCTCGCCAACTGATAGTGAAAATGGTTACCATCTTGGAATGGTATTCTTCAAATTATCATACAGATGATGGTATTATCTTTCCATTTCAAGATGCCCTCCATGTTTATAACCAATCGGCAGGTGCTGCAGCAACACTGGGAAGAAAAGGTTGACAAAAGCCTCTGAAATGAAAAGGAAATGAAGGATTTTTTTCTGCTTCATCCATGGAAATGGAAAGATAATACCATAATCAGATGCTTTTGTTTGGTCTCATTCACCAGTACACAAACAAGCAATGACAAAGCTAATATTAAAAATAACAAACAAATGTCAAACCTTTCAGCTTTTCCAATACTTGTTATTTTAAGACGGGCCACATTTTACGTCCACAATTTTCATTTTCATTGAAAACTAGACAAGAATACGCAGTTCAATTGTAAACTTCTGTGCATTATTGTGAACAGTGTGAACAATCTCGTTGAAAGTTTTCTAATAAATGGGACTTCTGCTATCATATAAACTCAGCAGGAACAGCAGGAGTGCAGATAAGAAGATAGGGAGCACTGGTGCTATGAGGTGCTGTTCAGCATAGTGAACAAAGTTTTACACACCTATTGTAGTACATTTAGGGAGCTCCATATGGGATAAAAGATGTTAGCTTGCAGTTACATTTTGTGTCTTGATATGCCACTGGAGTCAAGCTATCCTGGCTGATGAGGGGTGAAACACCGAAACCGGTCCTAGGATGCTTGTTTCCAGTCTAGAGGGGACCTGGCCTGGCAGTTCAAGCTGGACTGTTCCCATGGGGAGCAGGGTCAAGACTGATTTGCATATGGCTGAGTTCAAACTGGAATGGCATGGGGAGCAAAAAAACGATGGATTTAGGCCCAGATCTCTGCACTGGGGTGAATGTATCGATACAAAAGAGGATGATGGACGGAACGCTTGAGCCAATCAAACACTTACCCCCAGTCAACTGATCTGGGTTTAATCCATCATCATTCTTTAGCTCACTCCACCACCCCAGTTCAGACATGGCCATATGCAAATCAGTCTGACCCTGTGCCTCATGGGAACAGTCCAGCCCGAACTGCCAAGCCATGTCTTCCTGGACCGAAACAAGCATCCTAGGACCGGTTTCTGGCATTCCAGCCGTCATCAGCCAGGCTTGCTTGAATCCAGTGGCAAAGTGAGCAAGGGACCCACGTCTGGGCATACCCCGCCAACTTAGGGCGAACAAAGCGATACAAAGAGGATGATGGACGGAACGCTTGAGCCAATCAAACACTCACCCCCAGTCAACTGATCTGGGTTTAATCCATCATCATTCTTTAGCTCACTCCACCACCCCAGTTCAGCCAGGCTTGCTTGAATCCAGTGGCAAAGTATCGCTTTGTTCGCCCTAAGTTGGCGGGGGTATGCCCAGACGTGGGTCCCTTGCTCACTTTGCCACTGGATTCAAGCAAGCCTGGCTGATGACGGCTGGAATGCCAGAAACTGGTCCTAGGATGCTTGTTTCCGGTCCAGGGAAGACATGGCTTGGCAGTTCGGGCTGGACTGTTCCCATTAGGCACAGGGTCAGACTGATTTGCATATGGCCATGTCTGAACTGGGGTGGTGGAGTGAGCTAAAGAATGATGATGGATTAAACCCAGATCAGTTGACTGGGGGTGAGTGTTTGATTGGCTCAAACGTTCCGTCCATCATCCCCTTTTGTATCGCTTTGTTCGCCCTAAGTTGGCGGGGTATGCCCAGACGTGGGTCCCTTGCTCACTTTGCCACTGGATTCAAGCAAGCCTGGCTGATGACGGCTGGAATGCCAGAAACCGGTCCTAGGATGCTTGTTTCCGGTCCAGGGAAGACATGGCTTGGCAGTTCGGGCTGGACTGTTCCCATGAGGCACAGGGTCAGACTGATTTGCATATGGCCATGTCTGAACTGGGGTGGTGGAGTGAGCTAAAGAATGATGATGGATTAAACCCAGATCAGTTGACTGGGGGTGAGTGTTTGATTGGCTCAAACGTTCCGTCCATCATCCCCTTTTGTATCGCTGGGGTGAATGTATGACATTGTTCTGCATTCTGTCCATCAATTGTTCTTTTTGATATGAGAGAAGGACATTACTCCTAAAGGGGGTTCATTTCATGCTACTTGAGAACGTGAATAGAGGCATCTTTATTTACAAAGGTCTTAATTCACCCAAAAACATAAAGACGTGTTCATGAATTTCATATTCAACTCAAATGGACTTGAATGGACTTTTACAATTTTTCCACGAGACTTCGCAACGGTATGTCCGGAAAGCTGAATCAATCGCAAAATTTCAAGGTGTGTACTCCTTAGAAAGTGAAGTTTTTGTGGGTTAGCATTTCTCTATGCAGAATTGTACTCAGTAAATTTCTGCATTGTAGATAAGCAGTGTCAATGTGTGATTGCACTTTATTTTTTTCCTTAGCCAACCATGACTCCATTGTGGAAACTCCATCACCTGCATTTCCTCATAGTTTAGAGTTGTGCTGTTCCCTTTCTTATCATGGGAAGGCCTTTATTCCAGCCCATGACTGATATGTATCCTGTATGATTTCTAGCATGGAAAAGGGTTGGAGAGGAGTTTGTGACTATTCAGAAACGAGTGTTTGTGGCCCTTCACAAATTTTCAAGGCAATCCCAACTTGAACTGTCCACTCTCTCTCTTTTCGTGGGATTTTCTCCCACATAACATTGAACCAGTGTAGGGTAATATTAGACAGGCGTAATTGGATTTACAACTTCTAGCCCGCCTTGTGTGATTACCGAGCAGTCATAAATTCAGCCACATATGAACATAAAAGTACTTTTACAACCAAAAAGAACTTTATGAATTGGGTCCAAATAGCGCTGGCCAGCTACAGAGACATACCCTTGGAGCAAGAGAAGGGATTCATGAATGCCAGTTTATGTTTCTTCTGGGATAATGATATTTAATCGAAGCACTATTTTAAAAACGAAGGGGCATATTTACGTTCCCTGGCGCATCCCTGCATATCAGCAGGGATGCGCCAGGGAAAATGCGTCACGCAAGTTTACCCTTGCGCCACGTCCGATGCGCCGCATTTACAATGCAGCGCATCGTGGCGCAAGGATAAGCAGATGCGTGACGCATCTGCCGGCGGAAGGTTGGCGCAGTGCTGAAGCTGTGTCGCAAGCGCGACGCAACTCCAGCACTGTTCCAACCTTCCCTATCCCTAACATGGTGCGTCAATCCTTACGCCTGCTTGAAGCAGGCGTAAGGATTTGACGCACCAGCTGCCGGAAAAGTGACTGCGTGAAATCTTGTAGATTTCACTACGTCACTTTTCCGAGGCGTTCCTGCGCCGGAACGCCCCCTGCGCCGGTACGCCCACATGAAACCTGACGCAGGTTTCATGTGGCGCAGGGGTTTACTATGTGACGCATCTCCCTAGATGCGTCACGTTGTAAATATAGCGCAACGCGGTGCATGGTTTGCGTCGCCGCTGCGTCACATGCGTGATGCAACGGCGGCGCAAAAGTGGCGCAAGGGGCTTGTAAATATGCCCCGAAGTGCGTGCCACAGTAGAGAGGTCACAAAAGTAATGTAAAACAAGGTCATGATTTGTATGAAGAATAATGAAACAGTAGAATATAAAATGTAACCTTTAAAAAAACGTTGTCAGCCACTCATCTTATTATAAGCTACTGCATAAATAAATTAAATTTGCAACCTTCTCGCGATAAGCAGATGGAAACAAAGTTAAGTGATTTTGAAAGCTCAGTTGTAAAGAAATTATTCTAAACAGGAACCGTTTAAAATGTAAACTCTCAGAAGACTTAAAAAGCAATGATCTTGATCAAACAAAAATAACCACATCCGCGCGAGAACTGGAACAAATGGAAGAGGCAATTACAAATACAGTTAATAAGCTTTCAAGAATCTTGTGGGGAAGGGCATAGGAAACGTGTCTGTAAGCACAGACTTCAAGAGTGAACAAAACACATGGGGGCAGATTTACGAGCCCCCTGCGCCACTAGTACGTCACTTTTCGTGACGTACTGGTGGCGCAGGGGCCTGCTCCATATTTACAAGGAGAGGAAAAGCCACCCTGCGTGACTTTTCCTCTCCTTGTAAATACATCCCCTTCACACGCAGCACTTTGCGGTGAAGGGGCGTTCCATTGGTGTTGCTGTGGGTGTTCCCACGCAACACTCATGGAACAAGACACATCTCCAGAATTACGAGAAATCGTAACTCTGGAGATGCGTCTGAAAGCTACGCCACCCTAGAGGTGGCGTAGCGAGGCGCACCGAGGAGAAATGTTTTCATTTCTCCTCGTTTTTTCCTCTTTCAATGCATGCTGCATTCTGCAGCACGCATTGAAAGAGGAAAATGGTTGTAGTGATTGTTTTTGTGCAGGAAGGTTCCCCTTCCTGCACAAAAACAATCTCCCCACGACGCAGGCATCCTTGCACCATGGTGCAAGGGTGCCTGCGCCGGCGCATGGCTACAGTTTGTGCGCCAGCGCAGGGGGAAGCACAAGGATGCGACATATTCTTGTAAATATGTCGCATCCCTGTGCTTCAAAACTAACGCAGCGCGGCACAGCAAAATGACTTGCTGCGCCGTGCTGCGTTAGTTCAACGTAAATCTGCCCCATGGTTCTTAGCAGCGCAAGATATTTACAGCATATGATCGCTTTTCTTTAAATGTAGGAGTTAAGTGGTAAGTTGCAGAAGCAAAATACGTAATTGAATTAAAACAGAAACCAAGGCATGGGTTACCTGTTTAGCAGCTGCACATCTTCTGTTCTTTACAACGATGAAGGCGCTATTCAGTAAGATGGCGCCATCCTTACCATGTTATCAGACCCAACAGAGGAAATAAGACGTTCTTCAATCACAGAGGAGCTTCACGAGATTCCAAGATACAACTAGGGTTACCACTTTATTCCAGGTCATTTACAAGCAAATCCATAGTTCCTGCTGCAGATTATTGCAGACTCCTCCCAGTGATGTCCCATCACCTCTGGAAATATGTCTGTCATCTGTCAAAAGCACCATCCCTAGATCTCTGAATATTTCCCCCAAACTCTCCTCTCTGGGGCATCATTAGTGAGAAGTTATGGAACCCTGACTGGCAGTTTCAGTGCTTATCTTATCCTCCTTTGTCAGGTATGGTTTATGTAATCCTCATGTGCTACCCCTGAACTGATTTGAGGTAGTTCTTTCACTTTGTGCTACCCAGGAACCGATTTGAGGTACTTCTTTCAGTTTGTGTATCACTCTTCCAGGGCAGAAACACTCGGGGGCATATTCACAAGGAGCTATCGCCGAATTAACGGCACTTTATCGCAGCCAAAGTCGTGATAAATTTACCCCCCCCATTCACAAGCCGGTGTTAACAGCCCACAGCACCAGTTTACCCGCGATAGCAGCCGCAAAAAACATCGCCACAGAGGACCTTCGCAAATATCGCTAATGAGATGCAGAGTAGGCGTTCCCGTGTGAAAAGTCGAGACAACATCACACCTCAACATTCACAACGACCAGCCACATCGGCGATAAGAACACAAAAGAGGCGATGAGGTGCGGTAGCCGCAGGAATTTAACACCTGCCTCAAGCAGGTGTAAAGAAGGACGTCCACCTGCAGTAGGCAACGGAGTCCCGCACACAGCCATACCCAAAGAACAAACAACGCCATAGAGCTACTCTATATGCAGCTCGGAGTCCCAACAGGGCCACAACACCCCCCGCCACCACCCCTGGACCGCCACCCCCCCTAGGACCCGGACCCGCTCCCCCCCCGGACCACCACAGAGGCAGCGTAGAGCAAGACAGCGGAGCTACCGTAAACGCACCACTCTCACAGACCTAACGCCCGCGGAAGTCATTGCCCACTACAGGCTCAAAAGGACAACCATCCTCCACATCCTGACCCACATTGCCCACAGGCTGACGGTCCCAACACAGCGGAGAACAAACATCCCTCCGCAGACAAAGCTGCTGGCAGTGCTGCACCTGTTGGCCTCTGGGACCTTCCAACCAACAACTGCCAGAGTCGGAGGGGTCTCACAGCAAGCCCTATCAAAGTTCATCACACCCGTCCTGGATGCCATCCTCAGCTTCATACCCCAGTACCTTCACTTCCCCAACACTGCGCAGGAACAGCTGGAGACTAAGCAAGGCTTTACGCCATAGCCGGATTCCCGGCCGTGTTGGGGGCAATCGACTGCACACATGTCCCACTTGTGCCCCCTGTGGATACTGCACACCACTACCGCAACAGGAAGTGCACGCATTCCATCAATGTGCAGGCAATAGTGGACCACTGGGGAATGTTCACCAATGTCGTCGCCAACTACCCAGGCAGTGTGCATGATTCCTTCATCTTCCGACAGTCCATCATCAACCAGCGCTTCCAGGATGGCACATATGGAACGGGACTGCTCGTTGGTAAGTACCAAATCAACACACCACACATCCCACAGCCACCAACGCACAAGGCACAACTGTGGGGATGCACACGTGACCTAACCACATCCGACATGTTAAACTACACGACCCCCTACCAGACACGACTACACCACTCCATGGTCATCCTGGGCTACCCCTGCACCCAATACAGACTCCACATGGCACCACAGCCACACAACAGCTGAACGTGTGGAGATGCGGAATGCGGCCATGACACATGTGAGGCACTGCTCTGCCCCCATGACCCTGCCCCGGTCTCCCGCAGGTCAGCATCCCATGGTGGTGGGCCCGTGTCAGCCACTGTGCATCTGGGGCGACTAGCCCTGTGCGACTCGAGTCATCCCCCCTTGTAGTTCAGACATTGCATGTCTGTGTGCCTGATGACTGTTTGTGTAGTTGCCAGCACATGCTACTCCCTGAGGGCTGGCTTACACTCACCCCCCACACAGCCAGCACAGGTGAATGAATGAATGAATATTAGTTTTATAAAGCGCGAACTTAGCCCAGGGGCATCAAGGCGCTGCGGAAAGCAATCAAAAAGAGAGATGACTGTAGAATAGAAAGCTCAGAGGTTAGGACAGGTGAAAAGCCAGGTCTTCAAGGACTTACGAAATAAGGAATGGGTTTCCAGAGTGGAAATTGGGGAAGGAAGGGAATTCCACAAGTTGGCCCCCAACAGCGAGAAAGCCCTCACTGGATATCACAAGGTGTCACTGGATTGGTGGGCCTGCCATCACGTCCTGCCGAACCAAGTATTGACTCTTTTCTCCCTGCACTGTCCCAGGTGATCAAGGATATGCACTCTGCCCTTGGATGATGACACCCCTCCGAGACCCGAACACACCCGCCCAGAGGCAGTACAATGCGGCCCACATACGCACCAGGGGCATCGTTGAACGCACATTTGGTGTGGTGAAGTCACGTTTCAGGTGCCTGGACGGCACTGGTGGGAAGCTCCTGTACAGCCCGGACGTCGTGTGCTAGATGATCGTTGCATGTTGTGTGTTGCACAACATCTGTGTTCGCACCAGGGCCCCATGGATCCCAGTTCCAGAGGTACCGGACGATGATGGTGGTGATGGGGCACTCTCACTGCAGCTGCGGCAGGAATGGCCCGTAGGGACTCCATCATTGACACTTACTTCTCATGAGCATCTCACATTGTGACCCTCCGTGGCATCCATGGGACAGTAGTGGATGTCCAATTGCACTGCATGTGTGAATAAAACATGTTTGCAGGTCACAGGTTGGAATTGTACATTGTCATGTTACATGTCCCTGGGGTTTCAGGTGTGATTTGCCAGGTTGTGCGCATTTTCCGATCCAGTTGTGTCCTGTGTTCAGTTGTGGAGGTGTTGCTGTTTGTACCGGGATGTTGTCACTGTCCGGGTGCACTTCTGTTTATGTGCGTATGCTGCACAGTGGGTGTGTCGCTCCTGCGGCTCTGATTTGTCTGCACTGGTCTCTTTCAAGTGGTGTGCCTGTGGGTTCTGTTCTTCCACGGTGCATGGATGTTGTGGTGCGCATGTTGTCCTCTGCAGTTGGCCAGGGTGCATCCGTGGTACACCGCTGTTGATGTATTATGTTCTGTGGCATTTTCCGTATACTGTTCTTGTGCTTTTTCCCGCATTGCACGTGCGTATTGCTGCCCTCGCGCTGGTTGTCACTGTTTTCTTATCGCTATTTGGCCCATCGCGTGTTTTTTGGTGTTGTGGTTTGTGTTTTTATCTCTATCCTGGTGGTTGTATCGTGGACTTTGTCCGCGGTTTCGTCAGGCTATCGCATGCTACTGCCTTGTTGTGAATTCCACGTTGACACAGGGTTATTTTCCCGTGATAGGCTGTGTTGTTGGAAGTTGCGTTACGCTACTCTTGCGGTAATTATCACACGTTCTTGTGAATATACCCCTCGTTGTCTCCAGGTATTGGTAGGCATTAGTTGTTGATGCTGGGAGAAACTCACAACATGAGCACAAAGAGCAGTGAGCCCTACACACCTGACTCCCTTCGACCTTTTGGTTGTGGCGCCTCTGGGAGAACAAAAGGGGCAGTCCCTGTCAAAAGGTTAACTCTACACTTCAGATAAGATTGCTATCTCCAGACTCCTCACACTCTCTATCTATTCTAATGCGAATGCTCTAGGAAGGAACAAAAAGCAGAACACAGCAAAAGGTTACTTCGCACTTCTAATCAGAATCCTGTCTCCATCATCCCCACACTTCGCAGTCTGATACTATATAAAAACTTCAGGAACAGTGGCAATACACAATGCTAGCATGGCAGCCGACCTCCAACTTTCATCTTGTTCAATCTGCTTTCAGTAGCATTCCAAAATGAATTCCACCAAACTCCAATTGACACACTGCCCACAGTCCAGTCACATACTATCTTACACCCACACTACATACATGTGTTACTTGAGTACGAAATACCTTGAAAAAACAAGATACAAGGCGTTTGGCAAAACAGGAACAGTTTCTTTAATTAAACATAGTGGTCGGGAGAACAGTTGCATGCCCAGGGTCTGAGGTCTGTCTCAATTTACAATCGGTCTGTGGCCTTCTTTTATACAGTTCATCGCAGTTAATAAAGGTTTCCAGTGATCCTTATAGGGTGAAGAATGTAAGTTGCTGCATTTGGATTCATAAATTAATTGATTAATGGAAAATACAGGTGTGCATCGACCTTGAGTAGACACAATGTGGCCAGTGGGGAACGTATCCAGATGTCCAGCATGGGGAGCGTGTGATCACTGCGTGTGCTGTGCCCTTATTGGCTATATGTTCCTAACTCATGTGGCATCTGACTTTATGGTGTTTTAGGAGCGTGCTCCCACCCCGGGAGTGCTTTATCGGGGCCAATCTCCATTGACCATTGTAATGTCGCTGCACCTATCTGTGGGACTGATCTAAGGTTTCCTGTTTGTGCGTTTTTCTGCCGGCTACGTTCCATTCCACCTGTGACCTATCAATCAACAACTTCGGGCCTAGGTCTCATTGCTTGCCTGACTACGGATTTGTGAGTGGGGGTGATGTGGAGTTCACAACAGGCGATTTCATTAATAAAGATGCAATTTCATTCTCATTCATAAATATATCATTTTCCATACTAGCATGAATTTTTTTCCATATTAACATTCCCCCTCTATTGATTCTTCAACTACACTATCTAACCCATACTTTTTGACAGTTATTTTATTGGGGGCCTGTTGTTATTTATGCTTGCATTCGATAAGCACTACCTTTCTAGTTACTTGCATTTTCCCTTTTTGAGGACTGCGTTTTTCCAGCAGGTGATCCTCAATTGTACAGACCCACCTAAAATCAGTAACACAATGAGAACTGTCAACAGCAATTTGCGCAAACCAGAGATCCACTGGCGGAGCCAGGAGAACCAACTCGGAAACCACTCCTGCTCAGGGGCACTTCCCTCCTCATGCATGTCTTTTTGTAAATGGTGCAATGCTTAGATGGCAAGTGTCAATGTTTTATTGTCTATGTCATTCCCTAGGATAAAGGTGCAGCAGGCAGCACCGGTCTTGGCACTCACCAATCCCTCCATCGCAGTTGAATTGAATTGAATTGAAATAACATTTATATAGCGCATGGCTACCCGGAGGCATCCCAGCGCTGGTAGTAGCAGTAGTGGTGAGTTTCGCCAGTTAGGGGAAAAGCGAAGTTTTTAACAATTTGCGAAAGGCTAAGTGGTTGGATTCTACACGTGGTTGGGGAGGAAGGGAGTTCCAGAGTCTGGCCGCGTTAAAAGAAAATTGCCGATCCCCGCTTCTGGCTTTCCTGATCCTAGGGACGATGACAAGATTCATAGTCTTAGAGCGAAGGCTTCTGTTGGGCCGGTAGGGCTGGATGGTGCTCTGAAGAATGGAGGGGCCTGTTCCAGCTAGAGACTTGTGGGTAATACATAGAGCTTTAAAATTGACTCTCTCCCGGATTGGTAGCCAATGGAGTGATCTCAAGGCAGGTTTGGCTGAATGATGTTTAGGAATGCCTAATAGAAGTCTTGCTGCCCAGTTTTGTATTGTCTGTAGTTTGGAGAGGGTAGCAGCGGGGGCACCCAAATAAAGGGCGTTCGCGAAGTCCAGCCGGGACAAGATAAGGGCCTGGACCATAATTTTCCTTGCTTGGAAAGGAAGAAGGGGAAGAACCTTCCGAATCATTTTCAGGATACCATAGCATGTGGCTGCCGTCATCCGTGCTTTGTGTCTTAAATGTGAGGTCTTGGTCAATCCAGACACCCAGGCTTTTTAACTGGGTCTTAGGGGTGGGGGCTAGGCCGAGAGAGGTCGGCCAAATTGCTTTTAGATCAAGGGGAGAACGATTGCCCAGGATCATAACTTCGCTTTTTTCCCCATTCAGTTTCAGGAAGGACTCGTTCATCCAGTTGGCAATTTCTTCCAAGCATGGACGCAGACTGGGAGAGGAGCTTTCAGCTCTGTTGAGCCCAATCACAAGTTGCGTGTCATCTGCATAAGTGACTATGTGTACTCCAAAAGGTGAGACCACCTCTGCAAGGGAGCAAGTGTAAACGTTAAATAAGGTGGGACTCAGGGAAGATCCCTGAGGTACTCCACAACAGAGGGGCATCTGCTTAGAGTTCACCTCATTGTCAAAGACCTGAAAGGATCTGTTGCTCAGGACGGACTGTAACGATGACAGAGCGATTCCAGTAACACCCAGTTTTCTGAGTCTGTGGACCAGGATGCAATGGTTTACTGTGTCAAAGGCCGCGCTGAGGTCAAGAAGAAGGACCACAGCGGTGCCTCCGGAGTCCACTATTTTTCTTGACTCTTCCACTACTGAGAGCAAGGCCGTTTCTGTTCCCTGGAGGGGACGGAAGCCTGTCTGAGACCGATGGAGAAGCTTGTGAGTCTCTAGGAATGAGGATAATATCAAATTGAAATATTTTTCAGCAATTTTGCTGACCCCTGGGAGCAGAGATATGGGGCGGTAGTTTCCCAAAATGGAAGGATCAAGGCTGGGTTTTTTTAAAAGTGCCTTTACCATAGCTTCCTTCCATGGGGGAGGGACCACTCCAGAAGAGAGTGAGGTGTTAATCAATTCTAGGATTACAGGGGAAACAACGCCTGCCACCTGCCTCAGTATCTTTAGAGGGGCAGGATCTTTGGGTGATCCACTTTTTACCTGAGTCAGGAGGCTTTCTAACACAGGCATTTCCATCACTGGAATAGTAGCCAAAGAGGGCTGGTTACTACAGGATTGGTAGGACAAAGTACAGTCTTTAATGGGGGAAATGAGGTAAAAATAGTTTCAATTTTATTGGAGAAGAACTCCGCTAAGTTGTTACACCGTGCACCTGAGGTATCAGGGATAACTGGTGGGGGAACTCTAGAGAGAGTTTTGGCAATACCAAAAATCTCACGGGCGGAGTTAGTTGCTGATAAGATTTTATTTTCGTAGTAGGCTGCCTGGGCTACTTTGAATTTGGCTTTGTATAAATTAATGCGTTCTCTATATTTTAGTTTCCTGTCAGTCGAGAAATTTTTCCTCCAATCTCTGTCAAGCTTTTTGCAAATTTGTCTTAGGCCCCGAAGTTTGGCTGAGTACCAAGGCTTCCGGTTACTTCCTATTTTTGCTTGAGTCCTTTTTACAGGAATAAGCGCATCTAGTGATTTTTGAAGCCAGTTGTTGAGATTGTCATTGGCCATAATAGCATCTGAAGAAGACACCGGTTTGGTTTCTTCTAGTATTGTGGTCCAGTGTTCAATTGACAATTTGGACCAGTCACGTACTTTAGAGTAGATGGGTGTCATGTGTGGGACCATGTGGGGCGGTGCCCAGGTAAAAGGTATAAGGAAGTTATTAAGTCTAATACATATCGGTGCTGCATCACCATGAGGCGGATTTCTCACAGTTCTGACTTGATAGAATGGAGGCTGAACTCAGTGCTGCTCATCATTTTAAGCATCTCCCACCTGGTGATTTGAAGCCAGCGGGCATTAGCTTTTGTCTGCAGGGTAAAGAAATATATAGACCCTCCTGCCAATACTTGTGTGTCTGTGAACAGTTTGAATTCTTCTGAAATATCTTTGAACTGAGCCCAGACAAAATAGCTCGCAGCTCTATTTTCACGAGCTTGATGCAACAAAGTTGTCTTCTTCCTTAACAGGTGCTGGTTCAAGTCAGATAGTTCCTTTCCAGAAATGACCAGGGTTAGGGTGTGTATGGTTACCAGGGAACAGAGTCCGCGCCATCCAGGGTTGTGCTGAGTATAGGCAAACTCAGCGCATTGCCAGTAATAATCCATCAGCGTGGAGGTACCCCATTGCATATCCGTAATGTGCATGATCGCTCTGTAGTTAGCATTCGTGCCCAGTAGAAGCAGTCCTTTACCTCAGAAACATAAGGAATATAGTGGAAGTTTTAGTACCATTAGGGGTTGCCCCTTCCCTTCTAGCCAAATGTATCCACCCACTTTGGTGTCCCAGATTTCCTGTTATGGGACGATCATGCTCTCATTCAAACTTCCCCCATGTGACTCATTCCCTCTTCTGTCCTTGAGCTGGATGGCCCTCCACAGGAACTCCATGTCGGGGGACCAATTGCTGTTAAAGAAGACTGCTCCAGACATGTTAAGGGCCACCCTCGGTCCACAGATGGGTGCAGGAGCAGACGTGTTTGTGCATTGAGTTGGGGGTTTTGCTATCTCCAAGAATCTTTTCTCTGGGAAGTCTCGGGGCCAAACAGTATCCTCCCCTATGGTGCCCTTTCTACACATCCTGTCTAGCTCGATTTGGATATCACTAGGTTCGGTGAATAGGTATAACGCAGTTGGGTTGGTTTCGTATTGGGTCAAATTTGCTACTACCCTGTGTGGTTCTACCTTGGTGGGTTGGACCTTGGCCTTTATTCTGCATAGATATAGGTGAACAAGGAATTTTGCTTTCTTGGGGGCTACCTCTTGGGTCAAGTAAAGTCTGTCTGTGCCTACTGCATGCGGAATCAACAAATAGACGTAACATGACCTGGCGGATGTTTGGGAGCCAACTGTGGGCATGTGCTGCTATCATGTGTTATGCAAAAGGGCGCTGTGTAGTGCATGTGGGATGCTGGTGTTCTGCTTAATGTAAATTTAGGTGACAAGAGAGTGGTCTCTATGCAAGCGCTGTGGTAACTTTTTAATAGACTCCATTTTACTCTGCAGTTTCTGGACAGTGAATAACTAAGGTATCAACCATGGTAGACAGAGGGTACATAACAATGCAATCATACATAACTTTTCATTTGACATGGCAGGTCTTGTTATAGATCCTCAGGGAGGCGTCTTTGTCCTCCGGAGGCTGTGGTTTCTCTTATCAGCTCAAATAAAAAAGTTTGCGGTGTTAGTTCATAGTTTTGAATGTACTCTTCTTGTCCGGGCTGGGGTGTTTGATATGATAGCTGGGTGTTGGTGCACTTGAAGGTTCTGTGGTTGACCTGTTTGGATAGGAACTTGGTTCATTAAACATTACATGTGCATCATAATCAATGGTTTTCCGGAGTTCTTGTATCTTTACCCTAGAGGTGTGTCCTCCACACTCCACTAGTTGCAATTTTAGTGAGGTACCAGGAGGTGAACACTGTTGGGTATATTTTGATAGTTTTTAGGGAATAAGGGTGATTATTAGTTGTCCAGGCAGATTAATCTCTTTATGAGCTGTTGAGCCCCACCTCCATTCCTAACTGGATGTTTAGATTAGTGCAAGATATATTTGTGGGGTGGTCTCATGAGCATAGGGATTCCATGGGCGTCACTAGTTTTCCAAGAATGTATATCCCCTGGTGTGTGCATGGAGGCGCCGCTGGTGTGAGTTGCATCTTTCAGTCCATACGTGTGCAGGAATATGTGATAGGGGGAGTGTTGTTGTTCAGTGCTTCTGGTGGTTGCAACGTGCCCAGAGATCACATGTGTATGTATCTCTCAGCTGCCGGCATGTGGCGTGTCATGTGACCCTCCCTGGTGGCGCCAGGTATCTCAATCCTGCTCTTGGGTGCTGTTTTTCTTTAGATTTGGGCATTTCCCTAAGTCTTGCGTGATCTAGTGCCACATTTGTCATGTGGGGGAGGGGTTCGGGGGCTTTTCCATGGCCCCCTTTGACCCCTACCTATGCTGCCTTGGGTGTTTGAGGTCAAGGTCAGATGGTTTCCCTGGATGGTGCCTGCAAGGTTTGGAGCATTTGTTACCCGTTAGAGTTGATGTGGAGGTGAGCGCATCCGGTGTCCTACCTTCGTCTGGCAGTGGACATTTGGATCCCTATGGCCAGGCACCCCCCTCTCCTTCGGACCACACCCTGCTTCCTCTAAGAGCACTTGGGCCTGCTGTCCCTAGCTTGTGGCTAGGATCTCTACAGTCGTGAACTGGTGCACCCCTTGTCACTATTTTGGAAGGGCACAGCACATTGACCAGAGTTCGGAGCATAGGGATAGATAGCATCATGTTTTAGCGTGGGTTCCATGGGAGTCATTAGTTTTCCAAGAACGTGTCTCGCCTGGTGTGTGCATGGAGCCGCCATTGGTGTGAGTTGCGTCTTTCGGTCGACATGTGTGCGGGAATATGTGATGAGGGGGCGTATTGCTGTTTAGTGCTGCTGGTGGTTGCAACGTGCCCCGCCCGAGATCACGTGCATATATATCTCTTAGTTCCCAGCATGTGGTGTGTCACGTGTCCCTCCCTGGTGGCACCAGATATCTAGACCCTGCCTTTTATCTGGAAGCTTCTTTTTGGGCTGTTTTTGTTTAAATTTGGACATTTCCTTAAGTCTTGCATGATGTACTGCCTCATTTGTCATGTGGGGCACTGGCGTAATGAAACTTGAGGGGGCCCCCATGCAAAGTACATGGAGGGGGCACCCCCTCCCTCCGGACCTAGTCAGGAGCTTTCAGGCCAGGGGCTACCGCCCGTGCACACTGCCGGAGGGGGCTGTGGGGGCTTATATTATGCCACTGATGTGGGGGAGGGGGGTTGGAGGCTTTTTCCATGGTCCCCCTTTTACCACTACCTGTGCTGCCTTGGGGTGTCCGAGGTTGGGGTCAACTACTTCCCCTGGATGATGCCTGCAAGGTTTGGAGCATTTATTATTCACTAGGCTTGATGTGGAGATGATCACATCTGGTGTCCTACCTCTACCTGGCAGTGGACATTTGGATCCCTCTTTCCAGGCACCCCCCTCTCCCTCGGACCACACCCTGCTTCCTCTCAGAGCACTTGGGTCTGCTGTCCCTAGCTTGTGGCTAGGATCTCTACAGTTGTGAACTGGTTCACCCCTTGTTGCTATTTTGGAAGGGCATGGCACAGTGACCGGACTTTGGACAAATGGGATAGTTTAAAAAGTGTTAGGAGGAGGCTGGCTAAATCAGAATTTGTGTTGTAACCTCAAAAACGTGGAGCTCGGGACTTTTGATCAAAAAATTGCAAAAGTCTGCTGGGTGACGATGAAAAAAAAAAAGAATCCAGGGACTGCCTCAGCAATTCCTGCTGAACCCCCCACTGGAGGCTTGAACTCAACATCATGCAGATTTCGCATCTTATTGGCTCTTTGTGAGTACGCTGTGGAGTTTTTAGGTTTTACCACCGCAGGCGCACGGGAATCCTGGTTCCGAGGACAGCTTCGTTTTAGAACTGAAAGGGGGCCTCCATGGGCGCGGAGACCTCTAGCTTTTTGGGGGCACTGCTGGGACTATGTGCCATGATGGAAACATTGGTCCCGGGCTGGATGCCTGAGAGTGGGGACCTTTTGACTTGGTGATTGGAACCCGTCCCTATTGACTTTGGACGAGGGGACCTGGGTGTCTGTTTTTTAAATACGTTCTCTGGGTGCTGCCCCGCTCCTTCGCTGGACTGCCCTCCCCCTGGGGCATAGATAGCCAACCCCGCATTGGGGGACCATCAGCAGAGTGGGGCCTTGGCTCTCGGAGGCATCCTAGGTAACCTAGTTATTTCACGCTCCCGTGGAGTCGCCATTGATGTCGAACTCTAGTGAGGATACCCGGTCTACACAGCTCTGAGTCGCTCTAAATCTCTGGATGCAAGTAAAAATTTGAATTCCCACTGTTATCTCATTTGTCTTTTCTTTTGGTTTGGTACAGTTTTTTGGGGAGAGAGGATAAGTGGTTTTTAACCACTAAGATTTAAGTTGATAGGGTAGTTCCTACTTATGCTGGGGGTTTATCTTACTGTGCATTTTGGCTCTGTGACTGCACCACGTTGTTACCTCCCCATACAGTTACCGCTCCGTACCAGGGTATGGCCCTGGCCCTGTTGGGCTGAGTTCTCTGTCTGGGGTTGCTGCTGCCAAGTGTTTGTCCAATTAACTGATCCTTGCTGTGAGGGTGCGACGGATGGCGGACATTCCTGAGGCTGAGTGTAGGGGGCATTCTGATTCCCCTGTGCTTGGTTTTGCGGATGGACATTCGTGTGGTTTTGTGGTGGCTGGCCCTGGCTCATCGATCTCTGCTCATGATATGCCTTTAACCTGCATCTGTCTGCCAGGTGGCCCAGCCAGTGGCAATAGTAGCACTTCCTAGGGTCTGGTTGCTGCCAACCTCCCTGGCCTCTACCGCCATAGCTGGGTTGGAACACTCTGGGGTTTCACGGTGGAGCCCCGCCTTGAGACTGGTGCCATTTGCATGGTTGCGGTCAACGTGGCCCCTTCGAGGGCGGTCTTTCTCAATTTGAGTTGAAACAATTTAGCAGTTTCTCTTTAGGCTTGCTCCTGTTTTTCTCTATTCTTTTCTTGCTTCTCTTTGTGGTAGTGACATATATTGGCTTGTATCTCCTGCTAGGGTTTGGTATCCATCCAACTACTCTATCTAGCGAGGTCTGTATCTCGGTGGGTAACCCCTTTTTAAGGATATTGTAGAAAAATGCGACCTTTGGTCCAGTGTTGGTCCATGGTTGTCCTGTCTCTTGTCCTCATTGTTCCACAAACCTTCCTGTCACTCGAGTATGTTCGCTTGAACCAGTGGGAGAGTGTGTTTTTCTGGCTGTTGAGGTCCTACGTGTTGGACGTGGTAGACGGGGCGCTGAGCTTTTGGGGACCTTTTCAAGGAATTTGGGTCGCTCTGGAAGCATCTGGGCTTGTTGGCTTTTTGCTCTCTTGTTCTTGGGCCTAACTGTCCTTCTTTCGGTGGGGGGCTCCTCAGCTTCTATTATTGTTGGATTTGAATATCCTAATGCGGGGGAGCTGGTGTGAGCACCTCCATTCCTGCATATTGTGGGGGAGGCGCTGACGCCTTGCTCGCTATCAGCATTGTAGGGCGATTGCTCTGGGCCTCTTTGAAGATGGCCCACAATTTCAGTAATGCCTCTCTCCTGTCTCTATTTTGACCTGTATATTTAGTTTTTATATGTGTTTTAGTATCCTCAATTACGTTGGTGTCCTGAGGCCAGGCAAATGTGTGTGCCTTTGCGTGCGCGTGCCATTCTTGGCAAAACGTATACAATTTCTTTACCTGCGTGGGGAATATGGTTTCCATGTGTTTTAATGGGGAATCCATAACAATTTTTTGTGGTTTTGTGGACAAAATAAAACTCAAATCTTTTTTGGGAGCTTTTTGGTTATTCTAATCTGGGGACAAACGTATGTGGTGCACTCTTACAACTTTATGTACTATGAGCTTAGCGCTATTCACTGATGCATCAAACAATTCAACTTGAAGATTTCAATAAACACAAGATAATAATGCATATGAAGTATTGCAACATATGTGAAAAAATGCAATGTTAGGACAATATCTGTATGATATTAACTTTTGCACAAAATACAGTTTGCAATAAATAACAGCACAGTAACATCACATACACACTATACCAACTCAATAAAAGGTTGACAGAGGGAAAAATGATTGCTTTGACAAACATTTCTTAGCCCGCTCCTAGCACATGATATCCTGTAAGCAGAGGAAGCTCTGTATGGTACACAGCACTAAGTGAGCCTAATAGTCTGCCAATATCGGCTCAGGGACAGAGATGGCAGTAATAGATATGGAAATAAGAAATAACATGGAAACCACAGGCCCCTCTTGGCCACACACAAGTTACACCTAGCTTCCCAGGTCCAAATCTTTTCCCCTAATATCCGAATCACTCCCTGAGTCACACCCAGTGGTCAAGTGTACCATTTGTGTCACACCCAGTGTTCCTAGTGACCAACACCTCTCACTCCTTTCAGATACCAGGGGTGTTAAGAAACCAGTAGCACTGAGTAATCCTTTTCGATTAACTATAAGACTGAGGTGCCAATTCCACCCATACATCTGTATCACAAAAATAGTGTCCTGGGAGTGGTAGAGGGCTATACAACAAATATTCACATTTCCTAGCTTGCTGACTTTCGAAAAAAGGTGACTTCCACGGGATCGCCTCTGAGACCGCCTTATGACTGATACAGTTGGGACATATAAAATTTGTAATATGCCTGACCCTGTAAGTGGCAGAGTGCTCAGGTTATCTTTTTACGCTTCTCCCTAGTTTGCCATACGCCAAATGATTAAAAAACAACAATATTTCATGTTCGGATGCAGTCTCTTAACCCCTGTGACAGCTGCTTCAGGTCGGACCTCCGCCCTGTAAATTCAGCAGAAATTCCCAAAAATTGCGGTGTCTGCCCACCTTTGTCGTTGCGTGATGTGAATTCATCCAGGCAGGGTCACCTTCCTTCTGCTGCACTCGGGTCCAAGGTCCAAATCCCTCCTGGCTGGCTCACCAAAATGTTACTTGAGTGCGAAATACTTTGAAAAAAACAAGAGATAGGAGGTGTTTGGCAAAACAGGAACAGTTTGTTTAATTAAACTTAGCGGTGGGAGAATATTTACAGGCACAGCGTCTGAGCATTATCTCAAATTACAATCGGTCTGTGGCCTTCTTTTTTACAGTTCATTGTAGGTAATAAAGGTTTACGGTGATCCATATATGGTGAGAAATGTAAGTTGTTGCCTTTGGAGTCATAAATTAATTGTCTAATGGAAAATACAGGTGTACCTCAACCTTGCATGGACACAATGTGGCCAGTGGGTAACATGTCCAGATTTCCGTCATGGGGAGCGCAGGATCACTTTGTGTGCTGTGTCCTGATTGCCTATATGTTCCTAACTCATGTGCCATCTGACTTTTTCGGTACTTTAGGAGTGCACATACCTCCTCCGCCCATGTGTGCTTTATTGGGCCAATATCCCTTGACCATTGTAATGTTGCTGCGCCAATCCGTGGGATTGATCTAAAGTTTCCTGTTTGTCCATTTGTCTGCCGGCTACGCGTCATCCCACCTGTGACATATCAATCAACAACCTCAGGCCTAGCGTGCTTGCCTGAATACATATTTGTGAGTCTGGGTTCTTGTGGAGTTCACAACGGTTGATTTCGTTAATAAACACGCAATTTCGTTCTCATACATGAATGTATCATTTTCCATACTAGCATTGATTTTTTACCCTATGAACACATGTATTACGTCACAAAATTAGACAAAGGAACAGAGTCAGCTGTATGAAATTAGGCAGAACTTTAGAGAGCCAAGGCTGATACGCCACTGGCCAAAGTGCAGAGAACAGAAAAAAGACTTGCTGTGCCATTATGATTCAGAAGAATACACTGCCACCACTGCAAAGCTTGTGCGAACCGGCAAGGGGATACTAGGAAGCCATGCATGGTGCACCCCTCCAGACCACAGACACCTGCTCTGGTCATGTATTCCATTAGATAATGAGGCCAAAAAGTGAGAAAACAAAGCTGATTCTTTCATATGCATAGCTCAGGCAGGGGTGTACACTAGCAACATCATGCAGTGAACATTTCATCCCAACAAGAAACCTCAGTATTTCAAGGCTATAATATTTGTAGCTATAACTGTGAATCCTGCATTGCCTTGTTAATAATACTGTGATAGTTCTGAATTGACCATCTTTGTGATATACGGACTCACTTCCACCCATCAAACCAAACTGCCATCAGGGTGGCACACTGCTTGCCACTCATAAAAGTGATGCATTTAAAGTCTTAATATGTCCACAGTTTTTTACATAAGAAAATACATTCCAGATCTGAAAACTAGACACATACATGGTAGAAACGTTCACTCTTCCTAAAGTCACTATACTCCACATTTAAAAAAAAAAGAAACATTTGGAAGATGGTACTTCAGATTTGGTCTAATGGTGTCTTAAACAGTTAAAGAGTAGGAACAATGGTATTTTACCACCTTAGACTGTGATAAATGTTTGCCTGTCACAGTTGAAGGCCTCAGCAGCTTTTGGCTGGAAATCTAGCAAGATTTGCTGAGATATCCAATGTAGACAACAGACTATTACACAATGACATTCGCAAAACGCCACAATAAAATTATAACAAAGCTCAAGACTAAAATCAGCAAAACAGTAAAAAAAAATAAAGCAACACAGTAACCATAATACAGCACAACATCACATTTTAATAATGCAGCAAAACCAGCAAAACAAAAATGAACAGAACACTTCCCCACCACTACCAAGCACCACACACCCAATATACATAAGCAATCCTGTCACACATTACCTCGTCCTGAAACCTGCTTTCATAATAAAGAAAAAGTAGTTAGCCCTGAGCATTATCTTAACTTATGAACCAGGACATGAAATAGTACCACTCAAAAATGTTTTGTGATACTGCCAGTGACCTAAATTAGCATTTGCAGTGCTGCTTTATTTATACTTATGGGTGGAATGAGGTCAGAGCAGAGACTTTTTCGGTGACCAAGCTGCAACTCAGCAGAATTCAGAACACAAAAAATCTAGAAACGCATCCTTTAACCTTTGTTGTGGAAACAGCATTTTACCATTTAAGTAGGGAAAACAGGGATCTATTTTAACTGATTTAGAATCATAAAAATTCAGAAAATTACAACAACTCGGCGCATTAAAACTGCTGCGTGGGAAACTGATCAGCACTGTAAGCTGCATCCTACAATAATTGTAGGCCATTTTCTTCTTCCTGTCTCTCTCATTGAGCATTCTGGGATGGTTGGTTAAAGGCAACTTTACATTAAAATTCTATTAGATCATCGAACCGTGCACGGTTGTACTCTTGCTAGGCTCGAATGAACGCACCACTTATTTTCTATGCCCATTTACCTATTGAGCTCTGCTTGTAAGAGTGGGATAATCAAAGGCAGGTTAGCTAAGGATGAATGAACGCCAACGCATTTTGTACAGATTATAATGAACCAAGGGCCTTTGATTGACACTCTAATCGAATTAGGAATATTGAGCAAGCGATAGCTCAAAATAACAGGGCATATTTACTATTATTTCATGCAATGTGTTGTGTGAAAGGGAGACAGCAGAAATGCTCAATGTTTACAAAGATATGGAACATTTCTGCTCTCTCCATGCTCTGTGCACTGTGTGTTGCCTAGTGCCAATGCAGGCAGACTACTCTGTCTCAACTAATTACCTGCCATCGGAGGCTTCGCCATGTGTCCACCCGGCCTATTAAGAGTGGGCGAACATATGGCCTATTTTTACTGTCCCTCACCACCAGGTAAAACCTGGCAGTAAGGCAAGTGAAATCTGTAAAATGAGCCTTCACGCCGTGGGAGAAATCTTCCATGGCGAGGTCACTGCTTTTTTTTTAATTTTCAAAAATATAAACTTGCTTTGGGATTTTGTTTTTGCAAATAAAAAAAATGTTGAAAGTTTGACGTACAGCTCCATCATTTGACGGAGCAGTCCATCAAATTTTCAAAGCATTTACAAGAACCGCCATGACGGCAATTCTTGTAAGCGCAAGAGCTGTCCGCTGGGCCGGTGGACACCTCTAAATTTGGTGGGCAGAGCACCCTTCCCGTGGCAGGAGTAAAGTACTACGTGATGGCAACAGTACCTAATCCATCCACCAAAGGCAAAAGCAGGCCCTTACTTCTTTATTTGAGGTTTTTAATAAAGAGCTGCTTATACACAAAATTTGGAGTCAATGTGCTTTAGTGGTAACAAACTCCAGATATATGGGACTCACAAATAGCCATTTCATAGTACAAATTTAATGTAGAAGTTGATGAACATGTCTGAGGTAGGATAAGAGGCAAAAGAGAAGAGGAAGTATTTCTCAAAGACATCACAGCAATAGGTAAAACAATTTGCAACTTTATTCATTTGAGGAAAAAGAGGGAAGAGTTAAGAAAGGAGAGAGGGGCGAAAAAACCAAGGTATCTAGCTTTTATAGAAATGAAATAGGTTTTCATGTTGCCTTGGTCTGTACTTATCTTTCAAAGTCATAAAATCCAACCTCATGGAAAACAATGTGCTCTATGCTTTCATCAACTACTTTTAGTAGGATGTGGCTGTGATGGATGCTAAAACATCATAACAGCAGCCCATGGCTCAAGATTACTGTATGTGAAACAAGAGCCAATGACGTGCTGCTGAGTAGGTTTTCAGCTGATTCGGATTTGGACAGACCTAAAACTAAGACAAACAAGAGAACATATTACAGTTATTGGCTATTAGGAAAGACATTAGGCTATCAGTCTGCAATCCTTCTGACTTCAAACTCAGGTGTGTATCAGTTAAATTGATTTAAATGTTTTTGAAATCGAAACTCATATTATATTATATTATATTATATTAATATTATATTATATTATATGTACATATATTTAGATATGTGCCCTTTCAAGCTTAAAATACCACAGAAATTATGGAAAAATGAAGGAGGGAACCCTCAGTAGTTTCCAGGTTTTAGGTGGAGAGCAGCTCCTTTCTAGCTTGGTTTGGATGGCACTGTGCTAATCCAATGCCTAAAACCTCTGTTAGAAAAACAGACAATTGAGTGAGCACATTTAACATGGGTTCCCTACTTCTTTTTTGAAGAAATGATGCAGAACTCTAACCCTAAAAGGATATTGTTTGAACGTATGCTCCCTTGTATCTGGACAAATCTATACTTATCTAATGGGCTCTAATAAGAATGAACACGTCAGGAAATGCTTTGATTTATTCCTAGTTGGCTTAGATGCTATGTTACCAATCCTAAACTGCAATACTGTGTTTGGAGTGGTAAAATGCTTTGTCATTTTTAATTTCCACTCACCTAGAACTAGATAATCCTGCACTTATAGACTTTACTGAAAAAATAGCAAAAGGTGTTGTCACTTTTCTAACTCGGTATGGATGGCATTGTGCTAATCCAGGGTTTAAAATCTGCGCTAGACAGTACTTAAATAGTAAGGCTCAGATTTACTTACCTTTTGCTTTGTGGTTGTACCATTTTTGTGGCACAGCTATGATGCAAAATGCTAGTCAAGATTTACAAAGCCACAAAAGTGCCACTTTAGGCCACCTTGCATGGCTTTTGCAAATACATACATATGATATAATAGGTAAATAAAAACACAATCATGATAAAATCGCCATACATTAGATGGTATAAAACATTAATCCTGGTAAGTAGCTACAACAAAAACAGATACAATCAGTCCCAAGTAAGACATGGCAGCAATATGGGAAGCAGCATGAAATCACATAAAAGGACCCCCTCCCTGTAAACAACACTGAGTCATAAAAGGGAGCTGTGGCTCCGACTTTAAAATATTAGGCCCATTAACCCATGTCATAACTTAAAACAGTGGTCTTGAATCAGGGAAATCAGCATTGATAACTAATGGGGAATTGTTTGCCAATCACATCATGGCTTTGGCCCTGATGCTCCAACACCAGTGAAGGTATTCGGCGACAGCACAGACAACAGATTCTTTGGTCTCTGCTTGCAAAATCCTCAGAGCCACTGGACATTGTCTAACCCCCAGCTGTCTACAAATTGGAAAAATCTAACTTGACCTTGGTCGAGCATAGCCAGGACAAAAGAAGAAAAAGTTTTGTAAGTTCTCTTCGGATTGCAGGCATACTGGACAGGCCATGCTCGAGTCTGCTTTAGGCTTAACATTTTGTACAGAAAGACTGACAAGGCAATGTGCTGTGTCGAAACCTAACATACAAGAGTCTTGCTGCAGGAACCAAAATGTAATCTAGAAAGGGTTTATGCACACAGTGCATTTTTAGGTCCAGAAAGGCTGTGGTAAGGGTTCCTTGTTTCCCATTACTCACCTCCAGGCCCCATTTGCGCACCCAAAAGGCTTCCTTGAGAGTATCCCTGGAGAGACTCAGTAAACAACTGTGGTCTCTCCAGTGATCCCCAAGACCAATTTGATGTAAAATGGCCCTGGTGGAGCATACCCAATGTATCCTGCAATTCTTATTTAGAACAGTAACACAAGGCAGCGCCTTGTGCTGCATTATGTTACACTGCATCCCATAGGCATTACATGGGTGACGCATGAGCAATACCATGCATCCACCTGTGGATTTTGACGAAAGCCCAGATTTTTTAAATGCACTTAACTTGCGTTTCCCCTAAAATGGTGCACCTACCCTAGAGAGGCACAACGATGAGAAATATGTTTATTTCTCCTCGTTGTTTTCTCTTTCCATGTGTGCTGCATTCTGCAGCACACATAGAAAGAGGAATATGCCTGTCAATATTGTTTTTGTGCAGTAAAGTATTCCTTCCTGCACAAAAACAATCCTGCCGCAATGCAGACACCCTTGCAACATGGCTCCAAGATGCCTGTGTTGGTGCTAAACTGCTTGAAGTGCACAAGTACAATGAGAGAGCAAAAAATGGACATATCTTTGTAGATGTGGCATGCTTCTGCTCTCTCCCTTTCACACAATTCAACAGAGCAAGTTGCCTTGTTTCTTTGCATTGCATGAAAGTTTAGTAAATATGGGCCTAATTTTCAAAAGCTACAAAGCTCCATGCCACGCAAAGGCACTTCCTTGAGTAAATCTCTACTTACATGCCAAGTTTGGTGTAATTCCCATGAGCTATTTTTTGTTCTCGACTTAAGACAGCTTTAGCTGTGTTGTCAGCCTCATGTTTTCCAAGAAAATCATAACAAAAATGCATACCTTTACAGGGGCTTTCAGTCAACTCTCTATTGCCATTGGTCTATTACAATGTCATTCAAATTAAACTCCCTCCCAAGACAACACAAAGTATAGATCAACTGATCAGCCAACTTCACCCATTGGGTACCTTCCTTTTGAATGACACGTTTGGGCCTTATAAATGTGCACAAAAACATAAAAAAGTAGCTCCCACAGGAGTGAAAATGTTAAGGCACTTCTGTTTATCACTGACTGTTAGTTCCATTTGTAGGGTAAGGTGTCATCAGCTATTTCCATAACAATCAAGATATTTATTGAAAGTTGCAATGTTAACTCATCATCATAAACCAGCTTTGGCATATTTATTTACCAGTGGTAACAAGCAAAAATCATTAGATTAGTAATAGAGTATATGCACATTTCTATGTTGCAGCCAAACATCCTGATCTTTATGAATGACATTTCAAACAATTACATCTGTCCCTAGAGGAACACGTAGTAATGACTTAAATGTAAAGCAGCTACGTGAAAAATGTCAGACTTTTGCATCTGACTCAAGAGAAACATCAAGGTTCAGATTTATCAAGGCTTGTGCCACCATTGCGTCACACAAGGCGACGCAAGGCAACACAAACTCTTAAGTCAGATTTACAATGCCACGCAGAGCCACACAAGGTGGGTCTACGTTGCATATAATAAATCTAGAGTAATGCATGCAGCATAAGTCACTGCTTTGCATTACTCTGCGTTGGGAAGGCGTTCCATGGATGGATCGTGGGTGTTCCCACACATCCACCCAAGGTTTTTGGTTCATTCCCAGGTTTGCTAATACTAGTAAACCTAAGAATGCATCAAAATGCTACCCCTTCCCAGGTGAGGCATAACAAGGAGAGATATCTTCATCTCTTCTCGTTATTTTCTCTTTCTATGTATGCTGCATTCTGGAGTACACAGAAAAAAAGGAAAATGCCTCTGAAGATTGTTTTTGTGCAGGATGGTGTCCCTTCCTGCACAAAAAAAATCATTGTATTGGCTCTTGGCAGCCACAAGTGTGCCAGAGTGGAGTGAGAGCATGAATGCTTCATATGTTAGTAATTATGGTGAATTCCTATTCTCTCAATTTGACACAGTGGAGTGGAGCAAGTTGTATTGTTGAGCTGTGCTGTGTCAAATCTTAGTAAATCTGCACCCAAGTCACTAAAAATGTATATATGTTTATGTGAGTGAAAAACTGACTTTCTTTTAATTTTTATGCATTGGTTTACAACTAACATTGAAATTTTAAAGTATGACACAGTACAGTGAGTAAGAACAATGCTGCTTTACAAACATCAACTATAACTTACAGGTACATATTTATAATGACACAAAACAAATCGAATAGAGTTTGTTAAAAACAAGGTGAAAGGCACTTGAACACACCAATATGTATACTACCTGTTTATATTATGGAGCCATCACAAATGCATAGTAATCAAGATATTTATTATATTATTATTATTGCAATTTATACAGCGCATGGCTACCTCCAACGGAAGTGTCCCGACGCTAACAGCGGGTGCAGCGGGCGTTGGCTCAGAGACTGGGGAATCTCTAGACTAGGCCAAAAAGCCAGGTTTTTAGAGCCTTCCTAAACACGGGTTCTGACTTAGCCTTCCGTATATGTTCAGGCATGGAATTCCACAGGGAGGCTGTTTTTACAGCAAAAGCTCGACCCCCAAACCTGGCTTTTGCAAAACGAGGAATCACAAGTAAATCCTGGTGATTTGACCTCAGAGTCCTGGTCTGGCGGTATTTCCGGAGTCTTTGCTTCAGATATTGTGGACCAATGTCTCTGGATGCTCTGTAAGCCAAGGTCAACGCCTTGAACTCTATCCTACTTTTGACAGGTAGCCAATGTAGGCTCCGCAAATGGGGGGAGATGTGGTGGCGGAGTGGCACGTTTCTGATAAGCCTAGCTGCCGCATTTTGAATAATCTGTAGTTTCCTAATCAGATAGTCTGGGAGACCCAAATAGAGACTGTTCGCATAGTCAAGCTGGGATGTGACTAATGTGTGAACCACAGTTTTCCTGCAGTCCATAGGCAAAAAAAGTAGGAATCTCCGCAAGGCTTTCAGTTTCCAAAAGCATGATGAGGAAACTTGACAAATCTGGGTTCAGCCTGAGGATTTAACTCTGCTGGTCACCAAAGTTCAGACTGTGGGGGAGAGGATTGATTAAAAAACAAAACCTCTGTTTTATCGGCATTTAACTTCATACAGCTGTCTGTCATCCAAGTCAAGATTTTGAGCAGACACTGCTTGAAATTAGTGAACGCTGCCTCTGTGTGTTCCCTAAAAGAGAACACCAGCTGAGTGTCGTCAGCATACGAGACAACCTTCACACCACATTGCTCAATTAACGGAGCAAGTGGCGTGAGGTAAACATTAAAATGAGTGGGGCTCAAAGCCAAACCCTGCGGGACTCCACACCCAAGAGGGCTGGAGGAGGAGACATAAGGACAAAGGAACACTTTTTGAGACCGGCCCTCAAGAAAGGAGCGGAACCAATTTAGAGTAGTTCCCGTCACTCCCAGGAGCTCAAGTCTTTCTAAGAGAGTCCGGTGTGACACCGTGTCAAAAGCTGCGGACAAGTCCAACAGCACTAACATCGCACAGCTACCCTGGTCCACAGTTTCACGTATGGTTTCTGCCACTTCAAGCAGAGCTGTCTCTGTGCTGTACCCTGACCTAAAACCCAACTGGGAGTCGTGAAGATGGTGATTAGACTCCAAGAACTCCGCCAATTGTTTCCGAACTTCTTTCTCAAGCACCTTGGCCGGTGCTGGAAGAAGAGTAAAAGGCCTAAAATTCTTAAGTTCTGTCGGGTCCGCATCTTCTTTCTTAAGAATTGGCTGGCCAAATGCCGTTTTCCACGAGGCTGGATAGATGCCTGATTTCAAGGAAGAATTCCAGATAGAATTTAATAGGGGATTGAGCCAAGGGGCTAGCTGTTTGAAAAACCTGGCTGGGCAGGGATCGGCCGGAGAGCCAGATTTGATTTTGTTCAGTTCCACTAGAGACGCCTCTAGACAAAAAGGACGAAATTCAGACCACATGCCAGAGTGATGGAAATTATGGGATGCCATAGCTGGCATAACTGATGACCATGTCAAGGGAAAAGAGGAGTAAATCGTCTGGATTTTTTCCTGAAAGAAGCTAGATAAAACTTCGCATAAGGTGGCTGAATGGGCAATAGTACTCTTCATAGCTTATGGCTTCATAAAGCCCTGGACAATCTTAAAAACTTCTTTCGCAGAATTGTCAGAGGTTTTAATTTGATTGGCAACGTAATCCCTAATGGTGTTACGTTTTAGCCTATGGAATTTTTTTAGAGCTGTTCTGTACATGCATTTGGCCTCTGATTTACAACTTTTCCGCCAGGCACGCTCAAGCTGCTTACATGAGCTTTTCTCCAGACGGAGTTCAGTCGTGAACCAGGGGGCCGAGGGTTTCTTCCTAGCCAGTTTCATAGTCTTAATTGGAGCTACTTTGTCCAGAGCCAACGTAATCCAGCCGTTAAAAGCACAAGCATCATGACTGGGCTCTCCAGTGAGTAGAGGGAGGACATTCTGTAGCTCTGGACCCATGGACTCAGGCAAGACCTTCCTCCAGTTTCTCCTGTCCTCATACTTTGACCTAGCCTGATTATTACAAGGAGTGCTAGTCAAGTTAAAAGGGACTAATCGATGATCTGACCAAGTCAGAGGCAAAGGATCCTCCGCTCTCAAGGTATGGTCGTTAGTAAAAATAAGGTCCAGCATATGGCCAGCCACATGAGTGGGTGAAGATACCTTTTGGATCAAATTTAACCCCTTAAAAGTATCGGCCAATTGAAAGGCCAGGGGTCAGTTGTCATTGTCCATGTGGACATTAAAATCGCCAAGGTCTATGAAATTGGCATGTTTTAATGATAGATCTGCAATAATGTCATATAGCTCCGGCCAATGAGCGGACAGAGAGTCCGGGGGTCTATAGACTAACAATCCTGCAAAGGGGAAGGTAGGGGAAATTTTAATACAAAAGGACAGCGCCTCAATCAGCCCTGTACTCTCAATTTTCTTAAACGAGATCCCCCAGTCCTCTCGAAAGATCACAGCGAGCCCGCCCCCCATCTACTGCCAGCCCAGTTGACCGCTACCATCCTATAGCCTTCTGGAATAGCCAGAAGTACATCGGGGTTTGAGCTTTCTCTTAACCAGGTTTCGGTTAAGAGCATATTTAAAGCTAGAAAATTGATTGACTAATCAACATTAACTTTTTAGCATGTTTAATTATTCTCTGGAAATCAAGGACAAAATATATGAGTAATGATAGCCCATATGCAAATTTCTAGAATCAAGCCATGCCCAGTGAGCTTTATGAAAGCAATTTCAAGCAAATGCATCTGTGGCTAGAGAGACACCTAGTAACTACTTGAGGTATTATAGCTTTGTAAAGCCATTAAGAGGTTAGCTCTGACTCAAGAGGGACACCTATCAAGCATTTGAAGTATTGCAGCATTTTGAAACACATCAGACCGTCAGACCTGACTCAACAGGGACATAGATAGCCAGTGCAAGTTAAGTTGAGAGAGGAGGTTCAGAGTGACTGCGTGATTGACTACTCTCTAGGTTAAGTCACACCTGCCTCTTATTATGCTGCCAGGGGGTAATCGGATCAAAACATGGAGCATATAGATTGTTGCTTGAAAGCCTACAAGCAGCTGCCCCCCCAGTGAAAAGCTGGGGGTAACTTTTTTAAGCTGAATTCTTGAGCCCTGGGGAGGGTTGGTCCTAATCAGGAGAGTTATTAAACCTTCCACCATCCAGACCTCTTTTAGTGCAATTCTAATATAATCCCATTGTCAAAAAGGGTCAGGCTGTAGTTCTGCATATACCAATTCCTCATGGACTATGGAATAACACTTGTGCACCAATCTAATCCAGTGGATCACCTTGTAGTAGTAATACTTCATTTCGGTCACAAAGACCATAAAAGTGATAATCAACAGGAAAATACATTACATAAAATATCACTAAACACTTAAATTACAGAATAAAACTCACATAGTATAAAAGTTAAAAATATACGCATAACCCTCCTCAAGAGCAACATGCGCAAGCATACTACTCTAGCAACCAAATGCAGTATACATAGCATGGCCATGGTGGTTGCACTAAGCAACCAGAATGAGTAAGGTACAAGTGCAACAAAGCAACCTATGTTAAAACAATGTTAAATGGAAAAACCTTCAATTGACCAGGTGTAGCAACCGGTAAACAGTCAGAATATCGAGTTGTTATTCTCGACTTGCACTAATATCGAGTGCAAAATACCAGGATACAAAAATATAAACTGTCAGAATATCGTGGTACAGAATATCGAGTCTAAGGTAAGTAATATCGTTTTTAACAATATCGAAGTCATTAATATCGTTAGCAAAAATATAGTAGTTAAAAATATCGTTTTTTTAGTTAGTGTTATGTATTTTAGTATGTATTTTAAATGTATGTGTTCTTTTTTTGTCTAAGTATTACATTTGTTTTTTAATATATGCATTACATTTTTAGAAATTATTAATTTTATTTTAAGTAAATTTTGCGTTTTAGTTCCGTAGCGGGTTGTGGGTTTATAGGGGACTAGGGTGGGAAGTAATTTAAATATAATAAATGTATTAATAATTTTTAGAAGTTATTAATTTTATTTTAGTTAAATTTTGCGGTTTAGTTCCGTAGCGGGTTGTGGGTTTATAGGGGAATAGGGTGGAAAGTAATTTAATTATAATTAATTAATTAATCATTTCTATTAATTAATATTTATGTATTAAATATGTTATATTGTTATTTGTGGTAATTCATTTATTATTAATTATTTATTAATTGGTTGTGAATTATTATTAATTAATTGGTAATTGTGTTGTGTAATTTTTTTAGGAGTGGGTTGGGGGTTGATAGGAGAGTAGGGTGGGAAGTAACTTAATTATAATTAATTAATTAATATTTTTTATTAATTAATATTTATGTATTTTTTATTGTTAAATGTGGTAATTAATTAATTTTTTATTATTTATTAATGAGTTGTTAGTTATTATTAATTAATTGGTAATTTTGTTAATTATGTCATTTTTTTAGGAGCGGGTTGTGGGTTGATAGGGGAGTAGGGTGGGAAGTAATTTAATTTTAATACATTTTTTAGTATTTTTAATATAATATTTATTTAATGTTATTTTATAGTGTTTATTGTGTAAATTAATTTATTAATAATTGGTTTTATTTTGTTTGTTAATTGTTATTAATTAATTAATTGTTAATTAATTATGTTAATTGTGTCATGTTTTAGAACATTGGTGGTGTTATTTATAGGGGAATATGGTGGTAGGTAAATTATTTGAATTAATTAATTATTTGTTAACTAATGCTAATTAATTAATTAAAAATTAAATATGGTAATTGTGGAATAGTTTTGATGTGTGAGTTGTGGGGTTTATAGTTGTAAATGTTGGGAAAAGTTTTTAAAAAAATTAATTAATGATTTGTTGTTAATTGTTATTAATTTATGAATGCAAAATTGGTTATGGAAATTGTGTAAATATTTTTAGGTGTGTTTTTTGGTGTTTATTGGGGTAGAGGGTGGAAAGTAATTTAATTTAAATAAATTAATCAATAGTTGATCATTAATATTCATTTATTAATTTATAAATATTTTTGGTAATTGTTTTGTTTTTATTTTGTTTGTGGTTTTTGGTTCAATAGCTGTAATCTTTGGTTTTATCCCTTCCGCTATCCAACACTTTCCCTACTGTTGCATTCATTGGAGTGGGAATAGTAATTTATTCCCCTCCGCTATCCAACACTTTCCCTACTGTTGAACTCGCTGGAGTGGGAATAGTAATTTTTACCCCTCTGCTCTCCAACACCTTCCCTACTGTTGCACTTGCTGGAGTGGGATTAGTAAGTTTTACCCCTCCGCTATCCAACACCTTCCCTACTGTTGCACTCGCTGGAGTGGGAATAGTAAATTATTTCCCTCCGCTATCCAACACTTTCCCTACTGTTGCACTCGCTGGAGTGGGAATAGTAACTTTACCCCTCCGCTATCCAACAGTTTCCCTATTGTTGCACTTGCTGGAGTGGGAATAGTAATTTATTCCCCTCCGCTATCCAACACTTTCCCTACTGTTGCACTCGCTGGAGTGGCAATAGTGATTTTTACCCCTCCACTATCCAACACTTTCCCTACTGTTGCACTTGCTGGAGTGGGAATAGTAAATTATTCCCCTCCGCTATCCAACACTTTCCCTACTGTTGCACTTGCTGGAGTGGGAATAGTACTTTTTACCCCTACGCTATCCAACACTTTCCCTACTGTTGCACTCGCTGGAGTGGGAATAGTAATTTTTACACCTCCGCTATCCAACACTTTCCCTACTGTTGCACTTGCTGGAGTGGGAATAGTAAATTATTCCCCTCCGCTATCCAACACTTTCCCTACTGTTGCACTTGCTGGAGTGGGAATAGTAATTTTTACCCCTCCGCTATCCAACACTTTCCCTACTGTTGCGCTCGCTGGAGTGGGAATAGTAATTTTTACCCCTCCGCCATCCAACACTTTCCCTGCTGTTGCACTTGCTGGAGTCGGAATAGTAAATTATTCCCCTCCGCTATCCAACACTTTCCCTACTGTTGCACTCACTGGAGTGGGAATAGTAATTTTTACCCCTCCGCTATCCAACACTTTCCCCACTGTTGCACTCTCTGGAGTGGGAATAGTAAATTATTTCCCTTCGCTATCCAACACTTTCCCTACTGTTGCACTTGCTGGAGTGGGAATAGTAATTTTTACCCCTCCGCTATCCAACACTTTCCCTGCTGTTGCACTTGCTGGAGTGGGAATAGTAATTTATTCCCCTCCGCTATCCAACACTTTCCCTACTGTTGCAGTTAATGTAGTGTAAAATGTAGTTTTAAAAATTAATACATATTTTAATAATTTAATTTATAATATATATATATATATTTTTTTTAGTTTTTTTTTATGTTACAGGTGTATGTATATATATATATATATTTATAATTTTTGATATATTTCTAACATTTTATAATTTATTAAAATAATTATTTATTCATTATTATTAGGTAAATATATATATTACATTTTATATATGTATGTTTAATTTGTTTTTACATTACATTTATTACTTATAATTGTTAAAAAAAAAAAAATCTAAATATTTTATTTTAAGTTATATGTATTATTTAATTTATTTTACATTATTTTGTATACATTTAAAAAACCCGATATTTTTAACTTTGATATTTTTAACAACTATATATTTTTTTCGATATTTTAGTACTTACCATTATGTAGATTCACTGAAAAAACCATAGGTTTCAGGTGCGTTATAGTTAGTTGGACATTTCACTCGTACAAAACCCGTGAAATTCCCCGTTATAGTTAGTTCAGCTAACTATAACTCTCGCCCCGCAATGCACTGCTGATGACGTCACATATTACATCACTCATGACATGGTCAGTGACATCACTGATGACATCACTGATGACATCTCAAATGACATCACTGATGACATCATCCAGTGACTGTGTGTTTCTGTAAAGTTTAAATATGTTTAATATATATAGGGAAAGGTGTATTGAAGAATGAGTGGGTGTATAAGTGTCAATGGATGATTTAGTAGGTGCGTGACTGAGTCTATAAGTGAGTGATTAAACGTATCTTAGTGAATGCATGGGTTAGTGACTAAACTGTGTGAATGTCTGTATCCGTCTGTCTGTTGGTGTGTAAGCGGCTGCATGGGTTTGTGAGTAGCTACATAAGTGTCTATATGAGTTATTGATTGGTTGTCTGAGTATCTGTATGGGTGCCTGAGTGTTTGTGTGGGTGGGGTGGGTGTGACTCTGTGCATAGATGTGTGAGTGGGTGATTCACTGGGTGCATGGTTTCAAGTGTGCATCTGTGATGGACTGTCTGGGTGGGTGAGTGTGTGTATGGGTGTGTTAGTGAGTGAATGTATATCTCAGTGGTACATGTGTGAGTAAATACATATGTGAAAGGCAGTATATATGTGTGTTAGAGTATTTAAATGGCTATAAGTGAGAGTGTGTGATTGTGGCTGTATGGATGAGTGTGTGCTTGTATCAGTGATTGTATAAGAGCGTAAGAATGTGCTAGTATTTGTATGAGTAAGTGAGCTGGTGTGTGTATAACTGTATAGGTGAGTAAATGGGAGTGTGATTAATTATTTGCATGACTGACTAGGTGTGTGAGTACCTCTATGGATGAGTGGCAGTGTGTGAGTGTCTATATAGTCCTGTACTGAGTGACCGTAAGTATGAGTGACTGTACGGGTGAGTGAGTGGATGTGTGTGTAGACCTAAGAATCAGTGAGTGGGTATGTAGTTATTGGTGTTGGAGTGTCTATGGTTTTGAGAATGGTAGTGTGTAATTTAGAGTGGGTGTATCAAAAGTTATATTAGGGTGTGAGAAGATGCATGAAATTTTCACATGGATGATGTCATCAGTGATGTCATTTGAGATGTCATCAGTGATGTCATCAGTGATGTCACTGACCATGTCATGAGTGATGTAATATGTGACGTCATCAGCAGTGCATTGCGGGGGCGCGAGTTATAGTTAGCTGAACTAACTATAACGGGGGATTTCACGGGTTTTGTACGAGTGAAATGTCCAACTAACTATAACGCACCTGAAACCTATGGTTTTTTCAGTGAATTTCTAAGGTTTTTTTAATGCTAATTTCTAACTATAACGTGCCTGAAACCTATGGTTTTTTCAGTGAATTCTAAGGTTTTTTAAATGCTAATTTCTAACTATAACGTGCCTGAAACCTATGGTTTTTTAAGTGAATTTCAAAGGTTTTTTAAATGCTAGTCTCTAACTATGCCTACAGAGGTAGGACATGTGAAGAAAGAAGAAAAAAACACACAGAAAGAAGCAAAAGAAATGCAGAAAGAGGCAACAGAAGTCCACTAAGCCGAAGAAAAGTGCAGGAAGAAGCAAGACATGTGCAGAAAGAACCAACAGAGGAGCAGAAAGACGCCTTGTTCCAAAATCATCCTGTGCCCACAACTTTTTCAGACGGGTACTGGTGGTAACTGACTCTGACTAACCAGGCCTAGAGCCAGTGCTATGCTAAAAGACACTTAGAATACAGTGAAAACACCTACATACACTAGGGAACACTATGCGTTGGGGTACCCCTGTGATTAGCATGACCTCCTCTGTAAGGCCCTAGTACATAATAGGGCAGGGGGATTAAAACTACCTCTTAAAATGCGCTACGGGGCGCGTTTGCACAGTGGTGAAGGGAGGAGGGGCCTGATGTGACATGTGTGCAAACAAGCCCTGTGGCGCGTTTTAATTTGGGGAATTAATTCCTCTTCAATCCTGAGGGTCCCTGGGGTCCAACTAGCCCACCACGTACCTCCAGTAAGCGCCACAGGGCTGCGTTGCAGAGAGGTGGCCCAGGACACGCTCCTTTTTACACCACTCTGCAACGCAGCTCTGTGGCGCTTACTGGAGGTACGTGGTGGGCTAGTTGGACCCCAGGATTGAAGAGGAATTAATTCCCCAACTTAAAACGCGCCACAGGGCGTGTTTGAACACATGTCACTCAGGCCTCGCCCCTCCCTTCACCACTGTGCAAACGTGCCCTGTGGCGCGTTTTAAGTTGGGGGATAAAGTCCCCTTGAATCCTGAGGGTCCCTGGGGTCCAACTAGCCCACCAGGTACCTCCAGTAAGCGCCACAGAGCTGCGTTGCGGAGAGGTGTAAAAAGGGGCGTGGCCTCTGAACACCTCTCTGCAACGCAGCTCCCTGGCGCATACTGGAGGTACCTGGTGGGCTAGTTGGCCCCCAGGGACCCCCAGTATTCAAGGAGAATTAGTTCCCCAACTTTAAACACGCCAGGGGGCGCGTTTGCTGAGTGTTGCAGGGAGGGGGCGGGGCATAGCCGCGATGCCGGCTTTTTTTTTTTAAGAAGGGGGCTGTGTGGCCCCCTTCTCTTGCCTTTTTTTGTGCCCTGGGGACCCCATCCCCCAGGGCCTGCTCCTCTTTTTTTTTTTTTTAAATGTTAATGGGAGGGGGTCCGCATGGGCCCCCCTCCCGTGGCCAATTCCGGCCCCGGGTACCCCATCCCCTGGGGCATGGCCACACATATCGTTTTTTATAGGAAGGGGGGCTGCATGGCCCCCCCTCCTAAGGCCTCTATTGGCCCCGTGGACCCCATCCCCCGGGCCCACCTTTATTTATTAATTTTTTGTTGGGGAGGGGGCCGCGCGGCCCCCCTCCCGGGCCACTTCTGGCCCCGAGGACCCCATCCCCCGGGGCCTGGCCTCTCCTTTTTAATTTTTTTTTTTTAAATAAACAGGGGAGGGGGCCGCGTGGCCCCCTCCCGGGCCACTTCCAGCACCGGGGACCCCATCCCCTGGGGCCTGGCCTCTCGCTGGGGACCGTGGGGGGGTCCCCAATCCCCCCACGGTCCCGCCGGCTTCCCGCGTCCTGCGGGAGCCGGCATTGCTTTTCCACATGGGGAGCTGCTGACATGCAGCTCCCCTTGTGGAAAAGCAATCTGCTTTGCTTCATTGAAGCGAGAGCAGGTTTCCCTGCTCTCGCTTCAATGAAGCAGCAGCTTGCAATGACAGGGCGTGAGCCGCGAGGCTCCCGCCCTGTCATTGCAAACAGCAGTGTCCCGGGGGTTGGGCACCCCGGGACACTGCAGGAGCCGGCCCTGGGGGTGGCGGTCCCCAGGGCCATCAAGGGCTCCAGGAGGGGGCCGCGCAGCCCCCTCCCAACAATTGCAAAGTCCCGGGGAGGTGGTGGTCCCCGGGGCTCGAGGGTCCGTTACGGAACCACAAATTTAAATATTAGTGCCCCGGGGAGGTGGCGGTCCCCGGGGCGTGTGGGGGGGGCTCGAGCCCCCCCACTCAGGTATATATATATTTTTTTAAATGAAGCCCCGGGGGTGGCGGTCTCCGGGCTGCGGGGGAGCAGTGTGCCCCCGCTATTATAATTCATGAAAGCCCCGTGGGTGGTGGTCCCCGGGCTTGGGGGCCTTAGAGGCCCCCAAACTTTAAAAAACAAGCCCCGGGGGTGGCGGTCCCCGGGGCTGCGGGAGCTGCGTGCCCCCCCAACTCATTAATCAAGCCCCGGGGAGGTGGCGGTCCCCGGGCAGTGTAGGGGGATTGGGGCCCCCCACACTTTTTTTTTCACTGCCCCCGGGACTTGGCCCACCCGGGGGCTAATTATTAACAAAGCGCGGTAGTCCGCGCTTCGTTTTTTTTTTTGTTTCGCGGCCGGATCCACGAATCCGGAGCGCATTTGGACGATTTAAAAAAAAAAAAATGCTTTTTTGGGCCCTGGGGGTCCTTGTGGGACCCCTAAGCAGGCCTAGGGGGTCAGGGTGTTTCTACCCTGCCCCCTTTCTTTTTTTCGCGTTTCTTTTTCTCTTTTCTTGTGACTCGGTTACCGAGTCACAAGATGGCTGCCAACACTTCCTGGTTTGGAGTGTTGACAGCCAATTAGCATGAAGCTCGTGGTCGGGAGGGTGCCCGGATCCACCGCGGCCATAGATATCGATACGTTTATTTTTTTATTTTCTCCGCAACTTCTGAACAGATTTACACCATTTTTAAAAAGGTCGCTTTCTGAACCAAGCACTACCTTTTTGCCAAATTTGGGGTAAATCCGTTCAGTAGTTTCGGCTGTAGCCTTGCATAAAGTTTCCTATGGGAAATTGATTTTTTGACTCTTATTTTTTTAATTTCTCTGGAATTACTGAACGGATTTACTCCATTTAAAAAAAAGGGTGCTTTCTGAACCAAGCACTACCTTTTTGCCAAATTTGGTGTAATTCCGTTCAGCAGTTCCGGCTGTAGCCGTGGCTAAAGTTTCCTATGGAAAATAACATGGCGAAAACACGTTTTGGGACCCCCCTTTTTTCTCGGCCCCCGCTTGCCGAATCACCCCGAATCTTTCAAGATAGGAGCTGACCGGAGCGGGCCATAAGTTTTGAAAATTTCGCGACGATTCGTCAACCGGCGCCAAAGTTATTGGGAAAAGAATGTTACGAATTTCCTATGGATAATAGGTCCTAACTATAACTATCTACTGGCGACCGCCAGTAGATTATATATATATATATATATATATATATATATATATATATATATATATATATATATATATATATATTCACTGAAAAAACCATAGGTTTTAGGGACAGTTATAGTTAGTTGGACATTGCACTCGTACAAAACCCGTGAAATTCCCCTGTTATAGTTAGTTCAGCTAACTATAACTCGCGCCCCGCAATGCACTGCTGATGACGTCACATATTACATCACTCATGACATGGTCAGTGACATCACTGATGACATCACTGATGACATCTCAAATGACATCACTGATGACATCACTGATGACATCATCCAGTGACTGTGTGTTTCTGTAAAGTTTAAATATGTTTAATATATATAGGGAAAGGCGTATTGAAGAATGAGTGGGTGTATAAGTGTCTGAATGGATGATTTAGTACGTGAGTGACTGACTCTACAAGTGAGTGATTAAACGTATCTTACTGAATGCATGGGTTAGTGACTAAACTGTGTGAATGTCTGTATCCGTCTGTTTGTTGGTGTGTAAGTGGATGCATGGATTTGCGAATAGCTACATGAGTGTCTATATGGGTTATTGATTGGTTCTCTGAGTATCTGTATGGCTGCCTGACTGTTTGTGTGGGTGGGGTGTGTGTGACTCTATACATAGATGTGTGAGTGGGTGATTCACTGGGTGCATGATTTCAAGAGTGCATCTGTGATGGACTGCTTGGGTGGGTGAGTGTGTGTATGGGTGTGTTAATGAGTGAATGTATATCTCAGTGGTACATGTGCGAGTAACTACATATGTAAAAGGCAGTATATATGTGTGTTAGAGTATTTAAATGGCTATAAGTGAGAGTGTGTTATTGTGAGAGTGGCTGTATGGATGCGTGTGTGCTTGTATCAGTTATTGTATAAGAGCGTAAGAATGTGCTAGTATTTGTATGAGTAAGTGAGCTGGTGTGTGTATAACTGTATAGGTGAGTAAATGGGTGTGTGATTAATTTTTGCATGACTGACTAGGTGTGTGAGTACCTCTATGGATGAGTGGCGGTGTGTGAGTGTTTATATAGGTGTATGAGTGCATATGATAGTCCTGTACTGAGTGACTGTAAGTATGAGTGACTGTACAGGTGAGTGAGTGGATGTGTGTGTAGACCTAAGAATCAGTGAGTGGGTATGTAGTTTTTGGTGTTGGAGTGTCTATGGTGTTGAGAATGGCAGTCTGTAATTTAGAGTGGGTGTATCAAAAGTTATATTAGGGTGTGAGAAGATGCATGAAATTATCACATGGATGATGTCATCAGTGATGTCATTTGAGATGTCATCAGTGATCTCATCAGTGATGTCACTGACCATGTCATGAGTGATGTAATATGTGACGTCATCAGCAGTGCATTGCGAGGGCGCGAGTTATAGTTAGCTGAACTAACTATAACAGGGGAATTTCACGGGTTTTGTACGAGTGCAATGTCCAACTAACTATAACTGTCCCTAAAACCTATGGTTTTTTCAGTGAATTTCAAAGGTTTTTTAAATGCTAATTTCTAACTATAACGTGCCTGAAACCTATGGTTTTTTCAGTGAATTTCAAAGGTTTTTTAAATGCTAATTTCTAACTATAACGTGCCTGAAACCTATGGTTTTTTCAGTGAATTTTAAAGGTTTTTTAAATGCTAATTTCTAACTATAACGTGCCTGAAACCTATGATTTTTTAAGTGAATTTCAAAGGTTTTTAAATGCTAGTTTCTAACTATGCCAACAGAGGTAGGACATGTGAAGAAAGAAGAAAAACGCACAGAAAGAAGCAAAAGATGTGCAGAAAGAACCAACAGAGGAGCAGAAAGAGGCCTTGTTGCAAAATCATCCTGTGCCCACAACTTTTTCAGACGGGTACTGGTGGTAACTGACTCTGACTAACCAGAGCCAATGCGCGTTTGCACAGTGGTGAAGGGAGGGGGCCTGAGGTGACATGTGTGCAAACGCGCCCCGTGGCGCGTTTTAAGTTGCGGGATTAAGTCCCCTTGAATCCTGAGGGTCCTGGGGCCCAACTAGCCCCCAGGTACCTACAGTTAGGACCACAGAGCTGAGTTGCAGAGAGGCCACGCACCTTTTTCACCTCTCTGCAACGCAACTCTGTTGTGCTTACTGAAGGTACCTGGTGGGCTAGTTGGCCCCCAGGATTCAAAGAGAATTAACTCCCCAACTTAAAACGCACCACAGGGCGTGTTTGCGCACATGTCACCTGAAGCCCCGCCCCCTCCCCTCACCACTGTGCAAACGCGCCCCGTGGCGCGTTTTAAGTTGGGGGATTAGGTCACCTTGAATCCTGAGAGTCCCTGGGGCCCAACTAGCCCACCAGGTACTTCCAGTAAGCACCACAGGCCTGCGTTGCAACGCCTGTAACAAATTGTGCAGTTGTGTTTAGGTAGTGAAGAGGGTCATGCTGGGGGTAGTGTTTTAGGGTTTAGGGTAGTGCAGTGGTGTTTGTGTAGTGTAGGGAGTCATGCTGGGGGAGTGTTTTAGGGTTTAGGGTAGTACAGTGGTGTTTGGGTAGTGTAGGGAGTCGTGCTGGGGTTAGTGTTTTAGGGTTTAGGGTAGTGCAGTGGTGTTTGGGTAGTGTAGGGGATACTGCTGGGGGTAGTGTTTTAGGGTTTAGGGTAGTGCAATGGTGTTTGGGTAGTGTAGGGGTACTGCTGGGGGTAGTGTTTTAGGGTTTAGGGTAGTGCAGTGGTGTTTGGGTAGCGTAGGGGGTACTGCTGGGGGTAGTGTTTTATAGTTTAGGGTAGTGCAGTGGTGTTTGGGTAGTGTAGGGGTTCGTGCTGGGGGTAGTTTTTTAGGGTTTAGGGTAGTGCAGTGGTGTTTGTGTAGTGTAGGAGGTCGTGTTTTAGGGTTTAGGGTAGTGCAGAGGTCTTTGGGTAGTGTAGGGAGTCGTGCGGGGGGTATTGTTTTAGAGTTTAGGGTAGTGCAGTGGTCTTTGGGTAGTGTAGGGGGTTGTGCAGGGGGTAGTGTTTTAGGGATTAGGGTAGTGCATTGGTATTTGGGTAGTATAGGGGGTCATGCGGGGGTAGTGTTTTAGGGTTTAGGGCAGTGCAGTGGTGTTCGGGTAGTGTAGGGGGTCGTGCTGGGGGAGTGTTTTAGGGTTTAGGGCAGTGCAGTCGTGTTCGGGGAGTGTAGGGGCTCGTGCTGGGGGAGTATTTTAGGGTTTAGGGTAGTGCAGTGGTGTTCGGGTAGTGTAGGGGTCATGCTGGTGGTAGTGTTCTAGGGTTTAGGGCAGTGCAGTGGTGTTCGGGCAGTGTAGGGGGTCGTGCTGGGGGTGGTGTTTTAGGGTTTAGGGCAGTGCAGTGGTGTTCGGGCAGTGTAGGGGGTCGTGCTGGGGGTGGTGTTTCAGGGTTTAGGGCAGTGCAGTGGTGTTCGGGCAGTGTAGGGGGTCGTGCAGGGGGTGGTGTTTCAGCGTTTAGGGCAGTGCAGTGGTGTTCAGGCAGTCGTGCAGGGGTGGTGTTTCAGGGTTTAGGGCAGTGGTGTTCGGCAGTGTAGGGGGTCATGCTGGGGGTGGTGTTTCAGGGTTTAGGGCAGTGCAGTGGTGTTCGGGCAGTGTAGGTGGCGGTGCAGGGGGTGGTGTTTCAGGGTTTAGGGCAGTGCAGTGGTGTTCGGGCAGTGTAGGAGGGGGTGGTGTTTCAGGGTTTAGGGCAGTGCAGTGGTGTTCGGGCAGTGTAGGGGGTCGTGCAGGGGTGGTGTTTCAGGGTTTAGGGCAGTGCAGTGGTGTTCGGGCAGTGTAGGGGGCTGTGCAGGGGGTGGTGTTTCAGGGTTTAGGGCAGTACAGTGGTGTTCGGGCATTGTAGGGGGTGGTGCTGGGGCTGGTGTTTCAGGGTTTAGGGCAGTGCAGTAGTGTTTGGGCAGTGTAGGGGGTCATGCAGGGGGTGGTGTTTCAGGGTTTAGGGCAGTGCAGTGGTGTTCGGCCAGTGTAGGTAGTCTTGCTGGGGGTGGTGTTTCAGGGTTTAGGGCAGTGCAGTAGTTTTCGGGCAGTGTAGGCGGTCGTGCTGGGGCTGGTGTTTCAGGGTTTAGGGCAGTGCAGTGGTGTTCGGGCAGTGTACGGGGTTGTGCTGGGGCTGGTGTTTCAGGGTTTAGGGCAGTGCAGTGGTGTGCGGGCAGTGTACGGGGTTGTGCTGGGGCTGGTGTTTCAGGGTTTAGGGCAGTGCAGTGGTGTTCGGGCAGTGTAGGGGGTCGTGCTGGGGTGGTGTTTCAGGGTTTAGGGCAGTGCAGTGGTGTTCGGGCAGTGTAGGGGGTCGTGCTGGGGCTGGTGTTTCAGGGTTTAGGGCAGTGCAGTGGTGTTCGGGCAGTGTAGGGGGTCGTGCTGGGGCTGGTGTTTCAGGGTTTTGGGCAGAGCAGTGGTGTTTGGGCAGTTTAGGGGGTCGTGCTGGGGGTGGTGTTTCAGGGTTTAGGGCAGTGCAGTGGTGTTCGGGCAGTGTAGGAGGTCTTGCTGGGGGTGGTGTTTCAGGGTTTAGGACAGTGCAGTGGTGTTCGGGCAGTGTAGGGGGTCTTGCTGGGGGTGGTGTTTCAGGGTTTAGGGCATTGGTGTTCAGGCAGTGTAGGGGGTCTTGCTGGTGTGATGTTTCAGGGTTTAGGGCAGTGCAGTGGTGTTCGGGCAGTGTAGGGGGTCTTGCTGGGGGTAGTGTTTCAGGGTTTAGGGCGGTGCAGTGGTGTTCGTGCAGTGTAGGGGGTCGTGCTGGGGGTGGTGTTTCAGGGTTTAGGGCAGTGCAGTAGTGTTCGGGCAGTGTAGGGGGTCGTGCAGGGGTGGTGTTTCAGGGTTTAGGGCAGTGCAGTGGTGTTCTGGCAGTGTAGGGGGTCATGCTGGGAGTGGGGTTTCAGGGTTTAGGGCAGTACAGTGGTGTTCGGGCAGTGTAGGGGGTCGTGCAGGGGGTGGTGTTTCAGGGTTTAGGGCAGTGCAGTGGTGTTCGGGCAGTGTAGGGGGTCGTGCTGGGGCTGGTGTTTCAGGGTTTAGGGCAGTGCAGTGGTGTTGGGGCAGTGTAGAGGGTCTTGCTGGGGATGGTGTTTCAGGGTTTAGGGCAGTGTAGGGGGTCTTGCTGGGGGTGATGTTTCAGAGTTTAGGGCAGTGCAGTGGTGTTCGGGCAGTGTAGGGGGTCTTGCTGGGGGTAGTGTTTCAGGGTTTAGGGCAGTGCAGTGGTGTTCGTGCAGTATAGGGGGTCGTGCTGGGGATGGTGTTTCTGGGTTTAGGGCAGTGCAGTAGTGTTCGAGCAGTGTAGGGGGTTGTGCAGGGGGTGGTGTTTCAGGGTTTAGGGCAGTGCAGTGGTGTTCGGGCAGTGTAGGGGGTCGCGCTGGGGGTGGTGTTTCAGGGTTTAGGGCAGTGCAGTGGTGTTCGGGCAGTGTAGGGGGTCATGCACGGGGTGGTGTTTCAGGGTTTAGGGCAGTGCAGTGGTGTTCGGGCAGTGTAGGGTGTTGTGCTGGGGCTGGTGTTTCAGGGTTCAGGGCAGTGCAGTGGTGTTCAGGCAGTGTAGGGGGTCGTGCTGGGGCTGGTGTTTCACGGTTTAGGGCAGTGCAGTGGTGTTCGGGCAGTGTAGGGGGTCGTGCTGGGGCTGGTGTTTCAGGGTTTAGGGCAGTGCAGTGGTGTTCGGGCAGTGTAGGCGGTCGTGCAGGGGCTGGTGTTTCAGGGTTTAGGGCAGTGCAGTGGTGTTCGGGCAGTGTAGGGGGTCGTGCTGGGGCTGGTGTTTCAGGGTTTAGGGCAGTGCAGTGGTGCTCGGGCAGTGTAGGGGGTCATGCTGGGGGTGATGTTTCAGGGTTTAGGGTAGTGCAGTGGTGTTCGGGCAGTGTAGGGGGTCGTGCAGGGGCTGGTGTTTCAAGGTTTAGGGCAGTGCAGTGGTGTTCGGGCAGTGTAGGGGGTCATGCTGGGGGTAGTGTTTCAGGGTTTAGGGCAGTGCAGTGGTGTTCGGGCAGTGTAGGGGGTCGTGCTGGGGGTGGTGTTTCAGGGTTTAGGTCAGTGGTGTTCGGGCAGTGTAGGGGGTCTTGCTGGGGGTGATGTTTCAGGGTTTAGGGCAGTGCAGTGGTGTTCGGGCAGTGTAGGGGGTCATGCTGGGGGTGGTGTTTCAGGGTTTAGGGCAGTGCAGTGGTGTTCGGGCAGTGTAGGGGGTCATGCTGGGGGTGGTGTTTCAGGGTTTAGGGCAGTGCAGTGGTGTTCGGGCAGTGTAGGGGGTCGTGAAGGGGTGGTGTTTCAGGGTTTAGGGCAGTGCAGTGGTGTTCGGGCAGTGTAGGGGGTCGTGCTAGGGGTAGTGTTTCAGGGTTTAGGGCAGTGCAGTGGTGTTTGGGCAGTGTAGGGGGTCATGCAGGGGCTGGTGTTTCAGGGTTTAGGGCAGTGCCGTGGTGTTCGGGCAGTGTAGGGGGTCGTGCTGGGGGTGGTGTTTTAGGGTTTAGGGTAGTGCAGTGGTGCTTGTGTAGTGTAGGGGGTCGTGCTGGGGGTAGTGTTTTAGGGTTTAGGAAAAGTGCAGTGGTGTTTCTGTAGTGTAGGGGGTCATGTTTTAGGGTAGTGCAGTCGTGTTTGGGTAGTGTAGGGGGTCGTGCTGGGGGTAGTGTTTTAGGATTTAGGTTAGTGCAGTGGTGTTTGGGTAGTGTAGGGGGTCGTGCTGGGGGTAGTGTTTTAGGGTTTAGGGTAGTGCAGTGGTGTTTGTGTAGTGTAGGGGGTCGTGCTGGGGGTAGTGTTTTAGGGTTTAGGGTAGTGCAGTGGTGCTTGTGTAGTGTAGGGGGTCGTGCTGGGGGTAGTGTTTTAGGGTTTAGGGTAGTGCAGTGGTGTTTGTGTAGTATAGGGGGTCATGTTTTAGGGTAGTGCAGTGGTGTTTGGGTAGTGTAGGGGGTCGTGCTGGGGGTAGTGTTTTAGGGTTTAGGATAGTGCAGTGGTGCTTGTGTAGTGTAGGGGGTCATGCTGGGGGTAGTGGTTTAGGGTTTAAGGTAGTGCAGTGGTGTTTTTGTAGTGTAGGGGGTCATGTTTTAAGATGCAATGCTCCAATACCTGACCAGTCTGCACTACATAAAACTGCAAAAAAACTAAAAATAAAAAGTGTTTTGCACACTTTTGTCATTGGGCTATATGTGGGCTACATCTGGGTAATATTTGTGCTACATTTGGGCTCTTTTTTCACTGGTGGCCATCTTGGAAGACTTCTTTGTTATGAAGTTTCCTAATTTCTTCATTTACTGCAGTCTCCTCAGTAGGAAATGCTTTGAGTTTTTTACTTTGATTCCATCAAGAAGGCATTCAGATGTGTCTCACATCTGCCATAAATTCAGAATGTTAGCACTCTAGTTGCTCATTAGATCACTGGAGTAAAGCTACTGCTCACCAGGGAGTTAACTGGTAGTCTGCTGCTGGTATTGAAAGTGATTGTTTCAGTCTTCATGTCAGAATTTTTTTATGAAATAGAATAGGATTTGAGATCTCACTTAAAACATGCCCTAATTTTTCTTTCTGCAGCACTAACCATAATTTCTATTTCAAAAAGAACCCTCATTTTGTTCCTTTTTAAATTAAATGTTTTAAGTGTTACCGGTTTATTCCAATCAAGATGGCTTCAGGTGTGCCATACTTTTGTCATAAGTAAGGCTGTTAGCGCTCTAGTTGTTCTTTAGAACACTCTGGGAAGCTGCAGTAGAACACAAAGGCATCAACTGGCAGGCTGCTCCTGTTGAAATATAACAGGAAGATATTTGAGATCACACTTGAAATATGTCCTAATTTTTCTTTCTACAGCACTAACCATAATTTCTATGACAAAATGAACCCCATCATTTTGTTCCTTTTTAAATTAAATGTTTTAAGTGTTACCAGTTTATTCCAATCAAGATGGCTTCAGGTGTGCCATACTTTTGTCATAAGTAAGGCTGTTAGCACTCTAGTTGTTCTTTAGAACACTCTGGGAAGTTGCAGTAGAACACAAAGGCATCAACTGGCAGGCTGCTCCTGTTGAAATATAACAGGAAGATATTTGAGATCACACTTGAAACATGTCCTAATTTTTCTTTCTACAGCACTAACCATAATTTCTATGACAAAATGAACCCCATCATTTTGTTCCTTTTTAAATTAAATTGTTTAAGTGTTACCAGTTTATTCCAATCAAGATGGCTTCAGGTGTGCCATACTTTTGTCATAAGTAAGGCTGTTAGCACTCTAGTTGTTCTCTAGAACACTCTGGGAAGCTGCAGTAGAACACAAAGGAATCAACTGACAGTCTCTGCCCTTGTTGGATGTACATGTTTTACTGAGAATGTCAGACTTCATTCTCACATGAGTGAGAAAGATAAAGTGAATTTACAGAAAATATGCTCTCATTTTAGCTTCTGGAGCACCTTCCAAACCTCCATGGGACAAGCATGAGAAAATAGTGTTCTCTCAAACATGATTCATGATATCCCAGCAGAAGGTTTTTCACATGGTAAAATCACCTTAGAATACACCACAATTCCTAAAATTAGTATGGTACCATCAACAAATAAATTCTAATGTAACTAAAGCCTGTTATCACCCTTTATAGTTCTCCTTTTGGTGACCCTCAAAATCTTCTATTCACTACAATGCATTTCAATGAGGTACTATCATTTATATTGGTCCCAAGATGGCTGCCAGCAATTCCAGGATGAAGTGCTGACAGCCAATCAGATCTCACGATGACATGTGTGGTTAGGCTCCGCCCAGATATATATGTGACTTTACTTTTGATTTTCTCAGGAACTACTGAACGGATTTACACCATTTAAGCAAAAGGCACGACACTGAACCAAGGGCTACCTCTTTGCCAAATTTGGTGTAATTCCGTTCAGCAGTTCGGGCTGTAGCTGCGACTAAAGGTTCCTATGGAAAAATGAATGGGGAAAATGCGTTTTGGGACCCCCTTTTTCTTGGCCCCCGCTTGACGTATCACCCCAAGACTTTCAGGATAGGAGCGGACCGGAGCGCCCCAACAAGTTGGAAACTTTCGCGAAGATTCGTCAACCGGCGCCAACGTTATTTCAAATAGAATGTCGCGGATTTCCTATGGATAATAGGTTTTAACTATAACTATCTACTGGCGACCGCCAGTAGATAATAGGGTGTCGATATTTTTGACATCGATATTTATGTCCCGAAATTTTGGGAACACGATATTTTGTCCATCGATATTTTGTCAGTGATTCGTAGCAACCACTATGCCCATGTTTTAAACCTTATGGTGACATGACAGAACAAGGCCAGGAAGGGTGGGGGGCGTGGCCTGCAGCCCAAGATAGTGGTCGCTTAAGCGACGAGCTCCGGGCCGGGGCACCTTATCCACATGTCATCCGACATTCCCTACCTTCTTGGAAAGCTGTTTGCATCGCTGAACACTCGTTCCCATTGACTGGCTTCATCTACCGCGCTCTCCGGCTCTGAGGGTTGTCAGGAGCACTGACAACTGGACGGCGGCGCTCTCTGGCGCGTCGTGAGGCCTGGTGTAGGGGCGGAGCCTCATCAGCCCCGGGCTGGCCTGTGGACTGGCTGGGCTGTGGGATACCGAGGCCGGCTGCTGCAGCTGCCCAAGCCCCCGGACTGGGGGCCTTTCCGCGCGACATCCGCCCTTTCTGCCGTCTGGGTCCCTCCTGACTGGAGGCCGCCCGGGATCGCCTGTGTGATCCTCGCAGCTGCTGATGTCGAGGTACGTGGAGCGCCAGTGCCTCTAAGACGGATGACCTGCCGTTGTTGGCGGTGGGAAGCCCCCTCTCTCCACGGGACCGCATCGCGCCACGCATCAGTGGCGGGGTCCCCTGTTGTGTCTGCGTGCCCTCGCTCAACTGGATGGTGGTTGTGGGCGGTTGTAGACCAGCTGACATCTTGTGTCTCCATTTCACCTCCCCCCCTCCGGAGCAGCGTTATTATCCAGAACACCGGAGCTGGGGCTCAGAGTCAGTGTTCAGTTCTGCTGGGGTCTTCATAGTTTTGGCCCATATTGGCAGCAGTGCACAGTTGATTTTCCGGCACGTCCCGGGGCCTGTATTGGGGGCGGAGCCTCGTCTGCCCCGGGCTGGCCTGGGGACTGGCTGAACATCGTGTGAATGGGGCCGGCTGCTGTGACTGCTCTGACCCCCGGTCTGTGGGCCTTCCCGCACGACATCTGCACTCCCCACTGATGGAGTCCTGCCTGGCTGGAACCTGCCCAAGACCGCCAGTGTGACCCTCATCATCGTAGCTGCCGAGCTACGTGTAGTGTGTGCCAGTACCTCTCAGAGACACGGCCTTTCTGTTGTGGGTGCTTGTAGACCGGCGAACACCTCATGCCTCCTTATTCCCTCATCCCCGGAACAGTGAGCTCTCAGTGGACATCGGAGCTGGGGCACTGAATCAATATTCAGATCTGTTGGTTACTCTATAGTTTGGCCCATGTAAGCAGCGGACACAGTTGACGGCTGCGGAGAGTTAGTGAGGAACGCATTGTTTGGACACCATTCTGCACTGCCCTCCTTTCCCCCCTCCCCCTGCTGCCACAAGTGTACATGGTCAGTGCTCCAGCCCATAAGGAACGTGGGACACCCCCCCACCTGGGGTTAGACGGAGTGCTCCTCACGACCCGGCCTCTATATGGGACGACTGCCGCTATAACCCCTTCATCCTGCTCAGGTTCCTATAAGCGACATAATTTACTACGGAGGTATTTCATCTGTATGTGCGAACCTAAATGGGTCTGGCAGCTCGGACTCTATTGATGACTGGGTGGCAGTAAGATCAGGTGAACCGTTGTACCTGCTGTGAAGTGGCATAGGTGGCGCTGCCCCTTGACTCTTGAATGTCAGTGAGCTCTCCTACTATGTTCACGTGGATTCTTAGGTGCATCAAATAGGGCTGGACCTCATCAGATCTAGGTACGAGCTGGTCTGGGGGAAGGGATCAGTCTAGCGGAATACCACATGCTCTTAGGATACACTAACTAGCCTGTAGATGCCGTATAAACACTACTGCCTCCACTAAGGGATACACTGGCTCAGCAGTGCGCATTACCACGCCACCGCGATGATAACCGATGGAAGAGGGACATCGCTTTGTAGCGCACCAGTTGAATATTGCCCGGTACTCACGACAATCTACAGCTCCCCAAGCTCTGTGGCGCACCGGCTACACACTGTGTTCGCTTGCAGCACCCAGTGGCTTCCTTGAGTCCTACGATTGGGCCCTTCTGTAACCCATAATTTCTCCACTACTGGGCGTGCTGGTAACCATGGGTAGAGGTAAGCCGAGAACGACCTCCAGATGCGGAAGGACAGGATCGCCTTCGCCATCATCCGAACACTCCTCTGGTCGCTCTCGCCATACTGAGAAGGGAGATATGTCCAGTTCGCCGGGTGACACGTTAGATATGATTTTGAAGGAAATCCGGGATTCGAGAACAGCACTGGAAAACCAATTGGGCATGATTTCTGTGGACCTTAACCTCCTCAAAGATGACCATAGGAAGCTGGCTGATAAAGTAAAGTCCACGGAACAAACGCTGGAACCATTGCTGCCACAAGTAGCTGCTCATGAAGAACAATTATGCCAAATGCGCCAGCAGATTGATTCACTACAGGCTCGTGCAGATGATGCGGAAGGTCGGGCCCGCCGCAACAACCTGAGAATTGTGGGCTTTCCGGAGGGTTCGGAGGGATCCAACCCGACGATCTATATAGAAAACTGGTTGAAAACTACGGTGGCTCCCACTGGACTGTCCACACATTTTACCGTTAAACGAGCCCATCGAGTTCCAGCGCGTCGACCAATACCTGATGCTAACCCCCGTCCAATATTGGCCAGAATTCTAAATTATAGAGACCGTGATCATCTGTTACAGGCCGCCCGCGACAATGGCCCACTACAGGTGGACAATGCAAACATTCTGATCTTCCCCGACTACACATTGGCTCTGCAGCAAAAACGTTTCTCGTTTATGGAAGTAAAGGCTCGGGTCCATGCAGCAGGCCTTACATTTGCCTTATTGTTCTCCGCTAAATTGAAAGTCATATATAATCAACGCTCTTTATTTTTTTATACACCGGAAAGTGCTTGGGATTGGCTGGACAGAACCTTCCCTGACACTCTTCCCGCCAGACGCCTGGACTCTACACAGCCGAAATCACAGCGCCCCCCTCATAGGCGCAGGTATGGACTCCTTACACAAAGCACGAGCTCCGGCTGTCCGCCGCAGCAGCAGGTGATGGAGGGCCAACAAGAGGCACTGCGATCTGCCACGGCCTTCCGCCCCACTCGTCCACCCATCAGTACAAGCCCTTCAATTGAGGCCACCTCGGACTCTGAATCGGACGGAAGTGTGGCGCTGTTTCCATCGGTGTCCACACAGCTAAGTAACGATCCACTGGGGTGATCTTCTGGTATATAATTTGGACCATTAACTTTGCCCAGTTAATATGCACACTACGGACATGGTATGTCGACCATAACATTACCCTAAGGTCTTGTATTTTTAGATTGTTTAGCATTATGTAACTCAGAAATGTATTATTTGTACACCAAAAAAGGGATTGAGTAATATGTTCCCCGGCCCGCCCTGTCATGGGCGTATTCACGAATTGCTCATTTTTATTACGTAGAAGTGATACTTGCAGTCTCCCCCCTAGGCGATACCAACAGTTTGATGTGAACTATCTTAATGTTTTACACACAGTTTGGTCGAACGAAGTTAGGTCGTTGGACCCAGTATTGGGTTATGGTTTTATTGTTTGCATTTTTGCCGCATGATCCGAGGTGTGGGGGGATGGGTGGGGGATGGGTTGGGGTGGGGGGGATGGGAGGGTTTCACCAACATACCCTGATGATGTCTACTCCCAAATCTTATACTTTCATATCTTGGAATGACAGAGGAATGGGAGCAATTCCTGAGCGCCATCGTATAGCAGCACAACTACACCGCCGTAAGGCCCAAATAGTATATTTGCAAGAGACACATCTAATACCCTCCGAAACCGCGAAATTGCAACGACGTTGGAGGGGTCAATTTTATGCCACAGCATATTCTGCCTTTTCCAGAGGGACTGCAATATGGATCAGGGTGGGAATTCCCTTTTCCCTCAGTGAGAGTAGGATAGATGAACAAGGGAGGTATGTGTTTTTACGGGGGACTTTAGATGGTACGCAAGTGGTGTTGGGGTCCCTTTATGCGCCAAATGTAGACCAAGATACTTTTCTGTCCTGGGTATCGCTGGCTCTCTCGGACTGGTCCTGCTACCCATGGTTACTGGGAGGGGACCTGAATGCAGTTTTTGATGTATCCCTAGACCGCTCTCACCCTCCCTTGCCGAACACCACCGCGCACTCCCAGGCTGCGGCACTGTCACGCTGGTCACAGGGATGGAATTTAATAGATGTCTGGAGATCCCAGCACGTAAACATGCGGGAATATTCCTTCTACTCTTGCCCCCACATGTTACATACCCGCCTGGACTATTTTCTGTGTTCACCCGAACTCTCATCGACTATTTTGCACTGTACTTACTTAGGAAAGACAATCTCAGATCACAATCCCATTGAACTAAATCTCAAGTGGGGACGTGTTCCCACGCCTATTCCGACCTGGCGTTTGCAACCCCTGCAATTGGAAGACCAGGTATATAGGGCCACATTAGCCACTGCCATAACGACATACTTTACAATTAATGAAGGTACAGCTACGACCCGATCTATAGAATGGGAGGCATTCAAGGTATTGATCCGGGGCGTATCCTTGAGTTCCTTGGTGGGAATTAGGAGGGAAGCGATTAGGGACCTCGCAGAGCTGGAGGGCAAATTACAAGCACAGGAGGTGGAGGCCCAAACGGATGAGGATGGGGTGGAGCGCTTGCAATCAGCTAGGATCAAATATGCAGAATTACTAGAACATTTAAGATTGATTGATTTTAATGCATACACACTTCGCACGCACTCTGAGGCAGATCGGGCCGGCACCTTATTGGCGAGACTCATTGTGCCCCCGACAACCCCCACTCCCATACTGGCGATTAATACTGTTCAACATTCGCAGGTCACCACACAGGCTGAGATCAATTCCGCCTTCCAAACCTACTATACTAAGTTATATACAGCTCCTCATCTAGATGTGCTAGACGCTACTACTCGCTTCCTTGCAGGGGTAGACCTCCCAGTAATTTCTGATTCCGACGTCCAAGACCTGAAAGCTCCGATTACACCGGTGGAAATAAATATGGCAATTAAGGCGCTAGCTCGTAATAAAACACCGGGCTCGGACAGGCTCCCTATTGAATTTTTTTCAACCTTTTCTACAGCACTGGTCCCTAAGCTCTTACAGCTTTACACTACCTCGCTTCCTGAGGGTACACTACCCCCACAACTAGAGAGGCACTAGTCACCTCTTTGCTTAAGCCTGATAAAGATCCCCTTGAGCTTACATCCTATAGGCCTCTTTCCATTCTTAATACTGAGTATAAAATACTCAGTAAACTCCTGGCGTCTAGGCTTCTTCCCTTGCTCCCCCAACTCATACATGTAGATCAGTGTGGATTTGTCCCCAAACGTAGCACCTCTTTAAATATTTGTCGATTCTATGCTATACTACATGCGACTATGACACAGGTCCCGCGTGCTGGGTGTCTATCCTTGGATATACGCCAAGCCTTTGATACTCTGAGTTGGTCTTATATGCTGGCAGTCTTGACCAAGTTCGGTCTACCTCTGGAATACTGTAACTGGATAAAATTACTCTATACCAATCCTAGAGCCCGCGCAAAAACCAGTTCAATTATATCGCCAGCGTATTCTATTTATCGAGGCATGCAACAGGGTTGCCCCCTGTCGCCTTTATTGTTCGTTCTGGCGCTCGAGCCTCTAGCCCAATATCTACGGCAGGCTATGGTCCCGTATGGTATTCCCATACAGGGTAAAATTCATTCTGTGTCACTCTACGCAGACGACATGTTATTATATTTCCGGGACTTAAATGAGGACATGCATGTAGTAGCGGACGTGTTTTCACAGTTCGGGGAGCTAGCGGGGTTACATCTTAATGCCTCCAAGTCCATAGCATATTCTTTCAATAATACGGATGATGCTCCCCTTTTGGGATTTGGTCAATTGCAGTTTTGAGTAGAACCAGTAACCTTTAAATATTTAGGGATAAACATATATAGAACCACCGCCGACACAATAGCTGGAAACGTAGTACGGACCGTCAACTCCCTTCGGTCCCAAGTCTCCTTCTGGAATACCTTACCGCTCACAGTAGCGGGCCGTCTTGTGGTGTCCAAAATGGTTATGCTGCCCAGGCTCCTTTATCAATTTGTAAATCTTCCAGTTATTCTCCCAGCATTGATATTTAAAACACTAGACACCCTATTAATCTCCTTACTTTGGGGTTCGGGCAGACACAGATTGTCACTAGCCAAGATGCGGCTTCCCAGCACTGCAGGCAGGATGGCAGCGCCCGATTTTAAAGCATACTGCATAGTTGGGCAATTGCAATGGCTGTCATATTGGCTAGCGGGCCACAATTTATTTGAGATAGCGTATTCTCTCGACCATCTTGGACGTGGTACCTTACAGACGTTGCTGTGCCCGGGGGCAGACAAATTGAGGACCCTCCCTTTCTTTTACACATAGCGCTCCATTATTGGAAACAGGCTCATAAATATGCGAAAATATCCTTCCCATATGCCCCGAATATCCCACTCTGTGGCTTACCCACACTGCGTGGAATAATAAGAAGGACACAAATTCGAGTTTGGACACAGCTAGGGATTGAGACAGTTGGAGATTTTTTTCAAGACGGCAACCTGATGCCACATGAAGAGTTTGTACGCACCAATGCAGTACCTGTCACTCTTTTCCTCACCCACGCCACGATTGCACACTACATTCGCAAATACTGGCTGGTGGACCAAAGAGAACCTTCCACCTTCCATCTGCTGAAATCTCTTCACATAATGGGACATGGCCGTCACCTTGTTCGGTGGTTATATCGTGGGCTGAGGGAACATCTGAATATCCCGTTGGGACCTCTCAGACAAAAATGGGAAACAGTATTATCACGAGACTTAGAGGATAGGGAATGGATCCTAATATTAGAACATCCTAGAAAGGTATCTCGTAACTGCCGCTTGAAAACGATACAATTATTTATTTTGCATAGAGCCTACCTCACCCCGAAAACATTACACAAAATGCATACTGCCGCCGCCCCGAACTGCCCCAGATGCCCTGCTCCAGACGCTGATTTTATACATATGTTGTGGTCCTGCCCGGCGTTACATGAGTTTTGGAGTGAGATCATACAGAATTTGTCTGTATTAACAGAACGCACATCCTGGGGCACTGTAGAGGCATGTCTGTTGGGCCTTTTCCCACTTCCCAAAAAATCGAAGCTGCTGCGCCGCTTCACGGGCTTAGCCCTGATGATTGCAAAAAGGCTGATTACACAGCGCTGGAAATCTCGTACGCCACCCCGTGCGGGTAAATGGAGAGAAGAGGTCATCAGTTGGGCTACTGCAGAGAGGGAGGCGCTACAGCGGGAAGAATACAGGGGATTACGTAAACGTCCAATATCCTTAGACTGGGCACAATTGATAGAGCTATTTAGAACAGATACGGAGGAAGTCTCAGAGGACTCACAACTCCCACACACAAACAGCGAAGCGGATAATTGATCCCCCCTCATATAGCTGCTAAGTTATTAGCAGATGTCCTCTATGTGGATAGCCAATTCCCTCCCTCTTTTCTCTTTTTTGCCCCTCGCATTACTATTGTCTCCCCCCCTTCCCCCTTCCTCTCTACCACAATCGGTTGCACTTATCACCTGGTGCTTTTTACCGGGTTAAAATGTAGTAACTACACAGCGGCAATTGTTTTGTTTTGTTTTGCTGTGGGTTCGGTTTGCAAGGGTGGGATAGGGTAGGTGGGTTGCAGTGGGTTTTAGTCAATATATACTTTAGTCATGCAATCTATGATGTATTGTTATAACGAAAATGTATGGGAATTTATTCTTGTTTGAATAGTATGACTATGCAAAATGGCAGGTGAATATCTTGCAAAATGAGTCTGTGACACGATTCGTATATAATATGTAACTTATATCAATGAAAATGAGCATATATGAAGTAATACCCAACATTGTAATGTTACACCTGAAAAACCCAATAAAGTTTGTGTTAAAAAAAAAAAAAAAAAAAACCAAGGCCATGAAGGGTGAAAGAGCAACAAATAGTCAGAACATTACTGCACTGTTCAAAGGACAATATAAACAAAAAAGCAACATGCGATCTACGATAAAATCTCCCAACTCCGAACCCGAAACAGGAATTAAGTTAAGGCCGGAAGATACAGAATAGATTATATTAAAACATAAGCCCCAAGCGCTTCCTAGTAACTCCCACTGCAAGTAGAAATCTGGTCATGCAGAAACCATTACCCTGCTCATGTCAGAACTGAGAATGTGAAGAGAAGGGAGGTAATGCCGGAACCCGATTCCGGCAGTAACTTTTCAACCATTTAGATCTAGTACGTTTACACAGCAGACAGATAGACCACCTATTTTTTAATGTTTGAAATTTCTCGCGTGATCCAGGGTACAGTTTTGAAACATTAACCATGAAGATACCACTCACAGGCAAAGGAGCTGACGCACCCTGAGCTGCATTACCTCCAAGTGATAGTGCACTGGGCGATGATCTCCCAGGGCCCAAGCTCATTGCAACGTCAACAGGAACAGCTCCTCCCTGACTGTAAAATGGCCCCTTCAAATTGCTAGGCAACGTTTGTGGAAAAAGAGGTATTCTTCCCCTCCCCCCTCTTACTGCGATATCACTAGCTCCTGTAATACCTATAGGCAAATTAAAGCACCTTTGCATATGAGTTTGGCGCGATGTAACTGCGCTAAGTTGAACAATGAGGTGGCAAGTTTTTTGGACAGTGGGGTGAGACCAATCCTTGTCAGCCTCCCGATTCTCTATGTAACATATACGTTGTGGAACTGGTGCTACAGTTTGAGGGCTGAAACAGGTACAGGATCTGTGCAACATGCAATATGTGGGGCATACTTAGTAAGTAAACCGGTTAGATTAACTACTGTATGCTTCAGAGTCTCAACCTCATTTTTCAATGACGCAATCAAAGTGACGATTTCATTAGAAATTGGCATCAAGCAGTCCTGAGACGTGTACAGAGTTTGGGTATCCGCACAACACATTAATGTCGAGGCGCACCCTGATAGCTCTCTACTTGAGCAAGCAACATCATGCAAAAAAGGGGTTAATCCATTTGTACACACAACATTAATATCCTGAAAAAGATTATCAGTGGAAGAAGAAAAGTCATGGGTGCCATTGGGACTTTGCAGAGATACTGGCAGCTTGCAAGGCTGGCTACAAGGCACTTTAACCTTTTTCCCAAAGAATTTAGTTAATGCAGTTTGTTTAGTATTTTAGCCAGAAGGTCTTCCACTGGTGCACAGTATGGATTCCACTTCTACGATTAAGTTGTCAATTTCTTCTACCACACAGTTAGTAGCAACATGTTTATCTAATTTATTCTTGTTTTGTTTGGCTCTGGGATTGGCAGCAGCTTTCCTCTTCCCCCATAGCCATCAATAACTGATTAAAAATGACAGTGCTAGAAAGACAAAACAATCCTCCGTATATCAGCAAAAAATATATAAATAATGTCACAGGGCTTGGACAGGAATCTTGAGTTATCTGTGATAGAAAAGTAAAGTGAAAATGGAACCTCCTGGTCTTCCTGAGATCGAGCCAAGGGGTTACCACAGCCCAGCCTCCTCTGGACTTAGACGGGCCCGTCCTTGGCCTGGGCTTTGTCCGGGCACAGCCACGGCTCATCCCCCACTGCAGGACAGCAATTAGCGTTAAATAGTACAACCTGAGAGGGCCCGCCTCCTGCCCTGGAGGCTCCTGGTAGAAGGAAGGAATCCTGGGACAGGTAGTCCCTGTGGCTGATGAGGTGAGTGGCTTGCAATTTCAGAGTCCCATGCTGCGGGACAGCAATCAACGTTAAATAGCGCAACCTTGGAGACCCCCACTCCTGTGCACAAGGCTCCTAGTAGAAGAAAGGAATCCTGGGACAGATAGTCCCTGAAGCTAATGAGGTGAGTGGTTTGCAGTTCAAAACTCCCATGCTGCAGGACAGAATTCAGCGTTAAACAGCATGACCTGGGAGGGCCCCGCCTCCTGCCCTTGAGCATTCTGGAAGAAGGAAGGAATCCTGTGACAGGTTGTTCCTGAAGCAGATGAGTGAGTGGTTTGCAGTCTGAGACTCCCGCGCTGCGGGTCAGCAATCAGCGTTAAATAGCACAACCTGGGAGAGCCGTGCCTCTTGTCCCTAAGGTTCCTGGTAAAATAAAGGAAACCTGGACAGGTAGTGCCTGCAGCTGATGAGGTGAGCAGTTTGCAAATGCTCCATTTTAATCAAGATATTTACTGAAAGTAGCAATATTGACTAATCATCATAAACTAGCCATAGCATATGTATTTATTTATTCTGTAGAAAACAAGCACAAATCATTAGAATTGCCACTATCTATGCGCACATTTCTAGATTGCACACACCTCCTGAGCTTTATGAATGACATCACAAGCAATTGACTCAGGAACTAGAGGGACACCTAGCAAAGATTTGACATTCTAAAGCGTTGTTAAGCCTTGAAGCAGTTAACTCTGACTTGACAGGGACACCTAGCAAACACTTGAACTGCTGCACCTTTTTGAAAAATGTTGTACTTTTATACCTAACTGAAAAGGAACATCTAATAAGAAATCACCAAACACAAGTGTCCTAAAACAATTCATAGTAAAAATACAACTATGTTAAAAAAAAGACATACATTTGTTTTGTTACAGCATTCTACAAACAGTGTACTAAAAACAAGATCCAAAGTCCTTGATCATACCAAAGATCGCTGGTGCATACTTAAATTAGGGTACCATCACAAATGCTGCAAAATAATCAAGACATTTATCAAAAGTTGCTATATTTACTAATCATCATAAATCAGCTTTGCCATATTTATTTATCCTACAGAAAACAAGCACAAATCATTAGAGTAGCTATAGTCTATACACAAATTTCTAGGTTAAAGTCACACTTCCTGAGCTTTATGAATCCCACCTATTAATGACTGGTGGTGCTACAGCTTTGTGAAGCCTTGAAGCAGTGAGATCTGACTTGAGAGGACATCTAAAACCACTTAAACTACTGCACTTTTTGAAAAACTTTAAACTTTTACACCTAGCTTAATAGAAACATCCACTATGAACTCACCAAACACAAGCTTAATAAAGAAACTTGTAGTAAAAATATATAAATAAATATAAAAAAACAATAAAATACTTATATGTTTTTCATGGCAGTCCAAAAGTATAGTGCTAAAAACAAGACGCAAGAAACTTGATCATAACAGTGACTACTGGTACACATTATTGTGAGGGCGCCGTCACAAATTCTGCATATTAACCAAGACATTTATTGAAAGTTGTATTACTTACTAAATATCATAAACCAGTTTCAGCATATTTACTAAGCCTATAGAAAGTAAGCACAAATCATTAGCGTAACAATAGCCTCTATGCAAATTTTCTAGGTTGAATGCACGCCCCTGAGGTTTATGAATTAAGAGTGATGGGACACATTTAGTATAATTTCACACAAGGCAGCACAGCAAGGGAACCTGCTGTGCTCCTTTGCATGGAGGGAAGAGAGCAGAAATGCTCAATATTTACAAAGATAGTGCGCATTTCTGCTCTCTCCTTGTGCTGATGCACTGTGTGATGCCTAGCGCCAATGCAGGCACTCTTGCACAGTAGTGCAAGGGTGCTGTCTTACGTGCAGGATAGTACTTGTGCAGGAAGTGACACCTTCCTGCTCAAAAACAATACTTGCAGGCATATTCCTCATTCTATGTGTGCTGCAGAATGCAGCAGAAATATAAGAGCAGGTAACGTGGAGAAATAAAGATATTTCTCCTTATTACGCCTCTGTCGGGTAAGCGCCCCATTTTGGCACAAACCCAGGTTTACAAGTCTCTGTAAACCCAAGTTTGTGTCAAAATACGTGGGTGGATGCCTGGGAACGCTCATGTTCCACCCATGTAACACCTACTCGATGCAGTGTAACACAAGGCAGTACTGTGCGCTGGCTTGCAGTACTTTGTATTTACTAACCCACGCAACGTGGCTTTGTGTGTCTTCATTTCTGCCAAAAAGATTTTGAATCAAGGCTGTGACACAAAAGTGACGCAACCCAGACTCAAAATCATAATAAATCTTAGTTGACATTTTTAGCAATTGTGTGTGAAGCTGGAGGGACATTTAGTAACATCCTGAGACATTAATGCTTTGGGAAGCCTTGAAGTAGTTTACTCTGACTCAGGGGACACCTAGAAACAACTTATAATACTACAGTTTTGTGAATCCTTAGCACAAGTTAGCTATGACTTTTTAGGGACGCACTGTAACCACTTCAAGTAGTACAGCTTATTGAAAAACATAAGACTTTTGCACGATTCAAGAGGAACACCTACTAATGACTTACCAAACACAAGTTCTCATTGTAAAAATGTGTATGTGTATGTTTATATACAAATAAAAATTATATACTTTTAATCTTTATGCTACTCAAACAACAATGTTTTAAAAACACAATTGAAGGCACTTAAGCATAAAAGTGACAGCTGGCACCTATTTATATTAGAGTGGTGTCACAAATGCTGCATGATAATCAAGATTTGAGATGAAAGTATCAATTTTTACTAATCATCATAAACCTGTTTGCCATATTTATTTATCCTATAGAAAACAACCACTAATTATTGGAGTGACTATAACCTATAGGCAAATTTCAAGGAAAAAAGCCACATCCCTGACCTTTATGAATGTAATTTCAAAAAATAAATTTGGGGCTAGAGGAGCACCTGTTAATGTCTTGAGGTATTACAGATTTGTGAATTCTTGAAGCTGTTAACTCTGACTCAAGGGACACCTAGTAACTGCAAAAAAGTGTCTCTTTTTGCATGGTTACCCTCTGGACTGATACTGCAGGTTTTATTTTAACTCTGTGCTCTTCGACTCTGCTAATCAGACCCCAGCACATGTGGTCTGACCGCTAAAACCTGGTAAAGTTGACTATCTACGAATTTCCATGTTTAACTTTCCTATAAGGCCATAGTATGTGGTGTTGAAAAGCACCTGTGCCACGGAAAGTTAAATGTCACCTGTGGACTGCAGCACTTAGTGTGCCATCCACTATTATGACAAGAAAAACATAGCTCCATGCCTAACAGTGCAGCCTGACTGCTGCAGTTTAAACATGCCGTGGAATCTGTCAAAATAACCTTTTTGACAGGACAAAAACCTTCATTTTAGATATTAATAAGTCACCCCTACGTTGGCCTTGTAGCCCACCTTTAGAGTGGTTGAAATTTAAAATTGGTTGTGCATAAATAACTATAAATATTAGGTTAACATGTCCTTTTAGTGACTATCAAGGAGACTTGGACCAACCACCTGAGCCGATCTGGCAAGACACTACTTCGTTGGAATTAAGAAACAAGTTCCTCCCGCTTAAAGTTTCTTCACAGAGGCAAATCTATTTCAGAGGGGCCTCAGTAAGAAGGTAACCATCAGATACAGCCTGAAACTAGTCCCACTGATGGACTTTTACTTCTGTTTCGTAGACTAAGTCCAAGGGTAAAATCATAGACCTGGCCAAACCTGCTTCATAAATCTGACCTGTGCTCCATCGGGGTTGGCCAGAAGTAGTGCCTTGGTCCCAGTCACACGCAAACCGTTTTTTTCTTTTGGCTCTTTACTCTTTATTGTGCTTTTTGCTTTAAATATTTAATTTTTTATCTCTGGCTCCCTGAATTGGATCTTTGTTGTTTTGGTACCATTTTGTTTATTACATTTTACTCTATATTTGTAAATTGGAGTGGGACATTTTCTGTGTTGTGTTGTTGACGTTTTAACCTTTTTGCTACTTCTAAATGTTTTACGCCATTTCATTAAGTTGTGCTTGTCTGCTCCATTCAGTAGCTACCAGGGGTTGAGCTCAGGTTTAAATTACTGAAACCACTGCATGGACATAACAGGCTAGTGACTTTATTACTTCTGGTGGACTACCATCGACACCAATTAATAAGCATCATAAATATAATACATGGTCGCCGTGTCCTGAGATTGTAAAAGAAATAAGGTATAAGGGATCCTCCTCCCCGGGGCCAAATCAAAAAAAGTAATTTGTGCCGTGCGTCCACTACCCAGTGAGGTTTCTGTAAGTTACCACGGGACTCTTGTGCCACCCATCACAGCCCTCTTTTGTGGTCCCACATGATACCGCAGTAGAGTGAACAAAATGTAAAAGACGAGGGGTAGGGGTCAGTGGGGGGCTGCACAACCATGGGAGGCTGACCAGCAATTTGGATGTTGGCCATCTGTGCAGGCCTGGGAGCCCTGCAGGGCTTGGGCACAGGCCCTGGCCGGAGGCCATGTCCTGTGCCTAACCCTCTACTGCGCAAAGTCAGAAGGTATGCACAGGGAGAGAACTGGGTGGATATGATTTAAAAAACTGAAATGTACTGAAAAAAATCAAGTTTAAAGTGGCATTATAATCAGATATGGTAATAAGATCTTACTTTATGCTAAAAAAGCTTAGAAATTCACTGAAAAAAAACAAAGGCTAAAGTAATGTTAAAAGTTAGGTATGGTAATAATATCTAATGTTACATCAAAAAACCTAGAAACTTACTGAACAAAAACTAAAGTGAAAGTGGCGTTATGGTTAGGCCTTGTTATAATGTAAAAACGAATGTTTTAAAACAAAAAACATTTAAACTCATCAGTTATACTTTACTGACCAATCATTAAGATGTGCCTCCGCCATGCACTGCTTGTGAATATAGTTTTGCTCTGGTAGATAGTGCGTTCAACTGCAATCATGGTTTATACGGAAAGTGAGGTTGCACAAGTAATGGTTAGGCAGACTCCAGAAATGCCTCTCTATGGGACACTGTGGTGTTTTTCCACTACCCAGTGCAAAGCTCACTCTGTGTGTGGCATGTCAGAGTACCGTTATGGGTTCATCACCATAATCACTAAGAATTTATTGCCCTCTGTGTGGTGAGCCAATGTGTCTGGTCACATGCAGTTTCAAAACATACCCCATAGAATGTGAGGTCCGCTCATATATAAAGTGACTTTACACATCAACATGCATTCTGATCACAACCAGGGATATGGCTGGAAATTCTTACAATGAACAAAGCGCCAAGATGACAGGGGAAGTCATTATATAGTGAGCGATGCTTACGTCTGTATTCTCCTTGAAGCTTTTGGTGACATGAGCAAACCCTAATGCATGATATATAGTGAAATAAATAGCTTCTTGCATATCTTGAATCATGGAATATGTTCTTTATGTACAACTAAGTACATCAAGAATCTGCACACAATTTTGGCCAAAGGTATGATTGAGTTGACAGACTTTATCAAAATCTAATGCACTACTGTATCGTTACATGACCAATCCTCTAGTGAAATAATTATGCCACTTACAAACCAAATTTGGGATGCACGACAGAAATCACGTAAAGCATATGGTGTTGGGACTGATCAATTGAAAATTCATTTTCTCCATTTGCACTCACTAAAAGCCTTGCCGGAAGCCACATTCTAAGTGACTTTTGAGGAGTGGAAGATTCCTTAATAGAAAACTGGTAAGACATGGTGTCAGTTTTATTTTTACATGTGTTGTCACAAGCTTGATTGAGCTAAGTGCAAAACATGAGATTAAGACTTCGATGAAGGTGAAAAGGGAGATGCTATGAGACATGAGGGTCTGGTTATGTTGAGGGCTATAAGAGAAGTAGGAACGATCATCAATGGCCAGCTAGTATAAACAGGGAGTGTACATTTGAAACATATGAATGGTGTGTCCTCTAGACACAGACAAATTCTGGTTGAAGTGCGGTTGTGGATTTGGGGTGTGCGTCTGGACTTTTCAAGTTTGTGGGGTGCATCTTGCATTGAGTACTAGAGATAAATGTGATCAACTACATTAGAAGTGTAAAGTTGTGGGCAAAGGCGACCTTCTTGGTAGAAGAGGGTGAGGAAAGTGTGAGTAGTGTCCTAAGGGCCAATGAACTTTTGGTCGGAATGATTCATTGGATAATTTGCATAAAAGGCAAGGGTAGTTAGGAGAATGACATCACAGCAACAGTGGGATGCATGTTGTAGATGTAATGACATTTGAAGGCCATTTCTTGGGGATAAAAAAAACATTAATATGTGCTCCGGTCCTTTACACAGTAGAGTGGCCCACTAAACGTTATCACTGAATTAAAGGCTCTAATACTCTAACAAATAAATACTCGTAACAAATGCCGCCCTCCACCATCCTCTGCAAAATCGCATTTATTAAAGAAGAGAAAACAAGCCATGCCCATTTACTTCTTTTTGTGTATGAAAGTTTTGCAAGGAAGTTTTATTTAGCAATTCCCCGAGTCAAACTCCTCCAGGAAAAGAAAAATGATAGCATTCTCTATCCCACCTGCCTCAACTTGTTAATTATCGCCTTTGTGGTATCATCAGTCAAACCAGAAGACAAATATTCTTTCTTTTGTGCACCAAGCATGTTTAATAAATGATAAGCTGCAAAAAGATTTTTCTAGCACCGCCTTAGCAGTCTGGTGGAATTGAATCACTGGCGTGACTCAAGTTCTATATTTTAGGAACTCCTCGGCTCTTGGAAGAAGCGCCACCTGTGACTTCACATGCAGGTGGGAAAGTGTTTGTGCCAGAGTGTCCTGGAGCGACCTCCTTTCATTTAGATTTCAGAGGGATGCTCTGAAAGGCGGTTTCTCTGGTCTCTTTACCAAGCTATCTGATTTGTCGATTGTTCTCAGGTTTTGGACGTGGCTTTTTGGGATCCAAGCTTAGGTTTACTTTCACATATGAAATCCAAGACTGCGGATGTCTTTCCCTACAGAAGTGGTTTTAAAGCATATAAAATACATCTAAGAAGAGCCACACTCTATTAGGTAGATTGTGTGCGTGCACATTGCCCATATCGTGGCTGGTTTTGCCTGTAATTATCATGACACGAATTATTATTTTTTGGCATGGACTATGTCATTTTGTTTTCAGACCAATGCAGAGAACTCCAGGGCCATGCCCAGGTACCTCATCCAGTTCATGTTTATTCTTTGCATTCCGGTTCTTGAAGTCCTGTTCACTCCTCTATAAACCCAGGACTACAAGTTCCACAATGCACGGAAAAAACCTGAACCGTATGTTCTTGTCATGCATGGACCTGGGAAATCTGAGATCGGTACTTGCACAAGGTCGGTGAATGTATCAATGTAGTAAAGTTTACTATATGACTAGAGACTTATATGACCCTACTTCTACTTTGCTTACACGCCTACTACCAAAGAGTATTGCACGGTTTGAGACAATGAATTACCATCCAAATCATGATTTTGACCGGTGTGAAAACACTACACAATTTTTGCCACTGGCTGTTAGAGACAACAACCAGTTTCTTTGCACAAAAACCCTAACATATTTTGCGATTCGTGAAATTACTGTGATTGGGTGCTAGGAGTGTGAGCATGGGCAGAAAAAATAATTGAAAAAATGGAATGCCCAGGTCAATCCCAGCAACAGGTGGTGATGAGTACCAGCCAAGATAGATTGGTGCGGGGAAGCCGGCACCTGCTTTAATCATCCTGCTGTACCTCTTCTGCTGGCTTCCAATTCATATTTGATTGCATCGGTCCTGAGTAAGACTCAACCAATTTGGACATTAAGGCCAAAGAGTTGACTTTGTTAGTTACAGATTGTTGGAAACATAGTTAATTAATTCTGTACCACAGTTACAATGACATATGGATCTACAATGAAACTGGTTCTGTTGTTTCATTTGAGAATCGTTCCAGAGGGAGTGCTGCTCTTATATGTGCTGTTTACAAACGTCAGCTGGGACTTACTTAGTATGGACCTGACACATTCCCTCTTTTGTTATTTGTTGCTGCTGATACAAAAATTTACAATGTGATATCATCAGAATCAAATAGTAGGATAGGAGTGAGGGAGGGAGAAAAAGTCAAAATGATCCCATCTTTGGAGCAACATTAGATGGTAAAGGTCTCTTCCGAGTGGCAATGGCGTATGGCCTTAACTGGAGTTTGGCAGATGAGGCATACAGGCACTACAAGCTCCAAATAGGGCAGATATGACATGTGTTTTTGAAGGATGGCTTGTTTCTGCCAAACTAAATAAGGCTGTCAATCATAACACCACGTGTCCCATGTCTTATGGAGTTCCCGAAGGCATCCTATTAGGAAATGCACATGTTTATACTACATGTTTATTTGCAATTACCAATTCAATTTGTGGGATGGAAGAGGAGAGGCACTTTCACCTCTTGTGTACCTCCTAGCTTCAGCAGACACTGTGAAAGGCTTTGAGGATCAATGAATGAAGTATCTTGGTTGTCTGTTCCAGAAGAGACTCTCTAAAGGATAATTTTCAGGGACATTTCCATACCATGGGAAATATGGGACAGGTATGTGCTATTTAATGCACCAAACTATTGCATTGATATTTGACACTGGATAGGAGAGGCAGTTCATGCTGCCTAACTCTAAAAGTAGAAAGTTGCCATCGATTGTTTTATTTTTGGGCTATTACTATGACCCTCATCTGTGGCTGCACATGGCTAAGGTTTCAAATCCATCATAGCCTAATGTTCGCTCAAGGGTATCTGAGTAGAAAGAGACTATGTAAATGCATCCCATAGAGATCCATTGCATTGCATTTTCCCTTGTGGATAGCCTGAATTTCTGGCATGGCCTAGCCTTTGTGGGTCAACATTAGTCAGCCGAGCTTTATAAGCTACTTTTGACTTCATTTTATTGTGTAACAGATCATACTCCATTAGAAACTTTCTTCAAATCTATGTAACATTTTCCAACGTGGGAAGTGTGAAGTTCGTGCAGTGATCTTTATTTATTTTTTATTTTCAAAGTCTTACACTCTGCTAAATTGAAAATATATGCCTAAAAATCTCAGTAAATGGAAACGCTTTTCTTGCCCTTTACCTTCTAAAATTTGAATACCTAGTATGTTTGGCATTTATCAAAACTTTCTTGACCATGCCGAAGCATTCGGGCCAAGACGTTGCTGCGTTATAAGGATATTTGACTTCTAAATGTATCTCTTAAATTTGACCTTTAATTATAGCTTAATTTTATGAGATATTTACATAAGGCATGCTTGGAACAAGGGGCTGTGGTGTGCTTTCACATCACGTAACTGGTGCATGTTTCAAAGAAGAGTAAAAGGCATGTTTGGAAAAGCAAAAAAATGTTGAGGTGGATGTTAAACATTGGTGGAATAAAACTGTAAAAATCAATGTGAACAGAAATGTTTTCAGGAAAGACCAGCGGGAAGGTATGCAACTTAAATGACTAGGGACTCGAGGTCATCAGACGAAATGCCCATCTTGTTTTTTCTAGCAGAAAACCTTTAAGCAATCTTTAAGCCAGGCACGGCTGGTACAGGTAAGGGCGGTGGGCCGGGGTGAGAGGGGGAGTCGACATACAACGGGATAGGGAAAATAAATAAATAAATAAAACCACTTACCTTGCTCTTGCCGCATCGCTGACTCAGCCGCATCGCTGACTCAGCGATGCGGCGAGTGCAAGGTTAGTGGATTTATTTATTTATTTAATTTTCCCTATCCCGTTGTTTGGCGACTCCCACCCGCTGCGCCCCCACCCCACCGCTGTTACCTGTACCGGCCGCACCTGCTAGTCACATATGAAAATTGGTGCATTTTTATAAGATACCAAGGGGCATATGTACAAGAACTTAACGCTGCCGTAGCGTCAATATTTTGACCTTACGGCAGCTTTTTTTATCGCCTTATTTACAAGTTGCTGCTAACTGCAGTAGTACATTGGAACAGCGGTCCCAGTGGACAATCGAATATACATAAAAAGGAAAATACTTTACAAAGGATGAGGAAAAACGTATTAAGCTTTGTGTACAGTGTTATTTAATCACACTGAACTGTCGATGATTCATAACATTTTTAACACAGTGATAAAAACAGTGCCCCAGGAGGGGAAAGGATGGGGAAAGAAGGTGGGGATAATAGTGATTGAAGTGAGGATGAGGGAGTGAATAAACGGTAAGTGTGATTCACAAAATCCACTATTTACACAATACGAGGGCTCATTTTTATGCCAAGTTATTCACACAATATCAAAAAACTTTTGCAAAGCTGTGGTCAATATTAGAAAACACAGTGATTCATCGCTGTTGTTAAGACTGGCTAGTGTATCAGATGTCGACGTTTCGACCCCTAGAGGATAGTAGGTTATTGAGTCCCTTACGTCGGGGTCTTCCTCAGGACAGTGATGGGGGGAGGGAGGGGTACATACCTGTGAAAAGAACAGAAAGAACTATTCAATGTTGTGAATTTCAATGTGGGTATAGGCAGCGCATCCAGGGCCTAGGCCCAGTGATTTACCATGAAACAGTCCTCGATGGGCCTGGAGGGGAGGTGGGCGCGTAGGCTCCTGTTGGACGAGCGAGAGCAAACAACCTGCAAAGATAATAGGCAGGTTCACTAGTGGCTCAATGGTCCACTATATCAACTTCAGGAAGATTGGGCCTGTTGGTCAACTTACAATAGAAGGTGTCAGTCCACTGGATGATTGGAGGGTGGTCCGGCTTATTAAATCAGCTGGGCCGAAGAATTAATTCAATATATTACTAAAATTCCGGGCAAAACAGCTCCATGTAGAAGTCTCTGGAAGGGGAGAGTAAGAGTAATGAAGTTCCAGTAACATAAACTGACTCCAAACAGGGGTTAATAAGGTAAGCGTGGCCTGGGTCTCAGCGTGAGTGCTGGCGCTTACGGGGTGTCAAAATGAAATGCTAAAGAATGCTTACTCTCGGTAATGGTACGAGCTCAAACAGCATTATATAACCAAATCGGGCATGTTGCATAATGGACCTAAAAAAACGAACGCACTAGCGTTGTATTAAAATGTATTGAAGTTTGAGGTGCGCATGGTCTAGGCCGCAGCGTGTGTGCTGGCGCCTCCTCGAACTCAGGGGTGTTAGGCAATACCCAGTGGGTTTTTCGGGCTTGAAACAGTGCATTTACATGCCGTGTTGGCGTTATATGGAAGCCGATGGGCTTAGTGCAGCTGTTTAAAAGAGCACGAGTTGCTCATCTGTGCGCCACCGCTGACTGTTGTTTAAAGGCTGGGTTGAACAGTCGACAAAATTACGCGTCTAGTAAGGGTTAAGAATACATGCAAGAAGAACCACATACAGGTTACACAGAATGACAAGCATGCTAGAGGTTGTGCCGCTTGAAACAATGCATTGGCACGCCGTGTGGCGTTACATGGAAGCAAAGGGGCTTGGTACAGCAGTTAAAAAGCACGAGTTCATGATCAGCGCGCCGCCGCTGACTGTTGGTTAAAGGCTGGGTTGAACAATCGATAAAGTTGCGCGCCTATTAGGGGTTAAGAGCTCAAGTAGGAAGAGCTACCTAAAGGGTTTAAACAAAATGCCAAGCATGCTAGAGGTTGTGCCGCTCGTGTGCTAAAGCTTACCGCTGTCCGCAAATCCATCTCACTCCATGGAAGTGGGACACTGGAACTGACTCGTTCTCTATATAGCGGTGTATGAATCAATTGGTGACACGCTCGTACGTGTCAAATCGCAGGTACTGATTTAGAGAGATAAAGCCAGGGAAGACAGACTCGGTGTCAGTAGTAACCGAGCTGACCCTCGACGGGCTGAAGTTTGGAAATAATTTTGAGCCTACACCGGGCTCTTGAGCATGATAGAATTAAAAATAAAAAGGAGGCACAGATGGTAAAATCATTTACAACTTGGCTCGGGGACCACGTATAACATTGGCTGGCTGTGAACTTAGCGTGATGGAGTTATTTTGGAGCCTGCATCTGATTCAGTTAACATAAGATAAAACATCATATAACAATTGTTGAATATAGAGATGCACGTTATGCCTGTATGTAAGAAAAGCATTTTCTATGGTTCAGAGGCACATCATATAACATTGATTGAATGTCTTAACATGCATGTTAAGCCTTCATAAAGGAAAGGGAGTATACCTATTGACAAATGGTAGACATATATGGGTTTTACCAAAGACATCATACAATGCATTTTAGAAAACTCTTGCTCTATATAAGGGGAAAAATATACAACAAATAGTGCAACCTCATTAAATGCCAGGCCGGTGTTCTGACACTTTGCAATTACACATTTAATGCATGGCATAGTTACAGTGATCAAAATATTTAAAATATTTAAAAAGACCATGGGCCGATTCCGATTCGGGCCGGAAAACCACCCGACCGACTCGGTACGGGAATATAGTCCGACCGACACGTACCTGCGCCGTCCGACCCTGGTAGTACGATGAAATACATGTTAATCATGACCGACTCGTACGGAACTCAAGCCGAACAACCGACCCGGACGGAAACAAGCTATCCGGCCGGGAAACCACGCGAATAGAACCGACCGACACGCACCAGGAATCAACCCGAACGAAACGTACCCGCGAACTCCGACCCGCGCAGTACGATTCAATGGGTGCAAAATCAGACCGATTCGCACGGAGCCCAAGCCGTACGACCGACATGCATACAAAAGCCAGCCGAACAAACACAATACTCGCGACCGACGCGTACGCCGCATATGAAACCTAGCTGAAACACAGCGGGAACGACTCGGAGAGGCCCGCACGAGACAACTGCAACGTCCTACTCGGTCAGAAGAACGTCTCCTACATGCACAATAATTACAAATGAAAAAATACAAAAAAGAGGGCCAAACAAGCAATGACAAAGCCAAGAAATACAGGGGGGAAAATGGAACAAGGACACACCCCCAACTCCACCTACATAAAGGCCACAAATATCTACCATGATCCTTTGCAAATTCCACTGACCTGCCAGCACAGAACACCATCAGACAGCAAACACAGACACACACACAGCTCATCCAACACAAAAGCCACACACCATTAGCACCTCAACAAATAGCACCCTCATACACACCCAGCAAAACCTACACTCACACACCCTCACTTGCACACACACACACATCAATCACCACCACCACCCATCACCATGCCCCTAAAGAAGAATCCAAAGTTCTTAGATAGTGAATTGGAAGTCATGGTAGACGAGATCCTGAGGGTAGAGCCACAGTTGTTTGGCACATTGGTCCAACAGACCCCCATGGCGCAGAAAACCAAGATGTGGGCGAGGATCGTCGACAGGGTCAACGCACAATCACCATGTTTGCGCACAAAGGAAGACATCCAGAACAGGTGGTATGATGTGCGCAGGAGGGTCAGGGACCTACTGAAGAAGGATTACCTCCTGAGCCAGCACACCGGCAGTGGCCCTCCTGCCAAACCAGTATACCTCAGGCCCTGGGAGATGAAGGTACGGGCCATCCTACCACCAGTGAGCGTATATGGACTAACAAACATCCCAGAGCCTGGTGAGTACACAACAAATATACACAATATTGTGTGACAATACACACACATCACTGTCAAGGGGATAGTCAAACCATGCACCCCTAGCAAATCCACAGCAACCAAAAGATAATCATCCCAAGATGTGTATGTTAGTCAGATAAACACAATACATGCCATGTCATAGTGATATGTAACTGTGTCATGACATGTACAAACCCAATAACAAATAGAGCTAGGCAGTGGCACAAATCTAACCAACAAACACTGTCAGATATTTAGCCACCACTAGAACACCACCTCACAGGGAAGCTCACTGAAAGGAAGGAATCCTGTGTATGCTGGTGAAGTCAGTGTAGCCAAGAGCATGATGGGAGTCGTAGTAACAGATAATGGGCAGCCTCACATTTGGCCCATCAACACCACTCGAACCATGCTCACAACACAGGGAGTGGAAAAGGACTGACAAGATGGCTGACACTGGGTACTGCTGTGGGGAGCACAAGGCCCTGCTGGGAACTGTGCACCAACAAACAACAGGACCACACTGTCAGCCATCTTGCAATAGCTGTCACACTCACACACAGTGAAGTCCACTCAAAAGGAAGGAAGTATGGGCATGCTGGGAAGGGGGGTGTAGGCAATAGCATGATGGGAGTTGTAGTCACAGATATTGCGCACCCTCACAATTGGCCCATCAACACCACTCTGAACCATGCTCACATCACAGGGAGTGGATAAGGACTGACAAGATAGCTGACACTGGGTACTGCTGTGGGGAGCACAAGGCCCTGCTGGGAACTGTGCACCAACAAACAACAGGACCACACTGTCAGCCATCTTGCCATAGCTGTCACACTCACACACAGTGAAGTCCACTCAAAAGGAAGGAAGTATGGGCCAGCTGGGAAGTGGGGTGTAGGCAATAGCATGATGGGAGTTGTAGTCACAGATATTGCTCACCTTCACAATTGGCCCATCAACACCACTCTGAACCATGCTCACATCACAGGGAGTGGATAAGGACTGACAAGATGGCTGACACTGGGTACTGCTGTGGGGAGCACAAGGCCCTGCTGGGAACTGTGCACCAACAAACAACAGGACCACACTGTCAGCCATCTTGCCATAGCTGTCACACTCACACACAGTGAAGTCCACTCAAAAGGAAGGAAGTATGGGCATGCTGGGAAGGGGGGTGTAGGCAATAGCATGATGGGAGTTGTAGTCACAGCTATTGCTCACCCTCACAATTGGCCCATCAACACCACTCTGAACCATGTTCACATCACCGGGAGTGGATAAGGACTGAAAAGATGGCTGACACTGGGTACTGCTGTGGGGAGCACAAGGCCCTGCTGGGAACTGTGCAACAACAAACAGCAGAACACCACTCCCTGACATCCTGAAAGCCAACTTGCACTCCCTGCAATGCAAGCACGTTGCATGGTGGGATATCTGGCTGGGTGGGAAGGAGGACTGACAGCACTGACCATAGTTACAAGCAGCTCTCCTCACACCCCCCTCAACACAAACTCCACATAACCCACCTGGGAGAATGCAATGCCTCACACTCCAAATGAAGATCCCACAAAGAACCACCACCCTGGGTAATGCTGTGTGAAGCACAGGGACACTCTTGGGACTTGTAGCCAAACAAACGCCAGGACAACACTGTCAGCCTTCCTGTCAGCACAGGCACACTACCCCACAGGGAAGCAGAGTCAAAAGGAAGGAAGTATGGGCATGCTGGGAAGGGGGGTGTAGGCAACAGCATGATGGGAGTGGCAGTCACAGCTCAACATCCCCCACCCACATGGCCCAGCAAGCTCACACTGAAGCATGCACACCTCACAGGGAGTGAAAAGCCACCTCAAAGATGTCTGACACTGGCCTCAGCTGTGGGGAGCACAAGGCCCTGCTGGGAACTGTGCACCAACAAACAACAGGACCACACTGTCAGCCATCTTGCCATAGCTGTCACACTCACACACAGTGAAGTCCACTCAAAAGGAAGGAAGTATGGGCATGCTGGGAAGGGGGTGTAGGCAATAGCATGATGGGAGTTGTAGTCACAGATATTGCTCACCCTCACAATTGGCCCATCAACACCACTCTGAACCATGCTCACATCACAGGGAGTGGATAAGGACTGACAAGATGGCTGACACTGGGTACTGCTGTGGGGAGCACAAGGCCCTGCTGGGAACTGTGCAACAACGAACAGCAAGACACCACTGAATGACATCCTGAGAGTCAACCTGAACCCACTGCAAGGATGGCATGCTTCATGGTGGGATAACTGGGCTAGGTGGAGAAGGATGGCCGGATGTCCACCAAATACAACCAATGCTGGCCATGCACACACCTCAACATTCACATTGAAATGCCCCAGGTATGCAGGACAATGTGCTACACCAATATCAACCTCTTACTGTGACAACTTAGGACAATGTAATGTACATGCCCGCATCCAGAGGTACAGTAACAACTGTCAGGTGTGTGAACCATTGATGCCTGTAGAAACATAACATACAATGTGTGTCTCTTCCAAATACAGGTGATGATGGGGACACAGCAGCAGGCGAGGAGGAGTCCCTGTCCCAGGCTGCGGGGGACACTGAGCTCACTGGTGTGGAACAGCCTCTGCCCTCCTCGGATGGCGAAGACCTACCTGGCCCCTCCCGTGTGAGTCATCATGCAGCACCAGCAGGACCAACATCTGTACCCCCTGCACCCACCCCTCCAACTACTGCCAACACACAGACCACCCCCGCCGACACGGACAGACCAAGGACCACCGATGACAACAGCACAGGGCCCCTTGCCCACCGTGGAGCAACGGACAACAACACCACTAACAACCCCCAAGGGGGCCTCGGGTCACCTGTGCTTGCCACCGCAGGTCCTGCACGTGTCGCCAGGGGTGGTGGGAGGGGTGGTAGACATAGGTCGCTGCTTGCAGAGGGGTCTGGACTGCATGATGACCCACAACTGGCACGCATTGCTGATGCGTACCAGAATAGCACCGGAGAGGTCAGACAGGTAGTGGGGATCCTCAAGGACATACAACAGAAGCAGGCTGCCCATCATGCCCGCTTGGACTCCCACATGTCCCGTGTGGAGACACACATGTCTCGCATGGAGTCCAAGTGGGACACATTGCAAGAACTCACAGCGGTGCATAGGGACATATTGACATGCCTCCGCCAGATTAGCACCAACATGGCCACACCTCCCTGTGTGCCCACAACATCTGGTGCTGCAACAACTGCCACTGCCACAGGGAGGGAGGAAGACTCTGGCGGAGACTCCCCTGCACCGCAGAAGCCTGCACGTGAGGGTCCCCCCCAAAGAAGAGGGGTCATCCGAGGAAGGAAAACTGAGAGGTTGATGGCCACGTACATCCCCCAGGAAGCCAACACCTGTTCCGGAAATTCTCCTATGTGTGCAAACTTTTCACCCTGTCGAATGCAACACAACTCTCCCACATGACTTGGGGAGTTCAAGTTGGACTATTGTATCATATGACTGTGGACTTCACTCAGGACATTTCTGCTACCAAGACTTGCAACTCATCTGGGAACTTTGGATCACAATCCCAATGTATAGCACCCACCATCCTGTGCACTATACACACACACATTTTTGTAAATAAAATCACTAGTACACCATACTTGCCTCTGTTGTTATTCAAATGTGGATACTGTTATGGTGATGATGATCTGCTAAATTACACTGTGTATGCTAACTGCTACAGCAAGTACAACACCGTCATGTGAGTCATGGTGACGTGACACATATGAGGGAGACACACCACTAGGGCTACACAACACAGAGACACTAGGGCCATCGGACTCATCGCCTACAGTGATGTTGCCAGGAAATACTGTGGAATGCACAGACACCACACCTATTCAGAGTCTGTGTCAACTAGCCCACAGGTGCAGTAAGCAAATGTCAGTCCGATGTGTGACCACAGACAACGCACATCCCAAAGTGAAGCACAGGTTTATTACACATTTGCAACATGTTGTTTCCACTACAAATGCAAGGTTTACCCACGTGGCAGTGGCCACACAGTCAACAAGTGCAGAAGATATGAAGTCCAGGGGTGTGTGGCACATCACCTGTAGGGGAACGACTGCTGCCACCCTGAAAGCTGAATCATGGTGTAGGGGGATCCAAGTTGACCACAGTACTCAGTAAGCACCCTGTGAAGGACAGACATGACACACAGTTAAAACCACTGAAGAACAGGACACAACTGCAATACTCATGCCCAATACATGTCACAAGACAACTACACAAAACCAAGTTAGCATGTCAACACTGTTGGTGAGTACAGACTACCTGTAAGGACACATTGCTGCACGCATCCAGTCAAGTAGCACATGGCCACACTCAAACAGCACCAGAGCACCACCCACACATATCATGCAAACTCACATCATTCACATTACATCTCCCTGGATACTCACATTCAGCTGAAGAAGTTGGTGATGAGCTGTGTGCGGACATCACCATCATCATCATCACTGGCATCGTGGTCCAGGCCAGGATCCTCCACAGGTGGCGGACGTTGGTCATCGTCATCCAGGATGAGAGGCTACTCCTTCCGCACTGCCAGGTTGTGTAGCATGCAGCAGACGATGACAATCTTGCACACCTTTGCTGGGGCATATGGGAGGGCCCCTCCTGTCTTGTCCAGGCAGCGGAAGCGGCTCTTCAGGAGACCAAATGTCCGCTCGATCACTCTCCTGGTCCGACCATGTGCCTCATTGTAGCGCATCTGGGCTGGTGTCACAGGGTTCCTGAGGGGTGTCAGCAACCACGGCATGTTGGGGTATCCGGAGTCACCTACGGACAGACAAGTGCACATTAGCTGAGTTGGAAAAGTGGGCGGAATACTACAGAGCAGAACACACACAATGGTACAAAGTCAGTACACACCGACAAGCCAGGCACGCTGGTTCTGCATCTGTGCCATCATCCTCGGGATGCGACTACTCCTCATCACGTAGGCATCGTGTGCTGAACCAGGGAAATGGGCACACACATGTGTGATGCTCATATCTGCAAGACATACCACCAGAGCATTGATCGAATGGTAATGTTTCCGGTTCCGGTATGCCTGCTCATGTGCCTGTGGTGGTACCAAAGCCACATGTGTCCCATCAATGGAGCCAATGACATGTGGCATCCTCCCCAGGGCATAGAAGTCACTCTTGACGTCAGTGAGTTGTTGACGTGTAGGGAAATAGATGTACTGGTTCAGGCATCTCAACATTGCCTCCAAAACATCGCGTAGCACACAGCTGAACATAGTCTGTGACATCCCACCGGCAGTCGCCACAGTGTGTTGAAAGGTACCGGTGGCAAAGAAGTGTAGGGCTGCCATTACCTTCACCTTGGGGGTCAGCGCCGTAGGGTACGGCCGGCCAGGTTGCAAATGTGGTGCCAAGCGCACTGCCAAATCCTCAATCAGCTGCCTGGTGAAGCGGTACCGTCGGATGCTGTCACGTTCCACCATCGTTGCCAGGTCAGGGAATGGTCTATGGACAGCTGGAGCCCTGCAGTGCATAGGTTGAAGAAAGAAAGATTGTCAGTCACCCCACATATGTGCCATTCACCATACTCAATTTCACATGGTACATCATTACGAGACACAAGTACTTGATGTGTGTGCCGTTCTGTTCGGACATAACTGGCACCTACATGGCCATCATCTAACTTCTCAGTACAACATGTGTGGACAACAGGTTCCAGGTTGTGCTATGGGAAACCATTAGGCTGTGTCACAGTACCCATTTACTGCTGTCACGTTCCACACACACACCACAGTGACATGTCTGGACAGATGCGCCACAGGCATCACAGCTCATTGACAGATAGATTCCCAGTGACCCTGTCTTGCCACATGGACACTGGCATGACATGGCGTATCATGTACACGTCAGAAAATGATACATGACTCCCGCAGGTAGTGGCCCCTGTCGCCTCCGCAGGACAGACATGGACGCCAGTGATGCACAACATCAAAGTCCATGCACAAACAACGTTGATGTGGAGACTGTCTCCCATCGTGCACATGGAATCAGAGACATCGGAAACACAACATGCACACAGACTGTGGAGGGCCATCACTATTGTGGCAATGGGTCACCCTGTGACGTACATACCTTCCCCCATGGGACCCTGGGGGTATGTGACATGTCATACACATACACAACCTGGAAATGTGACCATGCCACATGCTCCGAAATGAACTGTTGCACATCACAGTGGTCATGTGCACAACACACAAAGGACCCTGTCCCCATGAACACATGCACAGCCTGGGTGTGGCTGCCCACAAGTGCCACCACGGAAACCACATGTTTACCCCCATACACAGAAAAGGTAATGCAGCCTTACATGCCTTAGGAAACAGTGTGGACTGGGTGTGGTGTTGTAGGTGTGCCCCTGAGTCTCTGGCAGGTATATGTGGCTGGCATACGTTCACCAGTGACAAGCATGGTGACATATGCGAGTGACCTGTACAGGTACGCGTTGTACAGCAATGGACCGATCGGTGTGCCCGGCCGGCCCATTGCATCTGTTGTGGGCGGGTATGCGTTGTACAGCAATGGACCGATCGGTGTGCCCGGCCGGCCCATTGCATCTGTTGTGAGCGTGTACGCGTTGTACAGCAATGGACCGATCGGTGTGCCCGGCCGGCCCATTGCATCTGTTGTGGGCGGGTACGCGTTGTACAGCAATGGACCGATCGGTGTGCCCGGCCGGCCCATTGCATCTGTTGTGGGCGGGTACGCGTTGTACAGCAATGGACCGATCGGTGTGCCCGGCCGGCCGGCCCATTGCATCTGTTGTGGGTGGGTACACGTTGTACAGCAATGGACCGATCGGTGTGCCCGGCCGGCCCATTGCATCTGTTGTGGGCGGGTACGCATTGTACTGCAATGGACCGATCGGTGTGCCCGGCCGGCCCATTGCATCTGTTGTGAGCGTGTACGCGTTGTACAGCAATGGACCGATCGGTGTGCCCGGCCGGCCCATTGCATCTGTTGGGAGCGGGTACGCGTTGTATCCCGACATACGCGTTGTACAGCAATGGACCGAACGGTGTGCCCGGCCGGCCCATTGCATCTGTTGTGAGCGTGTACGCGTTGTACAGCAATGGACCGATCGGTGTGCCCGGCCGGCCCATTGCATCTGTTGGGAGCGGGTACGCGTTGTATCCCAACATACGCGTTGTACAGCAATCGACCGACCGGTGTGCCCGGCCGGCCCATTGCATCTGTTGTGAGCGTGTACGCGTTGTACAGCAATGGACCGATCGGTGTGCCCGGCCGGCCCATTGCATCTGTTGGGAGCGGGTACGCGTTGTACAGCAATGGACCGATCGGTGTGCCCGGCCGGCCCATTGCATCTGTTGGGAGCGGGTACGTGCTGTATCCCGACATACGCGTTGTACAGCAATGGACCGAACGGTGCGCACGCGTTGGCTGGCGCCTGGCATGGCAATGGACGCGTATTCGAAGCTTCAACGAGTCTGATGTAGTGAATTCAGTTGGCCAGCCACAACAATGTTGCAAAATCATGGGTGTCATGAAGTTGGATTTTTGAAGGATGCTGTGGGCATGTATTAGTGCTGCTATTCCATGGATTGGTCAGATTCAGAAGATGCAAACGACTTGGACCTATCACTTTGGGCACATGGGACAGTATCTGCCTCTGCAGCACACATATAATGCTGGCTGTTCCCCTGAGAGCTCACTTGCCTGCACTACATGCTCCAGGACGACATCTGCCACCAACACTGCTGCTGTCTCTGAATCCTCTGGCTACTGCCATGGCACGTACTGTGGAGAGAGCCCCAGCCTTCAGCCTTGAGGAGAACCAGGCCCTGCTGGACTGCCTCCTTCCACAGTACAGCAAGCTGTATGGGAAACCAGGGGAGCAGGTGAGTGTGCTGTCCACTGCCTTACTAATTTTGCATGTTGTCTGACTAGCAGGACTTACAGTGTGCACACCACTGGCTAGCATGCTCACTGAGTAGTTCTGACCCCCAAAGTGTGTAGTTACATGCACTGAACAGGTACAGTGCAGTAACAGTGCATTCCAACAAGGTTTACTTCCCATGCAATGATACCATGTAGTAACTGCTGGCACACTGTTCATAGCCATCGTTGCACTGCCTGTGTACATCATATGCCCCAGTGATTGAGACATGTATATCCAACTGTGTGATGCACGTATATGTTGCATGTGTAGTAATGGCATTTTCACTTTGTCATCCTCACAGGTTGATGCCCACCAGAAGCAGGAAATCTGGCTGACCATCGCCCGGGCAGTAAGATCCGTGGGGGACTACAAGCGCCGGATCCACAACTGCCAGAAGAGGTGGCAGGACCTTCGAGGCTGGACCCGGAGGATCTCAAGGGTCCAGCTGAAGCTGTCGCCTCCTCGCAGGAGGGGCGGACACCGGACCCTGACCCCCACATGCTCAGGATCCTGGCGGTGGTCTTCCCTGACCTGGATGGGCAGCTGAAGGCCAGACAGCAGCAAGGAGGGGTGAGTCCATGACAGCACTGTGCACTTTGTCTGACATGCTATGTGCCCTCCTCTGGCCTGGTTAAACTTCCACAGTACATCAGTCTTGTGGTCCAGGAACCATGTCCCTCTATTGTGACATGCCCACTCCTCATCTGATACGCATATGTGTGGCCCTTACAGTCAGGAAATTGTGTCACTTGGGGACTGTGTCATTGCATTTTGCTTTGCTCAAGGTGGGGGACAGCATTTGTTCCGGTGACTATGTTGTGGGATTCATGGGTGGGTCAATTGCTTACACAATGCCCAAGTTCTGACATGTAATCTGGGTGTAACTTTGATATGTGGTCCACTTGCTGATCTGATTCACCACATGTCCCTGGGGTATTTGGCACACCCCCATGCTGCGGGTGGGAAGAATGTTTGGGCCTCAGGAGTATGTATATCAAGTGTGTCACACATGCTTAGACACCTGCCTACTGTCCAGGACTCATCCCTCTTACAGGTGGAGATGGACAGTCATGCCTACTCCAGGGCATACAATACACTCTGTACTCCCACTCCCATGGATCATCTGACATGTTGTGATCAGTGACATGTTCCCTCAGGTGTCTGCCTCTGTGTCATTGTGCTGTGGCTTCGTTGTCAGGACTACTGGTATGTTTGTCGGTTAGGGCTCAGCATGCCATCTGAGATGTGACCATGAGAGACGATACTTCTGTGACTTATAGATGTTTGATCACTTGACTGTGCACACAGGTGTATGCGACTGTGACTTTCAGGCAGCTGTTATTCATTCACAGCACACTGTGAGGTGCTCAGGTTCTGAGAGTTGTGTTTCATGTCCCCCATATGTCCAATTGGCATGACATGGACAAATACTAGTTCAGATGATGTGGTGTGTGGGGGATGGACATGTGCACTTGTCAGTTACATAACTTGCATTCCCCATGTCCTAGGATTGTGACACAGTGCAGACTGTTGTTGGCTGGCTGCCATGGCCATGTGAATGGAGACAGTGATGTATGACTTTGCACGCATGCCTGTGTCATGGCATTAAACTTCCTAAGAGTGATCCTGCAGGGGAGTGACATGTGCAACATGCACCCCATTGTGGCATGGACTATCCGGACATGGGTGCATCATGGTGTCTGGTGCTGGTATGCATCACATGCATTTCTATTTAGACTCTGGCCATCCCTTTCTCCGGACACCTGCACTGACTCAGTGGCAAGAGATGTGATGTGTGCATGTTCACATACTTCACCGTGTTCCCTGCAATGTCCAACAACTGTGTAGGTGGTGCATGTGTCCACACTGGGGTCTTACCATCAGACAGGAACCAGACAGATGGGTGCAAGGGCAGGAGGGGTGTGAGTTCCATGGTTGACCATCAGACTGACAATTGGCTTCTCCAAATCTGTGTGAGGAGTTTTGGCAATGTTCAACTATGGATGCCAGGGCTGGCTCTGTAAGTGCTGTACTTACTGTGGTGTGTGCGGTCAGTGCAGGTGACTGATGTTTGTCTGTTTCCCTAATTGTTTGCAGATACATCCACGGCCACAGGAGGGGACAGCTACACGGACCAGGAGGAGCTGCGGAGCCAGACTGGGTCAGCATCCGATGAGTGGTCAGAGGGACCCAGTGGCACGGAGGGCGAGGGGAGCCACACCGAGGAGTCCTCAGCACCATCCACCTCAGCTGAGGACCACAGCAGCTCGGAGGATGACTCCCTTGTGGAGGCGGGAGTCAGCAGCCACCACACCCCAGCTAGTCTGTCTGGCCCCGCCACCACCACCACCAGCACCGCCCTCCCATTGGCTCAAATTCCAGAGGTCCGTGGAGGCTCCCGTGTTCGGGAGCGTGTCTCCTTCGTGCCAGGCACCGCACCCCCTGCCCCTGTGTCCCCTGCTGCCCTGAGTTTGGAGTCTGTGTACCTACTTCGGCAGCTCCATGTAGGGCAGACAGCAATGCTGAGTGTCCTCCATGCACACACCACTCTGTTGACACAGCTGGTGTCGTTCATGGAGGGCATCTCGACGGGTATGTCTGCCCTACAGAGGAGCAATAAGTCCATGGACTCCTCCCTGACGGCAGCAGTGTCCCTCCTCCAACAGTCCCTTCCCCCTCCTACCTCTGCCCCATCCACACTTCCTGGCACCCTACCTGTCCAAAGCACATGCACACCTGCACAATCACCCAAACACACAGACACGAGCAGCACAGACACACCCAAAAGAAAGGCAAGACGTGCACAAAAGCATCCTCAGGGGACAGATACCACACACACAGGGGATGGGGAACAGACACACACACAGGCATCCGCAGTCACTCCGCAGTCCTCCAAATTCTCTCCCTCCAAGACCCCTTCCCTTGCCTCACCTGCAACCCCACGTACACAGCAGCTCTTCCTCTGTGACCTCGGCCTCTTCCCCTCCGATCCTGCAGATCCGGCATACCGGGGGAAGAGGAAGTCCACCCACACAGAGGGGAGTGCCCTCGCCCCCGGACACCCTCCCCCAGGTGCAGGCAGACTGAGGACCCCATTCGGAAGTCCCCCGGACCAGGAAGGGCAAGACCCCACCACCACCACCACGCAGCTCCACCACCCAGTCTCTCTCCTCCATCCCCCAGGCCACCACTCCACAGGTTCCACTGCCACACCCTGCCCCAGGTTCCCCCACACACCGATACCGCATCCCCAAACTGCTTAGGCCCTCCCCCTGCCACTTGCTCTTCCACCCCCAACCCAGACGCTCAGCCTGTTTGTGCCACTGGTGTGGAGACCGGGTCCCCCCTCTGTCCTGCCCACCTCATCTGCCCCCCTTCCACTCCCTTGGAGGCATGCACTGCAGTGGAGTCCACAACCACCCCGTCTGACTCGGGCACTGCAGTGGGGACCCAGTCCACTCCATCAGACCAGCCCACTGCAGTGGTTGCAGCACCAACACCATCTGACTTGTGCTCTACAGTGGTGCCGGCCCCCCCTGAGTCAGACACCTCCACTGCAGTTGCCGGTGACACTCCTGCACCCACCACCCCTTCACTGCCTCACTCTGGCATCCCCTGATCCTGTCCCTGCGGTGCCTGGCCTGCCCCTTGTATGCCCCTCCAAGGGGATGTCCCCTGTCCCTACCAGTGCAGGCAAGCAATGGGTGACAAGTTGTCACATATCACCCTGTTGGGACTGTGTATTTGGACTGGCCATTGGCCTTAGTTTAATTTGGACTTCTGATTTTTGATTGACATTTGCTGAATAAAGCCTCTTTCTGTTTACTTGTGGTTTTTCTTTTGATGTACATGATGTAGATGAGTATCATCATGCATTTGCAGTTGTAATAGTGTTCAGATCAGGAAAATGAAGTGTTGCTGTGATGGACTCCATGTGGTCCATGGGATATGTGTCCTGTTGTAGTCTGGATCTATAGCATCCTCTGCTGCAGTCTGAGGGTGTGATATTCAGCATATGACACAGGGATGTACGTTTTGCATTTGTAAATTAACATCTTTGTCTTACAGTGATGCACATCTGGTGGGCTTACCACTGTTCAATGTTTCTATTTCCCTGACTGAGTGCCCATCTCCACTGGACATGCAGTTTAGCACACCAATGTTGAAGGACTCATCAGTGTATACAGTGCACCTTGCTTGACACGTGTTTTGGGTGTATGCAGATGACTGACGTGACACTTTCGTACCCAGGCTGATGTGAGCAGAGCCTTCAGTGTGTTGTAGTTGTTGACTCACTGACCGAGTGTTCTGCCGACATGTTTGAGTCGTGCACAGACAAGGTTTGGCACAGCGGACCTTCCACAGCAGTGGAGTGCCCTCATGGCAGTGTGTAATCCAGTGACATTGCCTGGGCCCGTGTTTTGTGTTGTGTAAGCATGTCTGTGCGTGTACCCTTCCCTTTTCCTACACAGGCTGTGTCCCTATGGATGTTCCTGTTTCTGATGCTTGCTGAGTTGTTCTGTGTTCATCCAGCATCTTGGACCTGGTTACTCCGGGATTTGGGTGCACGGCAAACTAAGGTTCATCAGGTTGTCATCCCAGGTTGTCTTTGTTGTCAGGGCTGGGGATGTGGGCAAACGCAGATGGGACACATTCAGGATTCCCTTGGCACTTGTTGTTTACACATGTCATGTAATTTACAGTCTGTGGTAGCTTTCAGTGATTGTGACACGTTGTGTGTGTGACTGCTGCCACTCCTCAGGGTCAGAGCTGCAATGTTGGAAGTTGTGTACGTGTGTTCTTTGTGTGTCACCTTGTCTTCTTCATTGGTGTGTGACTATGGCCGGGATCCCATTGATTGTGGTGTATTTCACGTCATGCCCATGTACCGCGTAGTGTGCAGTGTGTCAGACATTCACGAGTCTTGTTGACTGGCCATGTGTGATGGGTTTCTGCACCTTAGTTCCCACCACCACCCCTGGGATTGTCATGGGTGCATGTGCAATGTCACCAGTCCATGTGAGCTTCACTGCTGCACATTGGTGGAGATCAAGGTGTGTGGTGTTGAGTGTGTGCAAATGTGAGTTGTTGCACGGCTAGACCCCTACCTCCATATTGGCCATGGCTGGCAGGCTGTGCTGATTGATTTGTGCTTGTGTAGGTGTGATGGTAGTTTGTTGCTCAGGACACATGGCTGTGGTTCACAGTGTGAATGACATCTAACTTTGTCATCACAGTGGGATTATCATGCAGGCTAGAGTCACCACAATGTGGGGTCCCTGGGGGTAGTGCTGTGGTGGGTCTGTCTCTTGCTGTGTTAGTTGCTGTTCCTACAAGCTTGTGTGACATGTGTAATTTGGGCTCCCTCTCATCTAACAATGCCTCTTTGCCCACATAGGGGAATCCGATCCATGAGTAACTTTTGTATGGCACTGTATACACATCTGTGTAATTGGAATTCAGGCCTCCTCATGTGTTGTGTGGTTGCCTGGGGTCACTGGCACACACCCCCATCACCTGTTGTGTTTGATATGCAGTGTGAGTCTGCCTGTTTGTGTTTGTGCATTTGCACCACTGCATTGGCATATCTTGAGTGTGCCATTGGCTGTATGTTGTTTGGTGGCTTTCCCCTGCTATCCCTGGGACTCCTAGGTCATCAGTCAGCATAATAATCATGGTTTGTATGTCCCATTGCTGCCATGGTATGGTATTTGTTCACCTGACATCTACAGTCTCCACAGGATATCTACATTTGTGTGTCCATGGTGCAGATATGTGGGTCTGCATTATGATGGTCACTTCTGTCATTGTGTTATTTGTGAATGTTGACAATGTGAGCCCCCATGGGTGATGTTTGTATGCACATGGCCAAAACGATGTTTTATTGCCACTGCACTGTTTGCCTCACCCAATCTATGTTACTATGGGACACAAGCACTACTATGCCACTGATGTGTTTGTTGTTGTGTGACCAGGAATCATCCATGCAGTTTGGCTTTGGCAGCTTTTACCCTGACTACACTTACATTTTGGTCACTGTGGTGATGGGGCTTTGGGCCCCATTGCCACGCTGTTCAAAATGTGCATCGGCTATGGACCCCACACTTCCCTTTTGGTCACTGTGGTGATGGGGCTTTGGGCCCCATTGCCACACTGTTCAAAATGTGCATCAGCTATGGACCCCACACTTCCTTTTGGTCACTGTGGTGATGGGGCTTTGGGCCCCATTGCCACACTGTTCAAAATGTGCATCAGCTATGGACCCCACACTCACCTTTTGGTCACTGTGGTGATGGGGCTTTGGGCCCCATTGCCACATTGTTCAAAATGTGCATCAGCTATGGACCCCACACCTACCTTGTGGTCACTGTGGTGATGGGGCTTTGGGCCCCATTGCCACACTGTTCAAAATGTGCATCAGCTATGGACCCCACACTCACCTTTTGGTCACTGTGGTGATGGGGCTTTGGGCCCCATTGCCACACTGTTCAAAATGTGCATCAGCTATGGACCCCACACTTACCTTTTGGTCGCTGTGGTGATGGGGTGTTCAACCCCATTGCCACAGTGGCCATGGTCGGCTTGCATTGTGGAGGCCACACACATTTATGTGTGACACATGTGCTAGGGGGTCACATTGTATGTTCAATGTCATGTTCAGTGTTGTAGGCATTTGACACAGACTACACACGCTTGTCATGGTGTTTGGGGGATGTAATTTTCAGACATTCCTTATGTGGGAGTATGCTGGTTGTGTCACGCATTACCCGTCCTATGAGTAGGGGTGGAGGTAGTGGCAGGCATCCATCCCCCTAAAGGTGGGGATGGTAGTAGTGACAGGCATCCAGGCCCCCATGAGTAGGGGTGGTGGTAGTGGCAGGCATCCAGCCCCCCCTGAGTAGGGGTGGTGGTAGTGGCAGGCATCCAGACCCCCCTGAGTAGGGGTGGTGATAGTGGTAGGCATCCATCCCCCTAAGGGTGGGGATGGTAGTAGTGACAGGCATCCAGGCCCCCATGAGTAGGGGTGGTGGTAGTGGCAGGCATCCAGCCCCCATGAGTAGGGGTGGTGGTAGTGGCAGGCATCCAGCCCCCTGAGTAGGGGTGGTGGTAGTGGCAGGCATCCAGCCCCCCTGAGTAGGGGTGGTGGTAGTGGTAGGCATCCAGGCCCCCTGAGTAGGGGTGGTGGTAGTGGTAGGCATCCATCCCCTAAGGGTGGGGATGGTAGTAGTGACAGGCATCCAGGCCCCCATGAGTAGGGGTGGTGGTAGTGGCAGGCATCCAGCCCCCTGAGTAGGGGTGGTGGTAGTGGCAGGCATCCAGCCCCCATGAGTAGGTGTGGTGGTAGTGGTAGGCATCCATCCCCCTAAGGGTGGGGATGGCAGTAGTGACAGGCATCCAGGCCCCCATGAGTAGGGGTGGTGGTAGTGGCAGGCATCCAGCCCCCCCTGAGTAGGGGTGGTGGTAGTGGTAGGCATCCATCTCCCTAAGGGTGGGGATGGTAGTAGTGACAGGCATCCAGGCCCCCATGAGTAGGGCTGGTGGTAGTGGCAGGCATCCAGCCCCCCCTGAGTAGGGGTGGTGGTAGTGGCAGGCATCCAGCCCCCCCTGAGTAGGGGTGGTGGTAGTGGCAGGCATCCAGCCCCCCCTGAGTAGGGGTGGTGGTAGTGGTAGGCATCCAGGCCCCCCTGAGTAGGGGTGGTGGTAGTGGTAGGCATCCATCCCCCTAAGGGTGGGGATGGTAGTAGTGACAGGCATCCAGGCCCCCATGAGTAGGGGTGGTGGTAGTGGTAGGCATCCAGGCCCCCTGAGTAGGGGTGGTGGTAGTGGTAGGCATCCAGGCCCCCATGAGTAGGGGTGGTGGTAGTGGTAGGCATCCAGGCCCCCTGAGTAGGGGTGGTGGTAGTGGTAGGCATCCATCCCCCTAAGGGTGGGGATGGTAGTAGTGACAGGCATCCAGGCCCCCATGAGTAGGGGTGGTGGTAGTGGTAGGCATCCATCCCCCTAAGGGTGGGGATGGTAGTAGTGACAGGCATCCAGGCCCCCATGAGTAGGGGTTGTGGTAGTGGCAGGCATCCAGCCCCCCCTGAGTAGGGGTGGTGGTAGTGGCAGGCATCCAGCCCCCCCTGAGTAGGGGTGGTGGTAGTGGTAGGCATCCATCCCCTAAGGGTGGGGATGGTAGTAGTGACAGGCATCCAGGCCCCCATGAGTAGGGGTGGTGGTAGTGGCAGGCATCCAGCCCCCTGAGTAGGGGTGGTGGTAGTGGCAGGCATCCAGCCCCCCTGAGTAGGGGTGGTGGTAGTGGTAGGCATCCATCCCCTAAGGGTGGGGATGGTAGTAGTGACAGGCATCCAGGCCCCCATGAGTAGGGGTGGTGGTAGTGGCAGGCATCCAGCCCCCCCTGAGTAGGGGTGGTGGTAGTGGCAGGCATCCAGCCCCCCCTGAGTAGGGGTGGTGGTAGTGGTAGGCATCCATCCCCCTAAGGGTAGGGATGGTAGTAGTGACAGGCATCCAGGCCCCCATGAGTAGGGGTGGTGGTAGTGGTAGGCATCCAGGCCCCCTGAGTAGGGGTGGTGGTAGTGGTAGGCATCCATCCCCCTAAGGGTGGGGATGGTAGTAGTGACAGGCATCCAGGCCCCCATGAGTAGGGGTGGTGGTAGTGGTAGGCATCCATCCCCCTAAGGGTGGGGATGGTAGTAGTGACAGGCATCCAGCCCCCCATGAGTAGGGGTGGTGGTAGTGGTAGGCATCCAGGCCCCCTGAGTAGGGGTGGTGGTAGTGGCAGGCATCCAGCCCCCCTGAGTAGGGGTGGTGGTAGGGTGGTGTTGGTGGTAGGCATCCATCCCCCTATGGGTGTGTATGGAATTGGTGATGGCCATCCCACCCCTATGGTTCTGCTGTTGCTAGTGTACGTCATTTGTGCATCCCTATGTGTGTGTGACATATTTCGGGTACGTGTCGTTTGTTTGTGTTGTTGGTGTTTGACTTACCGTCTGCGCCGTACGTGTCCGTGCTGGTCCCGGTAATAGATGTAGAGTATAGGTAGGACCTGCGCAATGGGATTCATGCTTGGATCGTCTCGTTCGGGTTTCTCGTGTCTTCGACTCGTACTCGTAGCAGGCTTGTTCGTCTCGTAGCCGTGGATCGTCTTGTGGCGCGAAACGGAGCTTATGTACGGCTCGCCCGGATGCTCAAACGTCCCGGACGTAGCGACGGGTTTGGCGCGTACGGAGTGCGCATCGTACTCGTCCGGCCGGAAGGTGCTGTGTATTTGCTTCCGTACGACTCGATTCGGCGTTTACGGATCCGGCTCGGGCGGGGAACAGGAGCTGGATTGGGTAAGTACGGCTCGCTCGGAATCTGGGTTGTTATGCGCATCGTACTTGTTCGTTAGGACGACTGTTCAAATCGGTCGGGAAACACGCACTCGGCTGGTTTTTTTTTCCGGACGAATACTGTTAGGTGCGCTTCCGGCCGAGATCGGAATCGACCCCCATGTATCTATTCACCTACAAAGGCACGCTGGGAGGGCATTATCGCATGTTGTACAGGACATGGTTATGTTAGGCCATCTTGTTTTGATCTCAGGTAAACAGTGACCAGTGTAGCTACTCTCGTGTCAGGCATGCTAGTTGTGCATGGCTGACTTCAGATTCATTCAAATCATTATGTATGGTGTCCAGAAGGGACATCCATTTGCATTCCCTTACATCCAGTATTGCCCCAATATCACCTCCCCTAGGGCCAAGGGAGGCATTCTCAAGAATCAGCCAACGCAGTTGGTCTGGGCTGTGTTCAGCAGTGCGAAAGTGTTCAACCAAGGGTGCCCCCTGGACCCCACATCTGATTCGACTGCAGTGCTGCAGGATCCGGGCCTTCACTTTCTGTTGTGTTTGACCTACATATGCGAGGTCACAAGGACATAGAATGCAGTAAATTACATTTGACGAATTACAATTTGTTAAGGACTTTAAAGTGATTGCATGATGTTTATATGTAAACTCTTTAGTTTGGATCGTGGTTCGGCATGCCTTGCATTGTCCACATTTAAAATGCCCCACTGTTGGTGGCAGGTTCCACATTGATTGGATTGATTGTGCTGCAGGGATCTCCAGAAAGGAGCGCACTATGTGGTCCTTGACACTTTTAGCTTTCTTAAAAGAGTGCATAGGGAGGTCAGATTGTTCAATGTCTTCAGATATTAATCCCCAATGTCTGTTGATCACCTTTTTGATAGCATGGCTCTGTGTTGAAAAGGTGGTGACACATATCATCCTTTGCATTGGCTCTTTTGCATTATTTTTATGTGTCAGCAGGTCCTCTCGTGGGCTATACCATGCCCTTTTCTGGGCTCTCTTTATTAGCTTCCTGGGGTAGCCTCTCTCCTCCAGTTGTTGGCTTAGATCTCCTGATTGCACAAAATAGTCTGTTTTTTTCGTGCAGTTCCTGCGGATCTGCAAGAACTGTCCAAAGGGTAGATTGTCTCTAAGCCCTCGTGGGTGATGGCTGTTGTATCTTAGCAAAGAATTCCTCTCCGCCGTTTTTCGATACAAAGTTGTGTAGAGATGGTTGTCTTCATTCTTGATTGTGATGTCCAGAAAATCAATTTCCTTGGGATCCGAGTGTATGGTGAACTGGATGTCTGGACTTCTCCCGTTAAGCCAAGTGTGGAAGCTGCTTAGTTCCATGGAGTTCCCAGTCCAAATCATCAATATATCATCTATATATCGTCTCCACAAGGACACCTTGGAGATGTATGGGTTAGCTTCACTGAAGACAAATGATCTTTCATGATGGTCCATGTAAATGATGGCTAGATCCGGGGCAAAAGCAGCCCCCATCGCTACTCCTTTGGTTTGGTAATAGAAATGGCCATCAAAGAAAAAGAAATTCCTCATCATTGCTAAGCGGAGTAGTTCAATGATGAAATCGGTAGGTACTGGCATGGGTGCCGTTCGTTGGTCCAGCGTCTCTGCTATTACATCCAGAGCAGCTTGTTGGGGTATGCTTGTGTATAGTGATACAACATCACAAGTCACCAGCAGTTGGTTATCTTGGTTGTAGGGGCAATGGTCAATCAAGTTTATGGTTTGCATTGTGTCTCTTAGGTAGGCACGGGTTGCCTCCGCTATTGGTTTGAGAAAGTGGTCAATGTATCTGCACAGTGGCTCAAGCATGGATCCACATCCAGAGACTATGGGACGTCCAGGTGGTTTAAGGGGGTCCTTGTGAATCTTCGGTAGGGTGTACAGGGTGGGCAGGCGTGGATGTTTTTGATTGAGATAGTGAAACTCATGGTTTGTCAGAAAACCTTGTTCGAGGCCATGCGTGGTCAGGGTCAATATACACTTAGCGAGGTCCTTTGACGGGTCAGAACCTAACCTCCTGTAGCTCCCTCCATCTTGTAACTGGTTCATGATCTCTGTCTTGTAGTTCTGGACATCTTGAACAACAATAGCCCCACTCTTGTCAGCTGGCTTGATCACTATTTCCTTGTTATTTTTCAAAGAGACCAGCGCTTCCTTCTCCATCTTTGTGATATTATACTTTGTATGTTTGAACTCTTTAATTATCTTAGAAACATCCCTGAGGACGACGCTTTCATAGGCCAGAATTTTGTTCGTCATTTTGTGGCCTGGTGGCACAAAGGTTGAGGGAATCCGTAGTCCTGTCTGTGAGGTCATTTGAGATGGAGGAGAGTGTTTGAAAAAATATCTCAGGCGGATTTTTCTGAAGAAACGGTGTAATTCAGTTTTCAGCGCAAATTCATTAGGGCGTGCTGTGGGCACGAATGAAAGACCCTTACTGAGAACACTGGTTTCGTCATCTTTCAGTGTATAAGAGGAAATGTTGACTACAGGGTTCTGTGGTCTTCTTACCATCTGTAGGTTCTCCGCCGGGTCTGGATTTCCCAGTGGTTCTCGGGTTGGAAGCGGACCTGTTTCTGAGTCTTGCCACGTCCTCTCTCCCAGTTGCCACTGGCTGGTTGATGGCCCCTCTGGATTCCTCTGGGCCATGGTCCCCCTCTGCCTCTGGGTGGTCTCCATTGGCCTTCGCCTAAAAAAGGCTGATATGATATTTGGGGTTGTTACCAGTTATCTTGATAGCTGTAGTCAGCGCTGGGTGCTGGTTGCTCGTTGTCGCTATCTGTGCTATATGATGAATCCGAGAAGGTGGTGTAGTTTCTACGTCCCGGATATCCCCCTCTTCCTCTGCTATTGAAGCGCCCATGTTTATCCTGCTTATAATAATCCTCCTGGAGATATGGGTATGTATTTTTCTTCTCGTAATATCGGATATCCTTAGCCAGTTTTTCCAACTTTTTAGTTTGTGCGTTGGTCTCGAAATCTTTCAAGCTTTTTCCTAAATTTTCCGAAGCGTTTTTCGCGTTGGTAAGTGTAGTGTCCCCTGAGATTTCCAATTTTAGTGCAGCAATTTGTCCAATCAGAGTTTGTACTTGTTCTGCTGCTGACTCAACCCCCAGCACCATCCAGTGCCGGGAGCAGTTATTGGCAACAAAACTGAATCCCTCCTTAAACTTAGGTACATCAACAAATATGGCTGGCTCGTTTCGTACTTGGAGTCCAATGGGTATTATATTTGCTTGCAAGTACTTGGTCAGCAGATGACCGTGTAGGCGGGTACGCACCAATTTCTTTTCAAGACATTCAAGACGTGCAATTTTGTCGTTCAGAGGAAAGTCAATGTTTGGAGTGGTAGGTGAAAGAAACAAGTTTGAAAGGTCCTGTATTAATTGATTTATGTACTCTTCCGTGTACGATAGAGTCTCGCTCTCTACCATTTTTGGTTCTGAATAAATCAGTAATATTACCTCGCAGGTATGTACCTGCTCTAAGATAGTTACCTAGAAGGGTAAACACAAATAAAGTCACTGGGACCTGGGTATCAATCAGTACATTGGAACAGCGGTCCCCGTGGACAATCGAATATACATAAAAAGGAAAATACTTTACAAAGGATGAGGAAAAACGTATTAAGCTTTGTGTACAGTGTTATTTAATCACACTGAACTGTCGATGATTCATAACATTTTTAACACAGTGATAAAACAGTGCCCCAGGAGGGGAAAGGGTGGAAAGAAGGTGGGGATAATAGTGATTGAAGTGAGGTTGAGGGAGTGAATAAAAGGTAAGTGTGAATCACAAAATCCACTATTTACACATACGAGGGCTCATTTTTAAGCCAAGTTATTCACACAATATCAAAAAACTTTTGCAAAGCCATGGTCAATATTAGAAAACACAGTGATTCATCGCTGTTGTTAAGACTGGCTAGTGTATCAGATGTTGACGTTTCGACCCCTAGAGGATAGTAGGTTATTGAGTCCCTTACGCCGGGGTCTTCCTCAGGACAGTGATGGGGGAGGGAGGGGTAGATACCTGGGAAAAGAACATAAAGAACTATTCAATGTTGCAAATTTCAATGTGGGTATAGGCAGCGCATCCAGGGCCTAGGCCCAGTGATTTACCATGAAACGGTCCTCGATGGGCCTGGAGGGGTGGGTGGGCGCGTAGGCTCCTGTTGGACGAGCGAGAGCAAACAACCTGCAAAGATAATAGGCAGGTTCACTAGTGGCTCAATGGTCCACTATATCAACTTCACGAAGATTGGGCCTGTTGGTCAACTTACAATAGAAGGTGTCAGTCCACTGGATGATTGGAGGGTGGTCCGGCTTATTAAATCAGCTGGGCCGAAGAATTAATCCAATATATTACTAAAATTCCGGGCAAAACAGCTCCATGTAGAAGTCTCTGGAAGGGGAGAGTAAGAGTAATGAAGTTCCAGTAACATAAACTGACTCCAAACAGGGGTTAATAAGGTAAGCGTGGCCTGGGTCCCAGCGTGAGTGCTGGCGCTTACGGGGTGTCAAAATGAAATGCTAAAGAATGCTTACTCTCGGTAATGGTACGAGCTCAAACAGCATTATATAACCAAATTGGGCATGTTGCATAATGGACCTAAAAAAACTAACGCGCTAGCGTTGTATTAAAATTTATTGAAGTTTGAGGTGTGCGTGGCCTAGGCTGCAGCGTGTGTGCTGGCACCTCCTCGAACTCGGGGGTGTTAGGCAATACCCAGTGGGTTTTCGGGCTTGAAACAGTGCATTTGCACGCGGTGTTGGCGTTATATGGAAGCTGATGGGCTTAGTACAGCTGTTTAAAAGAGCACGAGTTGCTCATCTGCGCGCCACCGCTGACTGTTGTTTAAAGGCTGGGTTGAACAGTCGACAAAATTACGTGTCTAGTAAGGGTTAAGAATACATGCAAGAAGAACCACATACAGGTTACACAGAATAACAAGCATGCTAGAGGTTGTGCCGCTTGAAACAATGCATTGGCACGCCGTGTGGCGTTACATGGAAGCAAAGGGGCTTGGTACAGCAGTTAAAAAGCACGAGTTCATGATCAGCGCGCCGCCGCTGACTGTTGGTTAAAGGCTGGGTTGAACAATCGATAAAGTTGCGCGCCTATTAGGGGTTAAGAGCGCAAGTAGGAAGAGCTACCTAAAGGGTTTAAACAAAATGCCAAGCATGCTAGAGGTTGTGCAGCTCGTGTGCTAAAGCTTACCGCTGTCCGCAAATCCGTCTCACTCCATGGAAGTGGGACACTGGAACTGACTCGTTCTCTATATAGCGGTGTATGAATCAATTGGTGACACGCTCGTACGTGTCAAATCGCAGGTACTGATTTAGAGAGATAAGGCCAGGGAAGACAGACTCAGTGTCAGTAGTAACCGAGCTGACCCTCGACGGGCTGAAGTTTGGAAATAATTTTGAGCCTACACCGGGCTCTTGAGCATGATAGAATTAAAAATAAAAAGGAGGCACAGATGGTAAAATCGGCTGTAATTCAAGAGATAATATAGAAATAATATTGAGCCATGTTCCGGGCTCATGATCATTTACAACTTGGCTCGGGGACCAAGTATAACATTGGCTGGCTGTGAACTTAGCGTGATGGAGTTATTTTGGAGCCTGCATCTGATTCAGTTAACATAAGATAAAACATCATATAACAATTGTTGAATATAGAGATGCACGTTATGCCTGTATGTAAGAAAAGCATTTTCTATGGTTCAGAGGCACATCATATAACATTGATTGACTGTCTTAACATACATGTTAAGCCTTCATAAAGGAAAGGGAGTATACCTATTGATAAATGGTAGACATATATGGGTTTTACCAAAGACATCATACAATGCATTTTAGAAAACTCTTGCTCTATATAAGGGGAAAATATACAACAAATAGTGCAACCTCATTAAATGCCAGGCCGGTGTTCTGACACTTTGCAATTACACATTTAATGCATGACATAGTTACAGTGATCAAAATATTTAAAATATTTAAAACAACCATGTATCTATTCGCCTACAAAGGCACGCTGGGAGGGCATTATCGCATGTTGATTCATTCAAACCATTATGTATGGTGTCCAGAAGGGACATCCATTTGCATACCCTTACATCCAGTATTGCCCCAATATCACCTCCCCTAGGGCCAAGGGAGGCTTTCTCAAGAATCAGCCTACGCAGTTGGTCTGGGCTGTGTTCAGCAGTGCGAAAGTGTTCAACTAAGGGTGCCCCCAGGATGCTTGTTTCCGGTCCAGGGAAGACATGGCTTGGCAGTTCGGGCTGGACTGTTCCCATGAGGCACAGGGTCAGACTGATTTGCATATGGCCATGTCTGAACTGGGGTGGTGGAGTGAGCTAAAGAATGATGATGGATTAAACCCAGATCAGTTGACTGGGGGTGAGTGTTTGATTTGCTCAAGCGCTCCGTCCATCATCCCCTTTGGTATCGCTTTGTTCGCCCTAAGTTGGCAGGGTATGCCCAGACGTGGGTCCCTTGCTCACTTTGCCACTGGATTCAAGCTAGCCTGGCTGATGACGGCTGAATAGCCAGAAACCGGTCCCAGGATGCTTGTTTCCGGTCCAGGGAAGACATGGCTTGGCAGTTCGGGCTGGACTGTTCCCATGAGGCACAGGGTCAGACTGATTTGCATATGGCCATGTCTGAACTGGGGTGGTGGAGTGAGCTAAAGAATGATGATGGATTAAACCCAGATCAGTTGAGTGGGGGTGAGTGTTTGATTTGCTCAAGCGCTCCGTCCATCATCCCCTTTGGTATCGCTTTGTTCGCCCTAAGTTGGCAGGGTATGCCCAGACGTGGGTTCCTTGCTCACTTTGCCACTGGATTCAAGCTAGCCTGGCTGATGACGGCTGAATAGCCAGAAACCGGTCCCAGGATGCTTGTTTCCGGTCCAGGGAAGACATGGCTTGGCAGTTCGGGCTGGACTGTTCCCATGAGGCACAGGGTCAGACTGATTTGCATATGGCCATGTCTGAACTGGGGTGGTGGAGTGAGCTAAAGAATGATGATGGATTAAACCCAGATCAGTTGACTGGGGGTGAGTGTTTGATTTGCTCAAGCGCTCCGTCCATCATCCCCTTTGGTATCGCTTAGCACACGAGCGGCACAACCTCCAGCATGCTTGGCATTTTGTTTAAACCCTTTAAGTAGCTCTTCCTACTTGCGCTCTTAAGCCCTAATAGGCGCGCAACTTTATGGATTGTTCAACCCAGCCTTTAACCAACAGTCAGCGGCGGCGCGCTGATCATGAACTCGTGCTTTTTAACTGCTGTACCAAGCCCCTTTGCTTCCATGTAACGCCACACGATGTGCCAATGCACTATTTCAAGCGGCACAACCTCTAGCATGCTTGTCATTCTGTGTAACCTGTATGTGGTTCTTCTTGCATGTATTCTTAACCCTTACTAGACGCGTAATTTTGTCGACTGTTCAACCCAGCCTTTAAACAACAGTCAGCGGTGGCGCGCAGATGAGCAACTTGTGCTCTTTTAAACAGCTGTACTAAGCCCATCGACTTCCATATAACGCCAAGACGGCGTGTAAATGCACTGTTTCAAGCCCGAAAAACCCACTGGGTATTGCCTAACACCCCCGAGTTCGAGGAGGCGCCAGCACACACGCTGCGGCCTAGGCCACGCGCACCTCAAACTTCAATAAATTTTAATACAACGCTAGCGCGTTAGTTTTTTTAGGTCCATTATACAACATGCCCGAATTGGTTATATAATGCTATTTGAGCTCGTACCATTACCGAGAGTAAGCATTCTTTAGCATTTAATTTTGACACACCGTAAGCGCCAGCACTCACGCTGAGACCCAGGCCACGCTTACCTTTTTAACCCCTGTTTGGAGTCGGTTTATGTTACTGGAACTTCATTACTCTTACTCTCCCCTTCCAGAGACTTCTACATGGAGCTGTTTTGCCCGGAATTTTTGTAATATATTGGATTAATTCTTCGGCCCAGCTGATTTAATAAGCCAGACCACCCTCCAATCATCCAGTGGACTGACACCTTCTATTGTAAGTTGACCAACAGGCCCAATCTTCCTGAAGTTGATATAGTGGACCATTGAGCCACTAGTGAACCTGCCTATTATCTTTGCAGGTTGTTTGCTCTCGCTCGTCCAACAGGAGCCTACGCGCCCACCCTCCCCTCCAGGCCCATCGAGGACCGTTTCATGGTAAATCACTGGGCCTAGGCCCTGGATGCGCTGCCTATACCCACATTGAAATTCGCAACATTGAATAGTTCTTTTCCCAGGTATCTACCCCTCCCTCCCCCCATCACTGTCCTGAGGAAGACCCCGACGTAAGGGACTCAATAACCTACTATCCTCTAGGGGTCGAAACGTCGACATCTGATACACTAGCCAGTCTTAACAACTGCGATGAATCACTGTGTTTTCTAATATTGACCATGGCTTTGCAAAAGTTTTTGGATATTGTGTGAATAACTTGGCTTAATAATGAGCCCTCGTATTGTGTAAATAGTGGATTTTGTGAATCACACTTACCTTTATTCACTCCCTCATCCTCACTTCAATCACTATTATCCCCACCTTCTTTCCCCCTTTCCCTCCTGGGGCACTGTTTTATCACTGTGTTAAAAATGTTATGAATCATCGACAGTTCAGTGTGATTAAATAACACTGTACACAAAGCTTAATACGTTTTTCCTCATCCTTCGTAAAGTATTTTCCTTTTATGTATATTCGATTGTCCACTGGGACCGCTGTTCCAATGTACTGTTTGATACCCAGGTCCCAGTGACTTTATTTGGGTTTACCCTTCTAGGTAGCTAACTGCAGTAAGCGGCACTATTCCAGCGTAAACGTGAATTTTTAAGATCGCCACTTCTGTTAGCGGATCTTAACAAAAATGAAATGTAAGGTAGGCGTTCCCGTGCAAAAACTGCCGCTAACCCCACTTCGCGATATTTACAAGGAATTCCTTGTATGGTGCAAAACGAAAAAAACTGCGCCTGACTCCAGTTAGAGGCAGTTTTTTAAGCTGGTCTTAAAAATGGTGGAAACACTTGGGGCCTAATTTCAGAAGGTTTTGGTGCTGAACAGCACTGCAGGGAATGTTGCTGCGCTGCCCTGCGACAAAACTACAGGGCAGGATTGCGCACCATCAAAAAGATAGGGCGCATTCCTGGGCCTCATTAATGAAAAGTGTTGCATCGCTGCGACAAAACAGCGTTACAATACTTTTCACTACACTTTTCTTGCGACACCATGGATGCGCTGTATTCACTGTACGGCGCTCCATGTCGCAATTAATGACAGATATGTCTGGAATCCTGACATATCTGTCCACGCTAAAGTCACACATTGCTGTAGTTGTGTCACAAGCATGACGCAACTCCGGAAATGCATGGGGCCAGCCTATCCCTGTGGCACTGCGTCACCCTTACACCTGCTATGAGGCAGGAGTAAGGTACTGACGCAGTGGCGTCCTACAATTATTGCAGTGAAATCTGATGGATTTCACTGTGCCACTCCTATGAGGCTTTGTTGCGTGGGAACGCCCACCCTGCATACATCATACCTGATGCAGCTATAATGTGGCACAGGGCTTCACAAGGTCACGCATATGCCTAGATGCAGCACTTTGCAAATACGGCGCAACGTGGTGCAAGAATCACGCTGCAAGTAAATCAAGAAAATGACGCACCTGCGGGGTGAAACTGTCAGAGGGGCTCATGAATAAGCCCCCCTGTCTTTTTCCCCTATGTTGGCACACAATGGCTGCCATGCGCCAACGCAGGCACCCTTGCACCATGGTGCAAGGGTGACTGTGTTGCGGAGTTGATTGATGTTGTGGCTCCATCTCTTCTCGAGACGTCTGCAGGTGGGGCTGGACTAGTGGAGGGCGGGAGTGAACCACTTGTCCTTCTTGGAGTATTGTTTGCCTGGTCTTTTCTTGACGGGTGCCAGGGTGCTGGCGCAATTGGAGATGCATCGGTGGAGGTTGCGCACTGCGGTGTTGGCGTCTGTAAGCGTTGGTGGAGTGGTGGTGCTGAGGGAGTTGATGGGAAGTTCTTCGGTGGCCTTGATCCAGCTGCGACAGTGGTGGTCAATGATGGCGATTGTGTACGGTGGGCGTGGTGAAGGCGTGATGTAAACAATGATGGTCGGTACAGGAGAGTCCTGTGGTGTGGCTGTAGTTGAAGTTCCAGCTCGTGGAGAAGGCGGGCTTGAGCGTGTGTCAGGCTATGTGGATTGGTGCGGTGACTAGCTGCTTGAGTCCGATGTTGGCAAGGTTCCCCAGGAGGGAGGTGGTGTTCTGGTCACTGGGGTTGTCCAGGTGGAACTTGAGGTCTCCGAGTAGGATGTAGTCGGTGGATGGGAGAACCTGGGGTGCGATGAGGTCTACAATGGCATCAGTGAATGGGGGTTCATGGCCCGGGGGGCCTGTAGATGAGGGTGATGCAGAGGGTGGTGTTGGGGTTGGTCTGGATCTGGAAGTTGAGGTGCTCCATGGTCACCATTGGGTCATTAGAGTGCGTGGTCAGTCGGAGTGTGCCTTTTTTAGACAATGGCAATGCCTCCTCCTGACCGCTCAGAGTGGTCCATGCGGGTGAATTTGTAGCCGTCGTGGATGGTGATTGCGATGTGCAGTCCAGAGCAGAGGTTGGTCCAGGTTTCCGTGAAGAAGGCGATGTCTGAAGAGGTGGCATCGAGGAGGTCCCAGATTTCTGTTGCGTGTTTGTGGAGGGATCGCACATTGAGGAGGATGCAGTTGAGCCGGTCGGCTACGCTGTTGGTCAGCTAGGCGGCAGGAGGCGCTGGTGTGCCGATGTGGCAGAAGGTGCGTTTGCAGTTTCGACAGGTGCAGGGGGCAAGAGAATTCTACAGTGTTGCTAGATGGCAGGCGGTGTGGCATCCAGGTTTGATGGCGAGGAGGGTGCTGGCATTGTAGTGGTGGAGTGTCCGAGAGGAAGGGTCCTTGATGCTGTGCGCGGTCCAGGGGCGGACAGACGCAGATGGGCTTGCCTTTGGTGCACCAGTGGTACACCCGCTGTGCAGGGCAGCACAGTGGCCACCATTATGTAGTGCTGCAGGGAGACTGGACAGCTGGGAGGCAGGAAACGTGGGAAGGGACACTGGAGGGGGCGGGGACACAGGGGGGAGGGGGGTTGTAAATATATTTTTCAAAAATTCTTACCTCGAGGCCCGGTCCTGCGTCTTCTGTGCTCCTGCTCTACTGAGTCTGCTTCCAGGAAGCAGGCAGCCAGGCTCCCTTCCCTAAGCCAATCACAATTCTGCAATGCAGCATTGTGATTGTTCTTGAGCGCCATGACAAGGCGTTCAGCCAGGGGCTGGAGGGGTGGGCATGCTCTCCATGCAGCCTGTAATGCAGCCTGCATTGCGAACAGGGATTTGCGCATGACTGCTTTGGGCGGCCTGAGAGGGCCGACCAAACAGTCATTTCACACTTAAGTGGGCATACCACTTCGCCTCTTCCCTCCTCCATGAGTAGAGCAGCCCCACCCACCCTCCCGCCCACTAAGTAAACATAGCATGAGTACATCAGAAAGTTATCATCATGTTATGTTTCCTCTTCTTGCATTGCTTGAAAGCAGTGGGGCGATGCTCTTCCACCATGGTGGATGAGCCACCACTGGGGGTGGTTCACCCACAGGTGCTAGGCCTGGGCCAAACTCAACCCCCGGGCCTCCTCCGTTAAGCATCCCACCTTCTCCTCACCTGGACATTGGCACTGTAGCGCAATCCTCTGCACTCTCTCCAAATCTGTGACTCAGCCAGCAGGAGCCTCAGCCAGGCGGGATTTCACAAGCCTGGGTATAGCAGTCTCCGCCAAGTCCACCGGGGAACCTCCCGATACAGGTGATGCAACAGGGCCCCCTCAGGCGTGAAGTTGCAGCTCTCCCGCCACACAAGTTCGGCGCAGCTCAGGGACCTCATCCTCCACAGCGTCCGGCCAGCGCAACATCCTCTGGCTTGTGATGCAGAGAGGCACGGCCCACCATTGGTAATCTCCTCCGTGCACCCCGGTGTAGTGGTGGCACGTGGTATGCGATGCAGACCTCCCTACGTTGGTGCGCAGGAGTGCCTCTACCATTCACAGCTCCAAGGGGCACCAGGCGGTCTTCTCACACAGGTCAGCAACGTGTCTCCATGCGACCTGGCAGAAATCACCACCAGGTAAGGGCAATCGTCGACGCCTCTATGTCTACCGCCATGGCCCAGCAACTCCACAGCACCTCCGCATCCCACTCCGGGTCCCAGACTCTGGCCCAGCGGGGCCTCCGGGCCCCAAACACTATCCACGCTTTCAAGGTTTTGGATGCCATGGTGTTGCAAGGTGTGCGCAATGATAAGTGATGCATCACTGGTTTTGCCCAGCGATGGGCCTCTTTTCATGATTGTAGCCCTGAATTTCCTCTTCCCCTGGGACTCTTGCTGGTCATCCTGGCTGTTGGGGGGCTTGAGGGGGTTGTTGATCTGTGCTGCACCTGGCCCTGGCTGCTCCATTCTGCATTCCATTGGCTTTGTTTCCTATTTTTCATTGGAGGTGGAAATATAGGATATTTTTGCCTCTACAGGCCCAAAAAGTCATGTTGGGTTGACTAACGTGAGTTTTTTTGCCGCTAATGGGCCTTTCGTCAGTTTTCGCCCGTTAACGTCAGAATTTGTATTGCCTTCAGTGTTAGAGGCAGTTTTCACCGCGGCTACCTGAATTTATCGTCATGTAGCGACGTATTGTGAATACATCGCTAACAGGGCGATAGTTTTTGGTGATAGACCGCGTTTAGAAAACTAACGCTAACGCTAGTTAGCGGCAGTTCTTGTACATATACCCCCAAGTGTGCTGCATTTTATGAGACAAAGAACAAATTGATGGAAGACATTTTGAATTAATATGAGCCACTGGCAACTGCTAAGGGCCACATTTCAATCCACGGTGTTTTGCTCACTGTGTCACTTTGAAGAGAGACAAGTCCTACCCATAACATCATGCATCCTGCTCTAATTATAACAGTCCAGTCTGAACTGTCAGGGAAGATCCCCCCGGATGGGAACACAAGCAACCTGAGACCAGTTGTAGCCATTCGTGCCCCGTCAATGAGGTGCAGCTTGAGTCCAATGCCACAGAAGGCTGTATTCTCCTTTATTGAAATGAGAAACATGGACCGGTTTTGGACACCAGACCCTAAATTTCCAGCAATCGTCTTGTATTAAATGTCTCCAAAGCTAAACAAAGACAACCAGTGACAAATGCCAGACCTGGGTCCTTCGAATAGCAATCCTTTATCAAAACTTTGCACCAGTTGTGTCACTTTGTGTGACTTTGCACCAGTTGAAGGTATTGTTAACTGTCCCTTAGACTCTCGTTATGAGTGTAGAGTTCATCATTTACAGCACAACTCATAATAATGGCCTTAATGTTCTTCTGCTAGCGAATGCCATTGTGCACTGAACGGACCAGTTAACAATAAACTTGTAGAGAAAAGTTCTGCATGCATTCGCCATTGTACATAGAAAATCTGCTGATGCATTTTAGCTTGGCTGATTTTTAGTAAGGTGAAAATTAGGTTGCAATGCAATGAAAGTGATCTCACGATTAAAAGAAAAACATTGGTAAAGATGAGTGTAACTTGGCCAATTTCCCAACACATGTAAATTGATTACTTTAGAGTACATTTATAAATATTGCTGTATGAATACGATTTACATGTGGCCTGCCAGTTAACAAATACGTTTTTTTCGAGTCCACGCATTCATAGAGTTTGTGATATGTGACCATTTTGCAGTATTCGCTATTTTCCACGTTTAAAAAACACGCCTAAATAGTATATGAGCTTGTTCCTCAGGGCTTGACTAATCCATGCTTGTTTGTTTCTTCAGCGTAGTAGTCACAGATAAGAACTGTTACAATTTTACTCAAGTAAAAATCAACCCTATGGAGATAAGTCTCGTGAAATGAATAGCTGATTGTCCAGCAGTGCTCAAGCACTTCATATTACCGAGCTGGGAAAAATGCACCAGTCACGAGCACCGATAACAGAAGCTGTTCAGTACAATAATAGCAGGCTATGGTAGTACAAAGCCACTGAGAATGTTTACACAAGTCTGACTTACATAAGGAAGGCATGAGAGCTATTTAAATGCCCACGCAATGTACTAAATAGTTAAGTGTTACTTCAGTGTACATTGTATGCCAGCCTGTAGCAGTGTGCGGAAGGAATGACATGGGTAGGGCTGCAAAATACACCCTAATATTCATGCTACCTGACTGATTTCACTCAAAACTTAAGGTGACAAAGCTGCCATGTGGCCTGTATTATGTTTGAAATCTCCAGCCAAGCAAGACCTTTTTACTTAACAATGTATGCTGAGCTTTTTTAGGCTCACATTTTAAATAGAAACCATAAGTCCCAACATGCAATGCGTTTGTGGCTAAAACACCAGTGTAGTAAATTGGGTTACTAGTTGAGGGGGAGAAACCATACTCAAGCAGAAACCATAATTACTGTCATGTGAAGTCACAAGCAAACCCCAAATTAACCTGTGCTTAACCCTCTGGTAGCTTGGCACAAAAGCAGTCAGGCTTAAATTAGAGGCAATGTGTAAATTATTTATGCAACACACAAGCAGCAATAAAGTGAAAACACAGCACAAGAAAAATCCCACACCAATTTAGAAAACTACAGTAAAATGTAATAAATTACTTGATACCAAAACAACAAAAGTCCAATTTGTAGAACCAGAGATATGCAATTTTAAATGTTTAAATAGAAAAAGTCCTTAAAGAAAGCGCCAACTGTGGTTATCTGGTTGCACCAGACCGGGACAAAGTCACTACTTCAGGTTGACCATGATGGAGTGCAGGCCGGCTACAGAGACTAAGTTAGGCCTGCTGAACAGTACCTTAAATCTTGGTTGTGGAGCGTTGCGAGATCCCATGTTGAGGGTGTGTCACGCAGCAGCGGTTCCGATGAGCTGCGGGCTGCAATATGAGGTTCTGCATTGAGGATACATCACTCATCGGCAATTCCAGGGAGCGGCGGGCTGCGATGTGAGGTTCTCAATCAAGGATGCGTCACACAGCGGCAGTTCCGAGAAGTTGTGGGGCTGCGATGAGAGGTTCTATGTCAAGCAGGTGTCACGCAGCAGTGGTTGCGAAGAGATGGGGGTCCTGAGATACATCACGCAGTGGTGGTTCTGATGCAGAGCTATGAGAAGATGTGTTGCACTGCATCGGTTCTGCTCAAAAGACCACAACTGGGCTGGGAGAGCATCTTCTGGCTCACTTCCAAGGGACCAGGACTGGGGTGGCACCACTCCGGGGACAAGACTCACAGCAGAAAGAGTCCAAGTGCAGGGTTCAAGGTAGTTGGAGCCTATTACGTCCCTGGGGCTCTGATCAAATGGACAGCCAACTAGCTCTTGGAATCACTCTGGTGGTTCTGGGTTTAAGCTGCAAATCCAGTCCTTCTCACTCAGACATCAGGGCAGATAGAGTAGCAGTCTTTCTTGCAGCAGAGCAGCACAGCAGTCCTTCTTCTAAGTCTTCCACATGTCCAGATGTGTACCCAAGATTTGGGTCTGACGGTACAATATTTATACTTGGTTCCAGCTTGGAAGAAGGAGAAGGTTCTGAAAGTTTCCACACCCAGAGGTGTCCGGAATTTCCTGCCTTCCTTCCTTGGTCCCATCTTGTCTGGGGGCACAAAAGACTAGTGTGAAACCCCTTGTGACTGTGCTGAGGCAGTCTTTGTGATGTGCGAGTGTGGTAAGTGACAACCCCTTCACGCCTATTAAGTCAGAGATAGCCCATTCTGCAAACACCTATTCTCTATTTGTCCTACTGTCTGGGAGCAATACACAAAAAACAACTGTCAGCTGCACCTAGTCATGTGACTCAGGATACAGACTGAAGGCAACAAATGGTCAGGACAAGAAAATAGCAACTTTCTAAAAGTGGCACTTTTAGAATTGTGACTTAAATCAGATTTTACCTCTAAAAAGGGTTTTCAATTGCAATTCTTTAGACCCCAAACTTGACATCCCTACCTGCTCCCAAGTGAAACGTATCCCTTATTAAATGTAACAAGGTAACCAGTGTTATCCTTAGACCCGGGCAGTAAACTCCACTCTGCTCGTGGAGTTTGCGTAATTCGAGCACTCCGCACTCCATGACGGAGCATGAAGGTCCTGGATTCCACCTACCAGGTTTTTTTTCAGTTCACACACTCAAGATTTGTTTTGGCACTCGCTCGTGAGCGCCACGATATTCTTGGTTGCTAGCAAGCACGCATGCCCGAGACTTCACCCCCGCTCGCACTGCTTCCAGCCGCCACAGTGCCAATACAGTACTGCTCGCGATCGCGAATGCACCACTCGAGTTGCTTTTGCGCTCGTGAGCAGCTAAATCTACAATAAGAACTTTTCGAGTGAATTTTCGTCTCTAGCGGACCAATGGAGTTGTTTTTTTGTGTAAGAACCCTTTTTTTAAACTTTTTCTTCCAACAGGAAGGAAGTGCCCCAGAGACTGCCACTTCCTGTTCCTAACCAGCAGGCTCCTCCCAGTGCTTTGTCCATCTCCTGGTCGTTTTATATTTGGATTTGGAGCTAGAAGAATCACTCTCTTTTGCATTACATTTTTCATATTTTGTAAAGGAACAATGTTGCACAGTGCAGTACATTTTCACCACGTTTGTTAAATTTGCAATATTTATTTATTTTACAATGTGGCCTAGTCTGCCAAGAGGCCATCCAGTCATTCGGCACAGGCCAGTGCTAGTCATGGGTGCATGACACAACTGTTTCTGTGGTATATGTTGTTTTAAAACATAATTTAGGGCTGGGATGGCATTGGACTGAATTAAAAATGTGGTGGTTTATTTTTGTATTTCACGCTTTTTGTGTACAAAAAGTGTATATGTGGGGTAATATTTGATGCCTTGGGAGGATGGGTGTTGTAAAATTTTTATAGCTGAGTTAATTCTTGTTTTTGGAATTGCTGAATTAATGGTAGTGTTTTCTTTAGTGTTACCACACCTTCTTTGTCTGTCCAGTGTGTGTGTGTGTTTGCCATAGGACACCATTGATTTGTCTTTGTTCTCCATGCCATGTGGCCAGGGTCCATTTTGTGGAGTCTGTGTCCATAGGCTTGAATGTGTTCTCTTTGTTCCCCATGCCTCCTTGCTCGCTATTGTTGTTTGGCGATGTGGTTGGCAGCCATTTTGTACATCCAGCCAGTGTGCCTTTGCCATAGGCTTGCATGTGTTCTTTGTTCACCATGCCTCCTTGCTCGCTGCTGTTGTTTGACCATGTGGCACTGGCTGGCCCGGCAGCCATTTTGTGCATCCATCCAGTGTGCCCTTGCCATAGGCTTGTATGTTTTCTTTGTTTCCCATGCCTCCTTGCTTGCTGTTGTTGTTTGACCATGTGGCACTGACTGGCACCATTTTGTGCATTCAGCCAGTGTGCCTTTGCCATAGGCTTGCATGTGTTCTCTGTTCTATTTGAGGATAAATCCCTAGGCAGTCATTAAGTCAAGTACCTTTAAAGACTCATTTCAGACACAAATATAATGTCAAAAACTCAGTGTCAACTCCGATATTTTCTTTAAAAGAGAAATTCTATATTTATTCTTTTCAGGTTAAAAAAGGGTGATGTCTACATTTCTCAAAATAAACATCTCTTTTACCATACAAACATGTGTATTACATATATAGTACACTCACATTACAATACAAAAAATGTGACATATTACAAAAGACTTCACATATAGATACAATATGTCAATAAGACAATAATATAACATAGGCAAAGATGACAGAAAACGGTGGCTATATGATGGATCTTCTTCAACGCGCGTTCCGGCGCCAAATGCGCCTTCATCAGGAAAAGCCACAAACCCCCTTAGACCGGGGTATGAACGCCGCACGGCATGCAAAAGCTTTATCGTAAAACGCTGGCATGCGAGCAATCTGTTATCTACCTTGTACTGACGGCTACTGACCATTAATCAATCTCTAATATTTCACGTACCAGACGAGGGCACATCAAGTCTCATAAAGTTTGAATTTATCATGAAGATACACCTTGGTCCTCAGACAGCGACATACCTAATATAAAGGTCCGGCTATATAGACATCAGTTCATGATATAAATAGGTTGTTTTTTATATCGTACTCTGATTGAGAGAGTCCTCCGAGACGTTGTTGGAGGGAATTCTTCCCCCGGCGTGGATAAAAAGAAAGACATTGTTTGTGGCTTTTCCTGATGAAGGCGCATTTCTTTAGTTGAAGGGTGGCATGCAGCCCTCCTCCCTGTGCCAATTTAGGTCCTGGGGACCCCATCCCCTGGGACCCTCACAGTTAAAGGTGGGTGTCCCTGTGCACACCCAGGGCACCCACCATACTTTTGTTGAGGGCTGCAGGGGGAGCCCCTAAGCCCACGCAGCCCCTGCCAGCTCCCTGCATACAGCGGAAGCTGGCATTGCTCCCACCCAGAGTGAGCAGCTCTTAATACTGCTCCCTATGGGTGGGAGCAATGCTTTGATCTGTTTCCCTGCCTGCTTCAGTGGGAAACAGATCAAACGTCTGCTCCCAGCGGGCGGGAGCATTTTCAAAGCTCCCACCCGCTAGGAGCGGACTTGATGTTTGCTCCCGCTTGGCGGGAGTTTTGAAAATGCTCAAAGCAGGGGAGAGCAAAGACGGGTTTCTCTGCCCACACCTCTGCGTGCAGAGGAACCGCTATGTCCCTGAGGTGGGCTACCCGGGACACAGCATCCCGGGGATGGGGTACCTAGGTCCACGGGTTCTACTCCCCTTTAAAAAAAAAAAGGCCCCAGGCGATGGGGTACCTGGGGCTCTAAATGCTCAGAGAAGGGAGGCCGCATGCCCCCCCTAATAAGTAAATATGGCCCCAGGGGATCACAATTATACTGTATACAATTTAAAACAGGGAGGCTAAAAGAGAATCTGAAAGACTCCCTCATCCCGTTAGCAAACAAAGATTTCCATGAGAGTATTTCTTACAAATCAGCAAAATATAATAAATCATTTGTATCTCCATCCAACCCCTATAATCACCAGTCAATAGCTTATATTGCAAAAATAATCATTAGAGCTATAAAATACTATAAAAATACATTTCCTTCCCAACCACATTAAAAAATGTTTATATACAATACATCGTAATCACTAAGTTAACAAGACTAACTTGTCAACATATCAAGAAGATAAACTTTGTGGCTATAAAGATATCAAAGTGCATTTATATCTTCACACCAAGAAGAAGATTCTTTAAAGTGCTTAACAAAATCTTATTAGAACTACACCCTGGTACGAAAGTGTGTCTGTGTCATAGCAGCATAAAACTGTTTTATAAAGTGAATATCAGAATCGTGCCTTATGGTTTGCCTCCACAGCAACTACTTCTATCTTCAAACTGATCATATAAAAATATTGACCTGACCTAAAGCACAAAGTTATGTTTTCACATTTCATAACAGCTGTAAACAAAGCATCAATTGTTCTAGTCCTTAAAACTCAAAAAAAAAAAAAGGTACTAAAATACCACTTTTTTTTTCTAGAAAGGCTGTACAGAATACAATTAGATGACTCAGTGTTCGCAAACCATTTTTACAGAATGGCATATTTTCAGGTTTTTGGATGTTATTTGATCCCATTTTAAGGCATCTTCCAATCAACGAACTGTGGAACTTGTCCCAATCTCAAATTTAACATCCAGTGTCTGATACCCCTTGCCTTTAAATTTCTTAAGTATGGCTGCAATTTTCCTATCCTGCATTTGGGCATGGGTCAGAGACCACAGACCTCAAAATCATATATTTTGGCTGATTCTTTTTCTAAAAACGTAATAGTTTTCTTCTTATCCGACGTCTGACACAGACCTTGATTTAAGATCCACTTTGAGTCCACAGATTTTGTTGTTTTGCCCAGATTAGCCACCAAAGACAAGGAGGGCACAGACTGAAGGTAGGATTTGAGTATATACCTGACTGAGCCATGAACTGCTTTCTCAATTATTTCCCAGTAATTCAGATGTATTTGGTAATCTTTAAATTTAATGTTCAGAAGACCTAACTCTAGTTGCAACATTGAGTTCAAAGTCCCCCTTGGGTCAGTCAGTACGTACAGATATTCATTTAGATTATTTCTAAATGTATGTCTTTCTCTACCAAAATTTCAGTGGCATCTAACAGCAGAAGTATGATTTTTAAGTTGTATGTTTCTCGCAGCACCTTCAAGTCTGGCCAGCACACCCACCACTGCTTTGCTACTCTGTTCCTGCAATCTGAGATGGCTTTTAAAATTAAGGTTCCAAATAAAAAGCATGCTCAGATACTTATTTGTTACAAATTAGACCTGTTCACTGTTTAACAACAATGTTTGCTTATGTGTTTTAGGCTGGTTCAGTAAGAACATTATAGCTTTGGTTTTAGACACATTAGCTATCAAAACATTCTCAGCACAATAACATTTAAAAGCTTCTAAGCATCTCTGCATTCCAACTAGTGTAAGGTCCATAAAGATAGCATCATCTGAAGAACGATGATGGATTCAACCCAGATCTTTGACTGGGGGTGAGTGTCTGAAACATTTCAGGCTCCATCCATCATCTCCTTGTGTTTGCTTTGTTCACCCTAAGTTGGCAGGGTATGTCCAGACGTGGGTCCCTTGCTCACTTTGCCACTGGATTCAAGCTAGCCTGGCTGATGAGGGGTGTTACCCTGAAACCGGTCGCAGGCTGCTTGTTTCTGTTTCAGGGAAGACCTGGCTTGGCAGTTCGGGCTGGACTGTTCTTATGAGGCACAGGGTCAAGACAGATTTGCATATAGCTGGATCTGAACTGAGGTGGTGAACTGAGCTAAAGAACAATGATGTATTCAACCCAGATCTGTGACTGGGGGTGAGTGTCTGAAAGGTTTCAGTGCTCCGTCCATCATCTCCTTGTGTTTGCTTTGTCCGCACATCCTAGTGCCGCCCACTACCCAACAGAAGCTGGGTTTTGCAGACTGAGTAAATTTGCCCAGTATTGTTAGAACTGGGCTGATGCTACCATAAGATGAGGTATATCAGTAGGGACCAACTAGTTGGGCCTTATATTACAACTGAATGTTTCAGGTGGAATATAGCTTTATCACTTTTTTGCCCGATGAGCTAAAAACCCTAGAACCCCCCTAGCATCAGAGTGAGCAGAGCATAGCCCAGGGTCACCAGCTCACTGTCAGTAAGACACCCTAGTTTGCTGTCTTGTACTTTCAATAAATTAGATGTGGGCGAACCAACAAATTAACATGGAGAGCTGAGGGACAGTGAAGCCAAGTGTCTTGCTTGGCTCTAAGAACCATTCACAAACTGGGCCATGAAAATAGTTGTCAAGTAACTCATGCAACAAACAGCATGCAAAAGTATAATAAGGTGTCTTCAAAATTCCAAAAAGTGTATTTCTTTAACATTCAGAGTCGTTTCACGTTAGTACATTATATTACATTACTGCATTAACAGGTAAATATTTAAACATGACCTTAGGAACATTTCTGCACCCCTGCCCTGATGGGAATGCCATTGTGAACTATGAGGCAAGTCAGTTGTCATCTGCACCCTATATATTGCCTAGATTATTTTTTATAGATAGAAGAAAATTATAGTCCATTAAAGAAAACATAAGAGGTTTTTGCACAGCTCACTCCCTGAACTAAGGTTTTTCAAGGTGCTCTCAGATGTCTTAATAGAGGAAAAGGAGGCTTGGTGAAATAAAATATTTGCCCTAGGATCACACAACTTGGTTAAATGGGAAAGCCAGGATTGACCTACGTTTTTATGATTTCACGTTTTTCAATTGAGTAACTAGATGGGTATCTCTTTCGCTCCTTTCTAGCATCAACGCTTAATCTTTGTTTTTAATTCTTGACACTTAAGGGAACCGTGTGAGTGGCAGGTACAGAAGCCACATGAAAGCTCAACTCGTTTTGAGCTCAAGGGTGCAAGAGGACCTCGAGATATCTGTCTCGAGCTTGGCTCGAGCTTTCAGTGGCTCACCCACCTCTACATCTGATAACCTTGTGAATTCTGTGACTTGTAGGTATGGTATGCGTCTATAAATCCAAATGAACTAAAATCCCCCCCAAAAAAAAACATTTTAAAAAGGAAAGGTCATGGGCCTGGTGAAACTTGGTCAGAAAATAATTCCAGGCACCAAAATTAAAATGGCCTGCATTAGTGAATCAGGGAACTAAAAAACAGTGGCTCACATTTTTACATCAGGGCAGTTTTGCACTTGTAAAGACATATAGGTCTAGGAGACTGTAAGCATTTGTGCTTGCTGCAAACAACGTCTGCGGTAATTAATATGAAAGACATAAAGAGTAAAAAAAAGAGAACGGCCTACCAGACCATGAAAGAGGTCCACAAAGAGTCAAAAACCGGCCCACATACTCACCTGTCAGACCAGCCATTCTGGCACCACTAGATGCCCCAGAGGCCGGTCCGACCCTGGTTGTGGATGTGAATGTTGTTTCAGTGGTATTTCGATCTTGCAACCTCAGCGGCGCCTCTGTGAAAGGCGCCTCCTCAGGAGAAGCAATAAACACATTATTACCCTGCTTAGCTGGAGAAAAACGATATATCTGGTTCACACAAGAGGAAATATTTCAGAAGCATGGAATCCCTGGAAGATTACGAGTTATCAGCACTTTGGAAATACATACACAAACGTGCTATCGACCGCTAGAATGTGCTTTCCTTCTGATAGGAGCGGGGAAAAACGCGTGCTGTGTATTCAGCTCAGTGAGACACGCACAGTGTAATACTGTATCAGGGCAGCGCTCGGATGGGAAGCTGCCAGGAACCTGTCAGCTCCACCGGCTCTTTTGCCCTTTGAAAAGAAACAGGGGGTGTCCACATTTCAGAGAATACGCCTGGGAAGCGGATCCAAAATTGTAATCAAAAGCTCTGGCCTAGTTCTTTCAGAAGTGAAAACGTTTAGAAGTAGCGTAGCACCTTAGTCTGCCGAAAGGGCCACGTCAACGTCAAGGTTAAGGGTCAACGCTGGCTAAAAGGCTCTGGCCACGTTTTATAATCAAGCCCCCGTTTGCGGGAGCAGACAGCTATCAGTAACACGTTTCCAGTTACATACTGTAGTTTCAGAGAATTAAAATTACAACTTTCCACGCTTCATTCACTACATTATCAACAAACAGAGGATATGTTACTAAGATTGACAAATATGGACCAGGGCCCCAGGCCGTCAATCTCTGCCGCTTACTTACCCTGTGAGCATCCAAGTGGCAGATGCTGGAATTGCACGCCAATAGATCAAACATATCTGCACGCCAGCCCCACTCTAACCTTGGGTTTGGATAAAACAACTATAAGTTACCGCCTTCATTACCATATTCTCTGCGACTCAACTATTAAATTATAAGAAACATTTCGCATCTCTGTGGGAGCAAAACGGTACCCCAAAACGGAGACACCCCAAAATGTACCTAGATCTGATTTCCCACTATTTACAGGATATGAGACGGTGTAAACGTCAATTTCATGGGGCAATGTATCCCTGCGTTAAGGCGCCTATCAAAACATTGTGAGAAGTTGGCCTGGCATATGCTGTCCACTAACTATAGTGGGCACCTTGCACCAGTCCAAATCGACTCTTATGGTAGATAGGTTAAAGACAACCTTATTGAAAGCTATCCTAGTGGCAGCTATGGAGAGCAGCCTTCAGGCTAAGTCTTGAAGGAATGTAAAGCAGCTTGTTTTACCAGTCTATAATCTCTTGAGTGACCAAATGAAAGAGCACCACACCAGGTATATATTCAAAATATATGTATTTATTACTAAACACACCCCTCTAGTCTCTTTATGAGGCTAGAGTTCAAGTACATAGGTTATAAGATCTTAAATCACAGTAATAGCACAAATACACGTTTGGGCCCTAGGGGCGTACCAAACCATATACCAATAAAGTGGTATGCGAACCACGACTGAACTAGACACTAGGCCTAGAGCCTCTAGAAGTGCTTGGACCACAAGGAACCACCCAAGGTAGCGACACAGGGGACCCACGGGAGACGCGTGCAGTGTAAATACACAACCGCGATACGCCGTTAACTTCTATGGAGAAAGTCGGGATCGGGAAAATAGAGGAAAGGGACACTTAAAAGAGGACTAGGACAAAACCCTTTGAGATCTAGGACCTTGAAGAGTCTCTACCCACGGGAGCACTGGAGTACTCGTGTTACCTCACCCAGGGAAGCCGGGTGCATAGGTGCCTTTCGGGGTCGGGTTTCGTCGTCGTTTCGAATGGCGATCTGCTGCAAAGTGCTGCTGGCGGCCAAGAGAAAAGTGTCCGGGTGGATCCAAGAGTGGATCGGAGTTCTGGTGAACCTGAAAGCAGAGGGGACAGAGTCTGGGTCACTAGCCAGTGACCAGGAAGGCGATGGACAGATGCCCACCGATGTCGAGTGCTTCAGGTGCATTGACGGTTGTCTTGACTCTTCAGCCACAAGGTCCGGGAGGCGTTGTCGGCGACCAGGAGCAGGATTCGGGCTGGTGCTCGATGTTTGTCGAGTGCTGAGGTGTCGGCGACCGGATTGGACCCAACAAGCCTTGGCAACGGCAAGTCTCAAGTAAGATGTAGATCGTCGATGGTGCAGACCAGCAAGGTCTGTGGAACTCACCCAGCAAGGGTAAGTGAGGGCAGGCCTGGAGCAACCAGGATGCCAAGTAAAGAAAAGATTGGCCTTCGTTAAGGGCTACTAGCCAACGGGCTAGCGACCGCGAAGGAGCCTCATGACGCCGCACGTGGAGCTGGCTTACAGGACACTCGTGGAGTGGGGGCCAGTGATCTTCGGTGCAGGTGGTGCTGGAGGCTAGGGCTATTTGGAGCCCAAAGCACGACTTCTTGGGAGACCCAGAAGATGGTGCACTTGCAAGTGTGCTTGGTGTCCAGGGGTCACAGTCTCAAGTCACCCACGATAGCCACGGGCCTCAGCTTTGCTGGGGACTCAGGGTAGCCTCGGGGAAGTCTGAGAATCCACCTCTGGTGATGCGATGACTTCGGTGTCCGACGGGAGCTTCAGAAATGCGAACCGGACAGATGCTTCTTTGGTGCCTGCCAAGCAGGGGAGTCACTCCTTGACCCCAAGGGAGATTCTTCAGTCCTCTAATCTTGTCGTAGAGCGTCGAAGGTCCAGGATTCAGTTTCAGAGTTTCGTCCAGGTATAATCTAAAGTCCTAAGGACTGGGTTCCTACCTTTATTCTAAAAATAGGGTTGGACTACTCTGTGGCCCCACCTATGGGTGGGTCAGGGCAGAGGGGTGGCTACACCCCTTTCCTTTGTCCAGTTCGCGCCAAAGCAGGGGCTGCAAGCCCCTGATCCGGTTTGAACTGGGGTATGCACAGGGACACCAAATGTGCCCCCAGTGCAGGACTTCAAAGCACCCGAAAGTGCTCCCGCCCAGCCCCAATACACATTATCCTGTCTGGGGAGGTGGTCACACCTCCCTGGGACAGGAAACCTATTGTCCAGGCCTCCCCTGCCGGAGTTTCGTACAGCAGCAGGAGGCCAGACTCGTGTCTGTGGCAGCAGCATCCATTTTGTGATGCCAGGGCTCTGGAAAGAAGTTACCGGACTAGTCAGAGTTAACATGTCTTTCCCTCTAGAAGGGTGGAATGCTACTCCCGCCGCCAGGATTGGCGGGGGTAGTATTCCAAGATGTTTGACACCAAACACGACATGTTTAGGTGCAGCCATTCCAAAGTTAGCATTTTACCGCGAGGATATAATGCGCTTAAGAGTATATGGTCAGGCTGCACTACAAACAGCATCAGAGATGGTCTCCGAACGCTGCAGAGGGGCCCTGCTCATGCAGGGGCACCCTCTCACATAGGAACCATGCACTCTGCCTTTAGGATTGATAAGGCCTGCCTTAGGAGTGACTTATAGGTTTCTATGTGTGTATGTATTTCGTGATATAGGTAACCTATATCACAGTAAGGGGTGCATGCACCACCTTACCCAGGCTGCAGTAGCAGACCTGTGGTGTCAGTTTGGATGGCCTTCCAGGGGTGGCATAATACATGCTGCAGCCCCTGGCAGGCCTCTGAGGTACCTATGCCCTTGGTATATAGTATACCATATACTAGGGACTTATAAGGGCACTCCAGATCCCAATCAGAGATGTGCCTAAGGCACATGGAAACCATTTTAGAGAGGAAGCAGCTAGGCTGGGGTTCTGATTAGCAGGGCCCCAGCCAGACTAATGTCGAAAAACAGTGAAGCATCAGCAAAAAGTGGGGGTACCCATGTGAAGCAGATCCTACTCTCCTACAAACATCAAAATCGGAAATATGTAATTCAGTAATTGATTGGTGAGATTGAATGAACCCAATTGATATCTGAGTTGTAGACGCATGAAAAGTAAAAGGGTTTTATTGCAGAATTTACAAATAAGCAACACAGAAACATTGCCATGATGGCTCTCAAATGTAGATTATACAGAGTATGTAATGATCAGAAAATATTCTGACTCCTAAATTGGCACCAAAATTAGGAAAGAATTTGACACTATCCATAGTAGAATAGGAAAGTCTTCTGACTTACCCCAAAATCGAGGGTTTTTATAGACACCTCTTGCATATGAAATAAGAATTTCTACAGTTTCATCATGGTGTGAGCGAATGTATAATTTCTTCAGCAAATCTGAGCATATGAAAAATAAATGTCATATTACCATAACACCTAAGCACTAACCCTCTACATGAATAATTATTCAGCACCCTCTCTGCTAATATCATCCGGTGATGCTCGAACAGAGCAAGATACATTAACAATAATGTCTTATATGAATGAATAGGTCTCAGTGAACAAGCAGAAGACTTTGCAGCATTATAAGTTACAGTTGAACTGGAGAAGGTTCATTGTGAGCAGAATAATAACAATGGATATAATAGCAAATCCTTGGGGATACCCCATTTGATTTCCTTTTATTTCGAGGGGGGAAGCTTGACACTCCCGCCTGTAATAAGGGAGGTGGTGAGGAAGTGGAAGTCCAGCCTGACACTGATGAGGTGGGAGGGCAGTCTCACAGAACAGACACCATGGTGGGGGGGCACCTGGCTGCAACAGGTGGTAACGCTGAAGGGATTCCGACAATAGAACCTCATATGCTTCACAGTAATGGGTGACATAATGGAAGGGTCCTCCCTTAAATCATTTCAGGCCCTCCACATAGAATACACCCTACATTGCACAATACTTAGAGCCTTGACATGCTCTCACACCCTATGTCGCAAAGATGGAGGACCTCCCTGAATTCAACCCGCAAGAGGACAAACGTCTGACGGGGGAGTTGATGAAACTCAAAGATGAGGAATGGGCGGAGGCCATTGAGTCACCTCGGGGCTCAGCCATAGTGGATAGACTTCACCTGAAATAATTAAAATGCCTCCACAGAGATTATCTTACCAGGCAGAGGCTGCGGAGGATTGGGGTGGTAGCCTTTTTGTCATGCCTCCGATGCCACACAAACGAGGGGGACTTCCTGCACATGGTTTGGAGCTGTGACAGACTGAAACCGTTTTGGACGAACGTTACCTCATGCCTCGCACCATCCTGGGCGGGAGGGTATCAAAGAATCCCAAATTGAGTCTGCTTCACACAAGCGAGGTCCTAGACAGCAACAGATACATGTGGGCGCTACTCCAGCTGGGGCTCAAATTCGCCAAATGGGATGTACCCCAGCACTGGAAAGATGCAGCACCCCATCAGTTGGTGAGTAGAAAAAGGGCCTGGATCAATGCATAGGTATGGAGAGACCAGTATTCTGGCTATGGGCTGCCCCTAGAAATCTGGCAAAATCTGGCAGGCATGGGCCGACTACCGAGGAACACGCTTGGAACCGATACAGCCCATGGCCGATTCACTAGATCAAGAATTTAGAAACTACGAAGAACATATGTAATACAGAGATCACTCTGAAGCTCCTGCCTTACAGGAGGCAGTTCGGCAGGGAGAGATGGCCTGGGAAGGGAAGGAGGGGGATGGGGATGGGGAAGGTGAGGGAAATAGTACCCGACTGCTGTTAGTTGTTTCAGGTTTTGTAATGAAAAGAAAACACCTACAAAGATGATGGAGATTGCTGTAATACATCTTGTCAACATCAATAACATATGTTTAAAAAAAAACAACGGAAATAACGCCTTTAATTTCAGCTTAACTATGTGCTGTGGAGCTTGTAGGGAAAGGATGTGTGCAAGGGGAAACACAAGATGAGTGACAGAGTTGACTTCCATCTTGGTCAAGATGGCGTACAAAAGAATGTGGCCTAGTTACCATAGATTACAAAAATGCCCTTCAACACATCATAGGAAATTTGTTCTAAGAGCAATCACATTATATCAGTCTGTACATAAGAAAGTGTTTGTTTAAATGCATACTACACAATGTTAATGATGCACAAAAATACAAACCCACAAAATTCTTAACAATTTAATTTAGAAAATATGACACAGGCTCTGCACAACTCACGTTTTACATACAGAGTATAAATGGTTGGTAGATTAGAAAAGTCAGGCTCTTTGGTGGAGAAGGGGGAGGTAAGAAGTGCCAGATGTGGTTAAATCGAGTAGTGTAAACCATATCCCAACCTCTAATTAAATATCCCAGCCTCTCATTCTCATCAAAAGCTCACAGCCTGCAAAAAATATGGGGCTTGTGCCACTCAAGGGTATGTATGCAGCAGTTTTGGCCCTTGTGCTGGCTACTGTCCTCTGCTGCTGCATGTGCAATGGCATATGCTTTTTGTATGGTGTGTGGTTCTAGTTACTGAAACTGTGCATACATGAAGTTCACAGCTTTCAGCCCTAGCTATGAATAGACAACCTTCTGCATTCAGTAGTAGACTAATCTGCAACTAATAGCAAATCTGTGTGATGAGATTTGCACACTTAGCAAGTATATGAAATTACTGTTACAAATCATGTTATGATGTGAATGTTACCAATATCTTAAATTGGAAATTGCTGCATAAGAAGCCAGGGCATTGCCAGCCATGATACAAAACTGTGAATCAGAAAATAAAGAAGACAGTCTTCTCCATCCATGCCCAGAATATTTAGAACAGCCCTGTTGATTTCAGAATTGCCACAACTCTTCTCAGGCTCTGCAAGGCTCTGAAGACCTACTTCTTCAGAGAACAATACACCTCTAGCTGATAGAAAAGTCCACTTAGGTTCTCCTAAAACATTGTAAATTATCCTAATCTCTTCAGTGCTCTCTAATGAGGTTCACGCACTACAAATACACAGACATACATAGATGCATGCATACATAGTAAACAGTTGTAGTTTATTGTAAGTTACTTTTTTTTCAAATTACAAACTGGGAAGACAGCCTATGGGTCATTACAGCAGCTCGGCAACCAGAGTGCCTTTTGGGTTGGTTCCAAGTCGGAATTCTATAGAGTTGAAGCCCCATCTCTCCACATGGCTGATAAAATAAGTCAATTTGGAATGTTAATAGTAACACCTGTTCTAGTTGGTGCTATATACTTTTAGAACCACCCAATATCACATATCACCACCAATGCATCGGAACGCGGCCAGCACAGCACCAGTTGTCATACTAATGGCCACAAGGCACCATTCAAATTAAGGGGCAAGACTTAGGGCCCGATTACAACGGGTGGCATGGTGGTCCCGTGGCGGTGCTGTTTAAAAGGCTGATGGTGAGCCTGAAGCAGCACCGCTGCGGGACCGCCAGTGCACATTCCTGCACAAGAAGAAATGCACCATGTCGTTCATTTCTTCCTTTGCAGGAACTGGCGGTGCAGAAATACAGGGAGCACAACATGTGCCCCCCTGCATGCACCCCCGTTCACAGGGGCAAGAGGGGGCCCTCTTTCTTTCCTCACCACCAGCAGTTACATGGAGGAAGAACCTCCATGAGACTGCTGGCGGTGAAGAAAGTTGCAATATGCTTGGCGGTGCCTCAGGGCACCACCAAGCATATTGCGTACCTCAGACCACATGGGACTGCCAGGGAACGGCGGTTCCCTGGCGGCTGCGGCGGTGCAATGGCGGTCCGACCGCAGAAGTCCAAATAGGGCGGTACGACCACCAGTGCGGAGGTGGCTCGGGCGCCACCGTTGAGCTCCTGCGAGTCTGGCAGTCCTCAGACCGCCAGACTCGTAATCAGGGACTTAATCTATTGCACTCTGGACACATCTTCCAATTTGCCAGATGCCACAGGCAATCTTTTTCTAAGTATTAAAAAAAAGTATCCAGAGAAAAGACAAAACATGGCGTCTGGTACTAACTAGTTGTATGGCTATATACACTACCTCATTATTAATAAAGATGGCAGACATTCTCACACTTAAAATCTGTAAATACAATTTGCTGAAGGAGAGAAGGGCCTCACAAAGCACAGGGCCTAGGGCATAATGCCCACATTGCCTCTCCTATTGTGCCTACCCCGAGAAAAAACCCCACTCTCATGCAATCAAACAGCAAAGAAAGATGGGAATGTGTAACCCTCCAAAATCACGAAATATAGTTGGATAAATAAAAGTCACACCAGCCCCATGAAACAGGTGTGTGAGCCAACAATACCTGTCCAGTCATTAACACCGAGACAGTCCATACTGTGTATTCCAGATAACACAAAACAATGGGGCATATGTACAATCCCCTATCGCCGAGAGAAAATGTATCGTTCCTAGGTAATAGAGAAACAAGTCACAATAATTGTGCTGAACGATAGAAGGACAATGAGGACAGACAATAACAACATAGATGAAAACCTGTGATTATTTATTTAATTAATATTCATATATATAGACAACACATCACGGAAATATTTTCAATAAAAAACAAATTATAAATAACATATGCATTCATGTACTCAGATACACTCATAAAACATACATCAAATTTAATAAAATACAGAGTACATATATAAAAAATTCCAAAGTGGCAACAGGTAAATTTTCGACGCGCGCTTCGGCGCACGTAGCGCCTTCGTCAGGAAAAGAAACAACCACCTGTAAATTAATAAATAAAAACATGACTGAACCTTCATTGTCATACTTTCTACAACATTTACAATAATCATCATAGTGATACATTTATATGTGCCTTCAAATATAACTACAGAGAAAAGACCAAAATGCCCCTATAGATAAAGTTAATTAAAAGACAGAATAAGAAAAATTATAAATAAAGTGCATGAAAGAAAATGGAAAAAATGAAAAATAATAAATAACGTGCCAAAAGCTACTCCCAAAAACCAATTTCCAATGAACCTGAATATAGGCTTACTTGAAGAATGATGCGGCTCAACAAGGATATCCGAGGCTTGGTCACTCGTGATTATGTTATGCGATGGAACATCTGCAATAACATTTATAATACTGATTACTAAGAACATTTCCCAATATGTCGATATATATGCAGGAACCGCATTATATATCGTATTTCGTATCTACTTCTAAATGGCACAATTTTTGTGATCTAAACGAATGTCTAGTGCTTACCGATAAATAAAACATGTAGAAACCGATGTCATCAATCAGATGGAAGCGTACACAACGGTACTATTAGAGTATTAATTCGCATGTAAATAAAACCAATTTCATGTGGTAAACGAATAGAACCGATTTCATGCGGTGAACAAAGTAGAGCCAATCTTATTTTCTCTTACTACTGACCAAGGTCACGTCCTAAGAAAAACACAGAAGCAATGTCATAAATCTATATATGCCGACTACCAACAGGGATGTGAGTCCCAATAAATGACATGATACTGGTCAGAAAAAATATATACATATATATATATACGTGGCACCTACTTGTATGTACAGTGATCCTATGGTTTGGCAGTATCTAAAAGAAAAAGGAGGCGGGTAAATGAATATTAAGAAAAAAGGGAAAGAGGGGGCACCCCTATATCTAAAAGGCCATGAGAAAGATTAAATCTCACCGAAAGAACTACCATCTAAAGAACAACTTACTTGTATAAGGATGCCGCCGCGTATAAAACGTCTGGCCTTCTGTTGAGCGAAATACGCTTCTAAAGAGCGCTCGTGGGAAATCGACAATTTAAACACGGAAATCCAATGGCGGTTCCGGTCATGTGATGTAGGGATAACGAATACCAGGAGGGCTTTCTGGTATCGGTTCATACCATAGGTTAACCAATGCGAAAAGCGATCTCTCTCTCAGATTAAAACACTACGAACAGCCGGAGGTGGCTGAAACGCTAACCTCTATTTTAATCGGAAGTTTAAAAGGGAAGTTATTTACAGGTTGCAGGGAACCAGTTCCGATCATATGATGTCGAGCTATGAAGTAAAAAGGTAGTTCCCAATTACCCTTATTAACATGGCCCATCCACAAAGAACACATTCCTTGTTTGATGTTGTCAAGATATGCGACGTTAGCGTCGATAATCATGAATAAAGATAGAGATACGACCACAACTAACTTCTGACGCTCTAAAAACTAGCAGTGGTAATATACCACGATAAACTCTGCTGATTATATGATGGAACACTGAACCTGAATGCATTAAGCATTGGGAAAACCCATATAGAATATAGACCATGTTGTGATACTCAAAGAGTATTCAAAGAGTATTACGCAATGGTAATGACAGTAAGACCTTACCTATATTCTAAATAGTTTACGTAGACGTTGCAGTTCAGATGTAATAGGTCATACTAGAGGGCTGAATTCGATATAGTATATGGGGATTAAACAATAGCGTTCTCCCAAGGTATATCGCTATTTAGTCCACATTTAAAAGTATTAAGAGAGAATATCCAGTAAACCTCTCTTTTTTGCGAATTGCCAAACCACCTTTCTCATCCGGTAATCTAATCTTCTCTAAAATTCTCCACTGCATTTCCTCTGGTTTGTGGTTAAACTCTATATAATGTTTGACTAAAGGTGCTATCAGTTTCTTAGTTCTGATAGCTGAACGATGTTCTGTAAGTCTAGTTTGGATAGCTCTAGAGGTTTCACCTACATAACCCAGGTGACAGGGACACAAAATCAGATATATGACGTTTTGGGTCTTACAGTTCCATAGCTGATGAGCTTGAATAACAAACCCATTGTGTTCCAAAGTGTCACCTGTCATCACGGTGGAACATGATTTACAGGTAGAATATTTTATGGTACCTCTAATGGGTATTGTACCATAAATAGTTTTTTGAATAAAACTGGGAGTGGGATTCATAGATTTAAAACGTGAATGTACAATCTTATCCTTGATGTTTTTATTGCGACGATGCGCAAATAAGGGTTTTGCAATCTTTTGTTTTTGTTCAGGGTCGCTATTTAAAATATGCCAATTAGTGTTTATAATTTGTTTTACTTTATTATTCAAAGTGGAATGTTTAGTGACACAGACCAGTTGGGACTTTTGGCATTGTTAGTATTTCTGAGAAGGTGATCCCTATCGTAAAATCTGGCACGTTTAAATGATTGCCTCACCAGCCGGTGAGGGTAGCCTCTTTCCAGAAACTTAGCTTTCATTGTAGTTGCTTGGGCATCATAGTCTGCTATATTGGTGCAGTTACGCCGCACTCTCAGAAATTGTGAGAATGGTATGCTGTCTTTTTGTGCACGCGGATGGTAGCTTTTATAGTGTAATAGGGTGTTTCTTGCTGTAGGTTTAATAAATAAGTCTACCTCTAATTTGCCCAAATGGTGTCTAATTAAAATGTCCAAAAATTCAACCTGCTGTGTACTGGAATGTGCCATAAATTTAAGATTGGTGTCTGCCAGATTAAGCCACTGTAGAAACTCCAAGAGACTATCTTCCCCATTGGTCCAGATAAAGAAAATGTCATCTATATATCTGGACCAATGGGAAACGGATTCATAAAAAGGGGCCACTTCGTTAAAGATGTGTTTTGCCTCAAATAAAGCCATGTATATATTGGCTATTGAAGGTGCTACCGAAGCACCCATACTTACGCCTTTGGTTTGGCGAAATAATTGAGTTCCAAATTCAAAAACGTTCTCAGTCAAAACTATATACAAACATTGCAGTAAAAAGAATTTAGAACAGGGAATCTGATATTCTTCAATAAACCATTCAGTGGCTTCAAAAGCCTCTTGCTGTGGTATATTACTGTATAGTGACTCTACATCGAGAGTCACTAAGATGTCAGTATGAGGATTAAATAGTAAATTTTCTACTTTATTTATCATCTCTCCTGTATCTTTAATATAGGATCTAATTTTAGGTATAAACGGTCTTAATATCTTATCTATAAATTTTGATAAAGGTTCTGTAACTGTTCCAATTGTTGAAACTATTGGACGATATGGGGGATCTTTCTCATTTTTATGTATCTTTGGGATACCATAGATACATGATGTTTTATTGTTTGAGAAATTTAAATACTCATATTCTTTTTCGTAATACTCCCAGCATTCAGAGCTTGATTGGTAACAGATAAGATTTTTTCAGATATCTTATTTATAGGATTAGATGTAATTTTAGAATAAAATGTCTGATCAGCTAACATAACAGACATCTTTTTTTCATAGTCATCGGTATCGATGACTACAATACCGCCGCCTTTGTCGGCACTTTTGATGGTTAACTTATTATTTTGAGATAAAGATTGCAATGACAAGAATTCTTCTTTATTTAAATTATATATAGGTTTTGGAATAAATCGAAGTGCTTCTTCTAATCGCTTAAGAACAACATGTTCAAAAACAGACACCTCAGGGCCTACTTGATCCAATGAGGGTGTAAAAGTTGATGGCAGAGTTAAAATATGAGAGGTGGATGATGCAATATTAGTGTCTTCGGTGTTGGAAAAATATTTATGTAATCTAATTTTTCTAAAAAGGAAAAAATATCTTGATGTACTTCAAAAATATTGGCAGATGTGTGTGGTACATATGATAAACCTTTAGAGAGAACACTTATACTAGCCGAATTTAATGTTTGTGAGGATAAGTTGAAAATGGGGATTATATCCCGTGTTTCCAATACTGTTTGTTTCGTGTTTCCAATAGGTGTTGAGGATCCAGTTGGTATTGATGGGCCTGATAATTGTCTCTGTGTTGAGATTGAAATCTCACTCTCTGTCGGCCCCTGCGGGTCCCTCGCTGACCTAAAAAAGGCTGGCGTGTATTTTTATTTGCATTAAATGAGCCATATCCTCCTTCTGGTTCATAATAATGTGAGCTTCCTTCTCCTTCAGAATCTGAAGTATCGGAGAAGGTCGTTACTCTCTGTTGTTTAGAGGTATATTCATTCATGTACTGATTTTGTTTATAAAAATTCTCTCTAAGGTATGGATAAGTCTTTTCTAAGGTATAAAATCTTTTATCTGTAGCCAATTTCTCAGATTTCCTTTTATCCAGATATTCTGTAAATGATGCAAGTTCACTATTAGATTCTTCTAATTTCTTAACAGCTTCCTCTACGCTATTGGATTTCTTAATTTTTTCTTCTAAATCAGTTAATTCAGTTTTTAGGGAGGCTGCCAACTCTTTAGCTGTCTCAATAATGAGTATCATTAAATCACGTGAACACCTACTGGCTATCATACTCCACTTCTCTAAAAACACTTTATAATGTACAAATAATCCAGGTATATTACGGACACGTAGCCCTTGGGGTATTATACCAGCTTTAAGATATGCTAACATATATTCTCCATGTGCTTCCATACGTTTTAATTTCTTTTTGAGATTAATTAATTTATTTATATCCTCATTATCTTGAAAGCTTGATTTAGAACTATGGCTAAAAGAATTACTGGTACCCACGAGAATTGCAAATTCTTCATCCGAAAACCCAAAAGTTTTTAACTGAGCCATTGTTACGTTGGACTACTACTAAATAAAATAAAACCCAAGACGGAAAAACAGATGAAACAGGAGAAATAAAGGTTTAAAAATAGGATGAAAAAAGTGTTCAAAGGCACAACAAAACAATCAACTCAATTAATAGTGAAATAGTACAATCATACAGCCCCACACAGACAAGCTGTGGGTAATTCATATGTAGATAACAAGGACCCCCTGTATATATAAATATACTATTCCTAGGACAGGGTAAACAGCCGAGAGAAAATGTATCGTTCCTAGGTAATAGAGAAACAAGTCACAATAATTGTGCTGAACGATAGAAGGACAATGAGGACAGACAATAACAACATAGATAAAAACCTGTGATTATTTATTTAATTAATATTTGTTAGACCTGGCACCATTGGCGTGGGTCTCCCTTCCATTTTTCGCTGTTGTCTCCTCTGTTTTACTGGTGTTAGATGCTCTGGGCGCTGTGCCACTGCCATTCAGTGTCACAGCGCGAATGCTCCCTGTATAAATATGTCTATGTGAATTGGTATATCCCTGATTGGCTTATTTGGTTTACCTGTTAGTCCCTAGTAGTGTGGCCTATGTGTGCCCAGGGCTGGTAAACCAAATGCTGCTGGTGGGCCTGCAGCACTGATGTGTGCCACCCACAGAAGCAGCTCGTAAAGTGTGTCTCAGACCTGCCACTGCAGTGTCTGTGTGCAGTCCAGAACTGCCATCTTGGCTGTGAAGTGCAACCACTTCCCAGCCCCTGAACCTTCCCTTGGCATCCTGTAAGTCGCCCCTCGGGTAGGGTGCATTGTATGTGTAAGGTAGGACATGCCTGGGTGTGTGTAGCATGTCCTGGTAGTGAATTATGCACCATTTCGTTTTTCACTACTGTAAGGCTACCTGTTCCTCATAGGCTAGAATGGGCAGTTTGACTATTACATGCTATAGTCCTAACTGACCCCAGGGACATGGTAGAAAAACGAATTTAGTATGCCTGAGCTCAGAATATTAAAATACACCTTTTAGTGAAGTTTATTTTTATATTCTGTGTTTGAAAATACCACTTTTAGAAAGTAGGTATTTTCTTGCCTAAGCCTTCCAGTGTGCTCTGCCGTTATGTGTATTGGCTGTCTGGTTTTAGAGGGGCAGGACAGGCTGAGTCAGACCTTGGTGGAATAGAGAGATCTGCATTTAGAGTGTGGGGAAGGGTGGCTCTTTGATCTGAATAGGGCTGTGACTGGCAAGGTGAATGCTGGCTCCACCTCCCACTGTGTGTCTGCTAGCAGACCCCCTCTTTCTGAAAGGAAGGATGCAGCCTGGTAAACAAAGTGCTCCAGGCCTGAGCAGAATTGGTTCTGGCTAGGTTCAGGGACTGGTAGCTTCAAGGATCAAAGGCTTTTGGGGTATAAATATCTGTGCTCAAACCCCTACTTTGGTATTGCTTTTGGATCTGGAGAGGAAACTCTGTCCGTGCCACTGGAGGAATCTGCAGGAAGTGACTGTCCTTGTGCTTGTGTGTTGTTTCTTGCACTGGCCTGCAGCAGTGACCACTGGACCTTGAAGAAGAGGAAAAGGAACTATTGAGAGAACTTTTATTTTTGTACAGCAATCACCCAAGGGCTAGGAAAAGAGCTAGCCTCCTGCTGGAGTCTCAGGCACAACAGACTCCACCACCAACCTCCTGCTTCCTCCCTGCGAGGACTGCTATCTGCTGAGGAGGCTCCTGTGAGTTCCAGGGCCTCTAGTTTGCATCAGAGAGAAGAGGGTAAGAAATCGACGCTAACGCATCTTTGCGGGCCGCTGCAGTCGAGAGCGCTGGGAAAATCATCGCGCTGCTGCCGCCGAGGGCCCGCAACCCGAAACCATCGCTGACGCCCCTTTGCGAGCCGCTGCAGCCGAGACGCGCTGGAAAGATCATCGCGCTGCTGTCGCCGCGCACTCGCAACCCTGACAGAAATCATCGCTTCGAGACATCGCAGTGCGGACGCCGTGCGTTCGCCACTTTGATCGCATCACACCGAATTTCGTCGCTCCCTCGCGGAGCGTCTTGTCTTCGCATCGCAACACGATCGCACAGCGCAACAGGATCACCGCATCGACTTCTCCCACGCGGCAAGAAAGTCATCGCATCGGTGGTCCAGCGTGCAGAAGTTTGTCGCATCGTCTCCGCACGCATCCCGCAGATCGGCGCATCATCCTCCCTTGCGGCAAGGATTTCAACGCATCGCCGGCCTCGCGTGCCGAGAATCATCGCTACAGCTTCTTTGCGACACTTTGTTGGTTTTGCAACTAAACCCAGGTACTTTGTGAAAGAAAGGGTCGCAGAGACCACTGCTTTGAACTTGAACCTTATTTTTGCAACCTTTGAACTATTTTTGACAGCCCTTCAACAGCTATCCTATTTTTGACAGTATTGTGGCTTTTACAGTTATTGGTCTTGTGATAAATCTGCCTTTATATAAAGATACTTATTTTTTTATAATAACTACTTGTGTGGTGTCCCTTTGTAGTGTTCCTCATTGTGTTACTGTGTATGATCATAAATGCTTCACACCCTGCCTCTGAGATAAGCCTACCTGCTCGTGCTACGTTACCACAGGGTTGAGCAGGGGTATTAAAGAGGGTAGCCCTCTCACTCTGACTTAGGAAGAAGGGTCCCTACTTGGACAGTGGCCAGCCATTGCCAACTAGAGACCCCCATTTCTAACATTGGTGGCAGCGGTGGGATCTGGACTTGCATTTATGATCGCATACAGTAATTATAGTGTACACTACTAGTGAGTGCAGACCATAACGTACCGCATACATTTTTTTGAGAATTGTTTTTTTTGCTTCTATATTGTGATTGATATTGCCGGTGATTTTTCACCCGCGCGCATTTTCTGAGAGTTTTTGGGATCCTATATTGTGATTGATATTGCCGGTGATTTTTCACCCGCGCCCATTTATTGAAAGTTTTTGATCCCCTATTGTGATTGATATTGCTGGTGATTTTTCACCCACGCACATTTCTGAGAGTTTTTGGGATCCTGTATTGTGATTGATATTGCCGGTGATTTTTCACCCGCGCACATTTATTGAAAGTTTTTGATCCCCTATTGTGATTGATATTGCTGGTGATTTTTCACCCACGCACATTTCTGAGAATTTTTAGGATCCTATATTGTGATTGATATTGCCGGTGATTTTTCACCCGCTTACATTTTTGAGAAGTTTTCTTCTGTCCTTTATTGATATTGCCAGTTATTTCTACAATGGGCAAGCCCAGATCCAATGCCTCAGAAGATCTCTCCTGGGAAGAAGAGAAAATAGAAACCTACAATGCCAAGCAGCTCAAATATTTTTGCAAGCAATTCACAGTCCCTATCACAGGTCTCACTAGGAGGGAGGAGTATTACAAGGCGCTGAAGGCCTGGCTAGAAGCCAGGGATGCCCCTAAGGATCTAGGAGAGCTTGTGGAGGGAGGAGAGCAGCAGGGCGATGTAGTAGACTTAGTAGGAGACCCAGCCCTTTCCAACCCGGGCTCTAGTGTGTCCGCTAAGGGTCTGTCCCCAGAAGAGCTGGAGGACAGGGAGAGAGATAGGCGGCATAATATGGAGATGGCTAAGCTTAAAATGGATGGTCACCGGGACCTAGAGAACAAGAAGTTAGAAATTGAGATTATGAGGATGAAGCTTGAGCATGAGAGAGTATTGAGGGAGTTGGAGATTAAAGCTAAGAGCATGGAAATCTCCCCTCTGGTGGCAGCGTACCTGTAGTGCACCCTGAGAGTAGGGTGTATATACCCAAGGAGGTTATTAAAGATTTCCACAAAAGTGAAGATATTGGGCAATGGTTTGCCGCTTATGAAGTAGCCATGGTGTCCCACCGGGTCCCTGAGAAGGATTGGGGAGCAGGGTTGTGGGGACGCTTTGTGAGTGAGGGGAGGGATACCTTGTTGGACCTGCCCCCAGAAAGTAGGATGGTTTACGCCCACATGAAGGAAGCGTTGGTGACCCGCTATGGTTTGACCCCTGAGATGTATAGACAGAGGTTTAGGGTCTGTAAGAAGCTAGAGGGTACCACGTGGGTTGAATATGTGTCCTTTTTTGCAGAGCCATGGAACGCTGGGTAAGAGGTAGCAAAGTAGAAACTTTTGCACAGTTTTATGATTTGATTGCATGGGAGCATTTATCTAGCAATTGTTTTCCTGAGCTACGCCAGCACCTAATTGATTGCAAGCTGACTAACCCTAGAAAGCTTGCTGAGGAGGCGGACCGCTGGGTGAGCACCCGGGTCCGCAAGGGTCCAGTGGGAGACGTCGCCAAAGGTGGGCAGGGTCCCCAGCAGAGGAGTGGGGGGACAAGGGTCAACAGAGGGAGTTCCCCGAGGGCCCCAAAGTAATCCCCCAGGGAACCCAGCAGTGGTGTCCCAGCCCCCCAAGAAAGGAGGACCGGGCCCCCACCAGGTAGGCCTGTTCCCAGGGGGCCCCCACGTGTTACAACTGTGGTCAAGTGGGCCACAGATATTTTGATCCCCAGTGCCCCCAAAGGGGGCCAGTGCACCCCCGTGCACCACCCCGCCAGATTGCTAGTGTAGCCCTGGGAGAGGAGGAGATGGGTGCCCAAGAGGGGTGGGATCCCGTAGAATTGATCCTTGTCTCATTAGGGGACTTTGAGATGGTCCCCAAGCCTGCACTGCCTGCTAACACTAAAAAATACAGGCAGTGGGTGACCATCAATGGCCATAGGGTGGAGGCTCTAAGAGACACAGGGGCCAGTGTAACTGCTGTCAGCTCCCGGTTGGTGTCCAAAGAGCAGGTTGTCCCCCATGCATTCTACCCAGTAGTGTCCGCCGACAACTCAGAGAGCCAATGTGAGGTGGCTCAGGTTCCCTTTGAGTGGGGGGGTCTCAGGAACTCTTCAGGTAGCTGTGAGGCCCGCCATGCCTGTAGACTGTCTGCTGGGCAATGATTTAGAGGACTCCCCGTGGGCTACGGTGGAGAGGAAGGCTCACTTAGAGATGTTGGGTCTGCCTGAGTGGGCGTGTGCTACCACGCGGTCCATGGCAGCCAAGGAGGGTGTTGAAAAGGATCTGGAGCCTGAGAGTAGGGCCCAGATCCCTGCCTTAGAGAGAAGGGGCAAGGGGTGCGGGAAGCCGGCCCCCTTGGTTCCCACAGCCCAGGAAGAAGCAGACCCTGAGGGGGATGCCCTGGAGCCTACCGGGGAGCAGATCACCGAACTGGGGGACCTGCCTGAGCTGACCCATTGGCAGCAGGAAGGGGGACCCACCAGGGAGGAATTTTGTGAGCAGCAGAGAGTTTGCCCCTCTCTGGAGGGTATGCGGCGACAGGCTGCAGCCCAGGCAGAAGGTGACATGTCTGGTTCCCATCTGATTTATTGGGAGAACAGTCTCCTGTATAGTGAGCCTAAGGTTGCTGAGCCAGGGTCAGCCCGTGTGCTGGTGGTACCCGAGTGCTTCAGAACCTTCCTACTGGGGTTGGCTCATGACATTCCATTGGCAGGACATCTGGGGCAGACCAAGACCTTTGAGAGGCTGGCTGCCCACTTTTATTGGCCCCAGATGCACAAGAGTTCAGACTCACATTGCAGGACCTGTGAGACTTGCCAGGCAAGTGGGAAGAGTGGGGGAAGATCAAGGCCCCACTCCAGCCCTTTCCAGTTGTGAGTACCCCATTCGAGCGAGTGGGCATTGACATTGTGGGGCCTCTGGACCCCAAGACAGCCATGGGCAACAGGTTCATCCTGGTCTTGGTGGACCATGCCACCCGGTACCCTGAAGCCATCCCGCTCAGGACAGTGACGGCCCCCGTGGTGGGACGTGCACTGATGGGGATTTTCTCCCGTGTGGGATTCCCCAGAGAGGTGGTGTCTGACAGGGGGACCAACTTCATCTCCCAGTACATGAAGTCTCTGTGGAAGGAGTGTGGGGTAACGTATAAGTTCACCACTCCTTACCACCCCCAAGGTAATGGTCTGGTTGAAAGGTTCAACCGGACCTTGAAGGGCATGATCATGGGCCTAGAAGAGCCCCTGAGGCGTAAGTGGGACGTCCTCTTGCCATGCCTGTTGTTTGCCTACCGGGAGGTGCCACAGAAGTCCTTAGGGTTCAGTCCCTTTGAACTCCTCTATGGCCACCCGGTTAGAGGACCTCTGAGTCTGGTCAAGGAAGGCTGGGAGCAATCTCCCAGGAAACCTCCCCAAGATGTATTTAGCTACATGTTGGCCTTCAGGAACCAGACTCGGCGTTTCAGAAAAATTGCTGAGGCAAATCTGGAAGCCAGCCAAGAAGAAATGAAACGTTGGCACGACCAGAATGCCACTCTGGTCGAATTTCAACCTGGTCAGAAGGTTTGGGTACTGGCCCCAGTGGAGCCTTGTGCGCTCCAAGATAAGTGGACCGGTCCCTTTGAGGTGGTGGAGCGCAAAAGTCCAGTTACCTACTTGGTGGACTTTCAGTCTCCCAGGAACCCCTTGCGGGTCCTGCATGTGAACCGCCTAAAGCCCCACTTTGAGAGGTCTGAAGTGGGCATGCTTCTTGCCACAGAGGATGGGGTTGAGGAGGAGAGTGAGCCTCTCCCTGACCTCCTGTGTGCAGAAGAGAAGGATGGGTCAGTGGAGGGTGTGATCCTCTCCACCACACTGACCCCTGAGCAGCAGAGAGATTGTCACCACCTGTTGGGGCAATTTTCTGATTTGTTCTCCCTGGTACCTGGTGTCACTGATTGGTGCGTCCATGAGGTGGATACCGGGGACAGTTCTCCTGTCAAGCACAAGGCTTACAGGGTAACTGACAGGGTCAGGGCTTGCATTAAGGAGGAGGTCTCCAAAATGTTCGCCCTAGGGGTGGTTGAGTCCTCTAGCAGCCCCTGGTCCAGCCCCGTGGTCTTGGTACCAAAAGCTGCGACGCCTGGTGCCACTCCTGAACTTAGGTTCTGTGTGGACTACCGAGGTCTCAATTCGGTCACCAAGACCGACGCGCACCCCATCCCCAGAGCTGATGAGCTCATAGACCGGTTAGGGGCTGCCCGGTACCTCAGCACGTTTGATCTGACGTCTGGGTACTGGCAGATCGCCTTAACGGATGGGGCAAAGGAGAGGTCAGCATTCTCCACACCAGATGGGCACTACCAGTTCCGTGTGATGCCCTTTGGGATGAAGAATGCCCCTGCCACCTTCCAGAGATTGGTCAACCAGGTGTTGGTTGGGCTGGAGGCTTTCAGTGCCGCCTACCTGGATGACATTGCAGTGTTTAGTTCCTCCTGGGAGGACCACTTGCGCCACCTCTGGGAAGTGTTAATGGCGCTGCGCAGAGCAGGCCTCACAATCAAGGCCAGTAAGTGCCAGATTGGGCAGGGTTCTGTGGTGTACTTGGGACACCAGGTGGGGAGCGGCCAGGTGGCGCCCCTGCAGCCCAAGATTGAAACCATCCTGACTTGGGAGCCCCCAAGGACCCAGACCCAGGTGAGGGCCTTCTTAGGACTCACGGGTTATTACAGGAGGTTTGTCAAGGGGTATGGCAACATTGTTGCACCCTTGACTGAGCTGACTTCCAAGAAGCGGCCAAAGATTGTGAACTGGACTGACACCTGTCAGAAAGCCTTTGATGCCCTCAAAACTGCTATGTGTACAGCACCCGTACTCCAGGCGCCCAATTTTGCTAAGGAATTTGTTGTCCAGACAGACGCTTCAGAGCATGGGGTGGGGGCCGTTCTGTCACAGATAAATGAGGAGGGACTAGACCAACCTGTGGCCTTCATCAGTAGGAGGTTACTTCCACGGGAACAGAGGTGGAGTGCAATTGAGCGTGAGGCATTTGCTGTGGTCTGGGCACTGAAGAAGCTGAGACCATACCTGTTTGGGACTCACTTCCGGGTTCAGACAGACCACAGGCCCCTCAGATGGCTGATGCAGATGAGGGGTGAGAATCCCAAGTTGTTGAGGTGGTCCATTTCCCTACAGGGTATGGACTTCACGGTGGAACACCGCCCTGGTACAGAACACGCCAATGCTGATGGTCTGTCCAGATTTTTCCGCCTTAGCGATGAGAACTTCCAAGGGGATGGGTAGTTCTCCCCACATTTCAGCTGGAGGGGACGTGTGTTAGACCTGGCACCATTGGCGTGGGTCTCCCTTCCATTTTTCGCTGTTGTCTCCTCTGTTTTACTGGTGTTAGATGCTCTGGGCGCTGTGCCACTGCCATTCAGTGTCACAGCGCGAATGCTCCCTGTATAAATATGTCTATGTGAATTGGTATATCCCTGATTGGCTTATTTGGTTTACCTGTTAGTCCCTAGTAGTGTGGCCTATGTGTGCCCAGGGCTGGTAAACCAAATGCTGCTGGTGGGCCTGCAGCACTGATGTGTGCCACCCACAGAAGCAGCTCGTAAAGTGTGTCTCAGACCTGCCACTGCAGTGTCTGTGTGCAGTCCAGAACTGCCATCTTGGCTGTGAAGTGCAACCACTTCCCAACCCCTGAACCTTCCCTTGGCATCCTGTAAGTCGCCCCTCGGGTAGGGTGCATTGTATGTGTAAGGTAGGACATGCCTGGGTGTGTGTAGCATGTCCTGGTAGTGAATTATGCACCATTTCGTTTTTCACTACTGTAAGGCTACCTGTTCCTCATAGGCTAGAATGGGCAGTTTGACTATTACATGCTATAGTCCTAACTGACCCCAGGGACATGGTAGAAAAACGAATTTAGTATGCCTGAGCTCAGAATATTAAAATACACCTTTTAGTGAAGTTTATTTTTATATTCTGTGTTTGAAAATACCACTTTTAGAAAGTAGGTATTTTCTTGCCTAAGCCTTCCAGTGTGCTCTGCCGTTATGTGTATTGGCTGTCTGGTTTTAGAGGGGCAGGACAGGCTGAGTCAGACCTTGGTGGAATAGAGAGATCTGCATTTAGAGTGTGGGGAAGGGTGGCTCTTTGATCTGAATAGGGCTGTGCCTGGCAAGGTGAATGCTGGCTCCACCTCCCACTGTGTGTCTGCTAGCAGACCCCCTCTTTCTGAAAGGAAGGATGCAGCCTGGTAAACAAAGTGCTCCAGGCCTGAGCAGAACTGGTTCTGGCTAGGTTCAGGGACTGGTAGCTTCAAGGATCAAAGGCTTTTGGGGTATAAATATCTGTGCTCAAACCCCCTACTTTGGTATTGCTTTTGGATCTGGAGAGGAAACTCTGTCCGTGCCACTGGAGGAATCTGCAGGAAGTGACTGTCCTTGTGCTTGTGTGTTGTTTCTTGCACTGGCCTGCAGCAGTGACCACTGGACCTTGAAGAAGAGGAAAAGGAACTATTGAGAGAACTTTTATTTTTGTACAGCAATCACCCAAGGGCTAGGAAAAGAGCTAGCCTCCTGCTGGAGTCTCAGGCACAACAGACTCCACCACCAACCTCCTGCTTCCTCTCTGCGAGGACTGCTATCTGCTGAGGAGGCTCCTGTGAGTTCCAGGGCCTCTAGTTTGCATCAGAGAGAAGAGGGTAAGAAATCGACGCTAACGCATCTTTGCGGGCCGCTGCAGTCGAGAGCGCTGGGAAAATCATCGCGCTGCTGCCGCCGAGGGCCCGCAACCCGAAACCATCGCTGACGCCCCTTTGCGAGCCGCTGCAGCCGAGACGCGCTGGAAAGATCATCGCGCTGCTGTCGCCGCGCACTCGCAACCCTGACAGAAATCATCGCTTCGAGACATCGCAGTGCGGACGCCGTGCGTTCGCCACTTTGATCGCATCACACCGAATTTCGTCGCTCCCTCGCGGAGCGTCTTGTCTTCGCATCGCAACACGATCGCACAGCGCAACAGGATCACCGCATCGACTTCTCCCACGCGGCAAGAAAGTCATCGCATCGGTGGTCCAGCGTGCAGAAGTTTGTCGCATCGTCTCCGCACGCATCCCGCAGATCGGCGCATCATCCTCCCTTGCGGCAAGGATTTCAACGCATCGCCGGCCTCGCGTGCCGAGAATCATCGCTACAGCTTCTTTGCGACACTTTGTTGGTTTTGCAACTAAACCCAGGTACTTTGTGAAAGAAAGGGTCGCAGAGACCACTGCTTTGAACTTGAACCTTATTTTTGCAACCTTTGAACTATTTTTGACAGCCCTTCAACAGCTATCCTATTTTTGACAGTATTGTGGCTTTTACAGTTATTGGTCTTGTGATAAATCTGCCTTTATATAAAGATACTTATTTTTTTATAATAACTACTTGTGTGGTGTCCCTTTGTAGTGTTCCTCATTGTGTTACTGTGTATGATCATAAATGCTTCACACCCTGCCTCTGAGATAAGCCTACCTGCTCGTGCTACGTTACCACAGGGTTGAGCAGGGGTATTAAAGAGGGTAGCCCTCTCACTCTGACTTAGGAAGAAGGGTCCCTACTTGGACAGTGGCCAGCCATTGCCAACTAGAGACCCCCATTTCTAACAATATTCATATATATAGACAACACATCACGGAAATATTTTCAATAAAAAACAAATTATAAATAACATATGCATTCATGTACTCAGATACACTCATAAAACATACATCAAATTTAATAAAATACAGAGTACATATATAAAAAATTCCAAAGTGGCAACAGGTAAATTTTCGACGCGCGTTTCGGCGCACGTAGCGCCTTCGTCAGGAAAAGAAACAACCACCTGTAAATTAATAAATAAAAACATGACTGAACCTTCATTGTCATACTTTCTACAACATTTACAATAATCATCATAGTGATACATTTATATGTGCCTTCAAATATAACTACAACAACAACAATAACATCCCCTATCGCCACCACAGCGTCACTTTTACCGACGTTGTGGTGGTGATAGGGGCTGCACCTTATGTACAAGGCAGCGTTAAGCCTGCCCCTTCCTGTACATAAGCAAACCTTTAAAAAAAAATGCCATTTTGTCACTTTCATGTGTGCTGAATGAAGCAGCACACATGAAAGTGACAGAATGGCTTTTTAGGATTTTTTATGCGCAGGAAGGGACACCTTCCTACACATACACAATCCTCCCCTGCACGCAGACACCCTTGCACTATGGTGAAAGGGTGCCTGCGTTGGCGCTACGTTGTTAAACTTAGCGCCATCGCAGGGAGAAACGCAAGGCTGCACCACATTCTTGTAAATATGGCGCAGCCTTGCGTTTCAGAAGTGGCGGAAAGCAGCGTAAGCCAAGGAGTCTAACGCCGCGCTCTGCCACTTCCTTGTACATATCCCCCAAAGACTTTCAACAGATCTGTAACGCTTTCAGGCTCTAAGACGCAATACTGGTTTCAGGCACGTCCTCTGCAGTTAGTGGTACACAACAAAGCACCACTGTACATAAAAGATAACATTAATTAAAATTAAGTATTTCACTAAATCACTGACCATAATCTTAACCTACTATCTCATCAATTAACCTCCCCATACCAAAACCCAGACCCTTTGTACACTACATGAAAGTTACCATAGCCTCGGCCACCTTATGTCGACGCTGATCATTACCTCGACTGAGTGTTTAACAAAATGTGTAACCAAACCAGCAAACATCGCTCTGTAGTCACAAAATGCAATATGTTGAGCATAAAACTTGATTGAATAATGAGTTTCAAAAGGAACAAAACAGAAATCAATACAAATGAAGTCAGTCCTGTGGGTGTGGTGAATCGATCCCTTGTTGGTGACAGATGTCGTGACCCGTAGGTCACAAATTTAAATCCGGGCAAGACCGACTGAGCCTTTTATCCAAACCATGTCAATAATAGAGTACCATTATGTTGAGTATTAGTGACACCTGCTATTCACAGCACCTAAGAACTGTAGAATAAAGCGCTACATGAAACAAATGGGTTAGGATTTTTAATGATTTTAGACTTCAGCTGCAAATTAAAGATGACAGTTATCAATGCGACTGTAATGCATTTCTTCATATTGCTATTTTTTCGCTTGTAATTTGTCATATAAGCACAGTATTTTGGGCGCTCTTGTGAGAGGCAGGTTATGTTGAGTCCACAGCATCGCCTCCTGCACAACGTGGTCAGCAGTGCTTGAAATTGGAAAATAGAAGTGCAGGTACTCTGTACCAGAGTACCTGCTTGTTTCGGAGAAGTGCCGGTACTCTCCAATTAAAAGTATTACATTTCTCCTGAGAAGTGCCAGTACTCTCCCTCTCAAAATAAAAACGTGCCGGTACTCAGTACCGGTACCGGCCCATTTAAAGCACTGGTGGTCAGTTGAATTTTAACACAATTGCAGCGTGGTAATTTGATAGCAAGTGCTTTCAGACCGCTGAAACGTGTATTTGTGTCTCTTTTGACTGGTCTTTGGGTGAGCTGTTCGAATACACTCTGTGCGCCGCAGTGTTGTTCACTGCCTGTTACTCAATCTTGGCTGAGTGATGGGCGTCCCATGAAAGGGAGAATGGATAACAATAAAAGTGTGGACACGCACTACGGCGTTGAAAGAAACACCATTACTACTGAAACACCAGGAGAACACATTCTACTGTGGAGTTAGATGTTTAGATAGGCCTCCCGGTGCAGCCTGCCTGTGTTTGTTTTTCCAAAGCCAGCCTTTGATTGGCTTGTGTATGCTCTCAGCAGTTCCCTGCTAACACGTCAAACGTATCCATGTATGGTCGCTTAGGCCTTATGTGTACCTATTTCGCCTTTCCCAACATCACCAAATTACATTTTTAAAAGACTTTCGTTTTTTGCACTGTCTATCTGATGCATGCATTATTTTTTATATGTATACATTGCATTATCATAATGTAATTTAAAAATGAGGACATTGGAATCTAACTGAAGAGGGGGCTCCCAGCAACAGAAGAAATCCCCACCCACCGTGTGTGCGCCCCCTCAGGATCGTTTCTTTCATGAAGTAAGCTCTGGAGGACGAGGGCGGCGCAGATATGCTCAGAAAAAGTTGTCAGTGAGGATGACACCTTGAACATGATGCACTGTTCACACACAGGGCCGACTTTAGCGCTGATGGCGCCAGGTGCGACAATCATTTTTGGCGGCCGCCTCCCCCCCATGACCTCCTCGAACTCCCTCACTGCCACCCTGCAAAGTGCCTCTCAACTCTCCATAGCTTTCCCTCAAATATATTTCACTTGTTTTAAAGCTCAGGTAAAGGCTGGCTTTACTACTCCACTCAACTATCCACACAGAATACAGATCTGTGATCTGCACATTATACGTTCTCTGTGTTACTTTATGGAGAGTCAAAACTGACACTAGACAAAACTCGGATCTCTCTCTCTAGCAGGAACATTAATCACAAGAGTTATCATGACATTTTTATTGCTGTCTGAAAGCTGGACACACAAGGAACTTTGCACCAGGGGCTTGTAAATCCTAGGTCATTGCTAAACACAGCCCCCCTCCACCCTCAAGGTCAGTGCCCCCCTCCATGTCAGCGCCCAATGTGGCCGGCGGTCGGACCGGTCACACTCCCTAAAGCTGGCCCTGTTCACACAGGCGCCTCTATTTTTTACTGACTGACACCGTTCAGGCTACAGGAAGCTGCCTCATTCCAGCAGTTCACGTGAGGTCTGGGCTGGGCAGAGCGAACTCATCCATCAGTGATTCGGTGAGACAGCAGTCTGCTGTTCACAGATTGATTCAGCAAAATGTACCTGAAATAATTGTAAAATATCACTTAAATTAATGTTACTGTTACTCTATCAGAACCTTAACAGCAAGGAAATAATAACTGATTTTTATAGTTCTTGATATTGAAATTTTTGTCACTATTATTATTTCATTTAATAATACTCAATTTATTCACATTAAAAAGATGAAAGGCTGAGTTGTCCTTGCAAGGATTTGGCTCTGTAAGCTATAGGTCACACCAGATATCAGCAATAAGTGCTTAATGGAGCCATTATGTAGTCAAAACTGATGTTTGAATTAGAATAGTACCTTAATTTGGCCAAATAAGCTACTCCGACTTCCGCTCGACATCTTAGGCGACTTATATCACTGTGCCACCTCAAATGACATTATATGTCATATGCAAAAGAAACAATTGATGGACGGAATGCTGGACAATGCAAACATTCACCCCCAGTCACAAGGATCTGGGTTAAATCCATCATTCTTTTGCTCACCACACCACCCCAGTTTGGACCCACCCATATGCAAATCAGTTTTGACCCTGTTCCTTGTGGGAACAGTCCAGCCCGAACTGCCAAGCCAGGTCCTCCCTGGACTAGAAACAAGCATCCTGGGACCAATTTCAGGGCATCACCCTTCATCAGGCAGGCTAGCTTGAATCCAGTGGTGTAGTGAGCACTGGACCCACGTCTGGGCATACCCTTCCCACTTAGGGCGACATATGCAAAAGAAACAATTGATGGACGGAATGCTGGACAATACAAACATTCACCCCCAGTCACAAGGATCTGGGTTAAATCCATCATTCTTTTGCTCACCACACCACTCCAGTTTGGACCCACCCATATGCAAATCAGTCTTGACCCTGTTCCTTGTGGGAAGAGTCCAGCCTGAATTGCCAAGCCAGGTCCTCCCTGGACCAGAAACAAGCATCCTGGGACTGGTTTCAGGGCATCACCCTTCATCAGCCAGGCTAGCTTGAATCCAGTGGTGTAGTGAGCACGGGACCCAAGTCTGGGCATACTCTTCCCGCTTAGGGCGACATATCCAAAAGAAACAATTGATGGACGGAATGCTGAACAATGCAAACATTCACCCCCAGTCACAAGGATCTGGGTTAAATCCATCATTTTTTTGCTCACCACACCACCCCAGTTTGGACCCACCCTAGGATGCTTGTTTCCAGTCCAGGGAGGACCTGGCCTGGCAGTTCGGGCTGGACTGTTCTCATTGGGCACACAGTCAAGACTGATTTGCATATGGCTGGGTTCAAACTGGAATGGCATGGTGAGCAAAAAAATAATGGATTTAGGCCCAGATCTCTGTACTGGGGTGAATGTATGACATTTTTCTGTATTCTGTCCATCAGTTGTTCTTTTTGCATTTGTCACCCTGATTGGGACGGGCATGCCCAGACGTGGGTCCTGTGCTCTCCATGCCACTGGAATCAAGCTATCCTGGCTGATGAGGGGTGAAACCCTGAAACCGGTCCTAGGATGCTTGTTTCCAGTCCAGGGAGGACCTGGCCTGGCAGTTCGGGCTGGACTGTTGCCATTGGGCACAGGGTCAAGACTGATTTGCATATGGCTGGGTTCAAACTGGAATGGCATGGTGAGCAAAAAAACGATGGATTTAGGCCCAGATCTCTGTACTGGGGTGAATGTATGATATTGTTCTGCATTCTGTCCATAGGTTATTGTTTTTGCATTATATGTCATAGCACAAACATTAGCAGTGGCATAAAATTTGACATCTCTTAATGATGTGGTTGAAGTTATCAGTAAAAATACCACACTCCATTGACAAGTGCAAACCCAAAGTAAAACCTCGCACATGGTTGTTAAGGTTTTGAGTTGAGCGCACACGAGTGACAAGACTGAATATAGTGTGCACACAAGGGTGACAAGCTTAAGTGTGAAACAGTTTTAATATGCACTATGAGCTCATGAAAACTCTTAGGTGTGACAAAGCCACAAGGGTACACGCTCAAGAATGGGCAAGCCTTACTTCTTTTCATTGTGACAAACTGCTAATTTGTAGGATTTGCTAAAATTCACATTCTCCCCTTGTTACTGGTTGGAATTAATCCCTTGCTCTATTTGAGCAACACATGGCTAATATTTCTTGCCGAACCCAGGCACTATGGCTGGTTGGCAGCTGATTTATCATTACGTGGACACACTCTTCTCATTGGGTGACTCCCCCTCAACCAATGGCAAATGGATTTTATTTTCTCCTTCTATCTGTACCTTTTTTGCTCCTCTTTTCTTTATTTCTCACTTTCCTTCTTTTCGTTTCCCATTTCACCCTACTTTTTTCTTTACCTTTTAATGCTTCTCTGATAGATGCTTTTGTTTGTAAGAGGAATACAGCAGTGTTCAATTATGATCTGAGATTTTTCAAGAGCAGCAGGGAGCGACTCATAGGAATGAGTGTTATATTATCCACCTCGGTATATACTCTGTTAATACCTTCATAGAGTTAGAGGAGCAATTATTGTGGGCCAGACAAGGTATGCATCTTGATGACGCATCCTATGTGTGGCATCGACTGATCCATATTAATGGGCATTGCACGACCGCACATGCTTAGTCAAGAGTTAGTTGTTGAGTAATTTCAAGAAATGATAGGGAGCAACTAGTGCAGCCCGAGGACGTGTGCCCTGGGGTGTGCAGGTAGAGGACCGTATAATTCCAGAAGTAACCACAGACCATGCTTCTGGTGCTGTTCTCATAAGGATGCAATCCATCCACGAATATTTCAGTTACACTAAACCTTAAGTAGTAATAGTCTTTAAGCAAATTCCACTTTACACCAGTGGTGGTCTTCATACAACCATGGACAGATCAAGAATTCGTTTCCTTTCAAGGGGATCTTGGGCAGTCCACCAAGTGTGCCATAAATCAAGGCAGAGTAATAAGCATTTTACAACGAGTCATGTTATTATACAGTACTTCTAGCTGCATGCTTTATGAGGATTAACCTATGAGATGAGTGACAGATGAGAAATCCAAGCATGATTTGGAGGGAGTAGCGTGACCCAAGAAATCATGACATGCAGGTGCCAATGGAGTTCCTGGTAGGTCTAGCAGTACCACATATTGCACTTAAGACAAAAGTCACTGTTTACACCAAGCACACACATTCCAACAATACATTTTAATTTAGGCAAAGCCTGAATTGACTAAAAGACACAATTGTGTTAGTACAGATATAAGAATTCAATGTTTGTTGCAAGGTTTACCCCGTTTTGTCTGACTGGATTTGAAGGGGTTTTGATTCTAGGCAACGCGAGACAGGTAAATAGCCCCCAGTGTATATGCTCTGACCCACTAACATGGGAACAATGGTTAATTGTTATTGGCATACCTAACCCTTTAATGAGGAAACAATAATACTGCACAGAAAGGACACCGGTGGTGTGAAGGTCAGGTTTTCTTTTCCTTTTAACACCCCAAAAATCTTTATTGTTCGATTAATTAAAATCTTTACAATAGAGAACACTCTGATCATAAAATGTATTACAAAGAGGTTTGTTGATTACAAAAATTTAAATATTTGACGATGCATAATTACATTCAACCAAGAGGGCACCGGATTTGAATTTTCATGATTTTCCTAGTAGCGTGCAATTTCTGTGAGAACTGTATGCCGACAGGGTCACAGAGTTAATTCATTGCAAAAGAGACCCTTTCCGTTAAAGCACAGTAAAAATACAACAATGGATAACATTTTAACTTCCAGCTGGACTATCAATGTCAATCACTTTGAGGCTCTGTTTAAAAAAGAATGCCTACAAAAGAAAGGAAAACTCTAAGGTCACAGAAGGACTCAGAGCCATAAGGTGGGTGGCCAGTGTGCCACGCAGGGCCGCGAGCAGTTAATCCAGAAGAAAGGTGACAATTAGCTACTTGTTGAATGAGGAGCAGCCTGGTGCAATATAGTGATGGTTGGATTACTGCCACTCCCACAGTGAAGGTCAGGTGTCACATATAGACTGATGTGTGGCTTTACACCACCTTGATGAGTGAACGTAAGAGTATGGCTTCAGGACTGCCAGAGCAGCCCTGAGTAACTGGAGAAATTTTAGCTAGCATATGGTATAGGAAACTGATTGGAGCCCGGGCCGGGGAAGGCAAATCCGGACCCAATGTGGGCCCGTGACAAACTCCGCCCGGAGGCGGGAAGCCTCCCCCTCCCCCCCAGGGCGCAAGCCCGGGAAAAAGGGGCAGTTGGTCGCCCCAGGTTGGACTCGGCCTCCCCCAATCAGGGGGTCAGGCCACAAGCCGCGGAGGGGGTTAAGAAGAGGGGGAGAGGCGGGGGGGCGGGTCCACTACTTAGATGACTTCCTCTTTATTGGCAAGGCAGACACAGGAGATTGCGCCTACCTCCTGCAGAGCTTCATAGGGTTGGCCCGGGAGCTAGGAATACCGCTAGCGCAAGACAAAACAAAGGGCCCGACCACAAAGCTGTCCTTCCTAGGGATAGAGCTAGACTCGGTGACAGGAACATGCAAATTACCGCCCAACAAGGTAGTAGAGCTTAAGGAGATCATGGGTAGGCTGAGGCTACAGAAAAAGGCCACGCTCGGAGAGGTGCAGCAGCTGCTGGGAAAATTGAACTTCGCCACGAGGGTGATCCTGGCGAGGCGTGCATTTGCAAGAAGGCTGGCTTGGTTGACCAAGGGCATGACACAAAAGCACCGCAGGGTCTGCCTAACGCAAGGGGTAAAAGCGGACTTAGAACAGTGGGAATCCTTCCTGTCTAATTTCAATGGCACCCTCATGTGGCGCGAGCCATGGGTACCATGGCTCAGCTCGAACTGTACAGAGACGCAGCAGGGGGTTTTGGCTTCGGGGCCATCCTAGGAAGGGCGTGGACTGCAGGGGCATGGCCGGAGGCCTGGAAACAAGCAAGGGCCACAGCAAACATTTCACTGTTGGAACTGTTCCCCATAGTAGTGGCTTTTCACATTTGGGCAGAGCGGCTAGCAAACAGGCAGATAATACTGTGGTCCGACAACCACGCAGTAGTGCAGGCAGTCAACACCGGGACAGAAAAATGACCGTCGGTGGTCAGCCCGCTGCGCAAATTGGTCCAATGCCAGTTGGGGGCTAATATAATGCTTAGGGCGCGACACGTCCAAGGAATAGAGAACTCAGTTGCGGATGCCATTTCTCGTTTTCAGTGGGCAAGATTCCGAGACCTCGCTCTGGATAGTGACCATAGAATGACCCCAGTGCCGGAGGAAGCATGGGCATGGGTAGACCTGGTTTAGAAGAGATGCTGGACAACGCACTGGCCCCAAAAACAATGTACCGCTACCGTAAGTGCTGGGCGACATTTACTGCAGCAACAGGGCTAACAAGAGGCCAGCCGGCGGGGCAGAGCGAGGTCCTGAACTTCATAGAATGGGCATTTAAAGCTGGTAGGTCAAAATCATGGGCCCAAGCCCATTTGAGTGCAGCAGCCTACTACACAAAGATGGCGGCAGGGGAGGACCCTACCAGCGGTTTTCAATGTAGAATGGCATTGAAAGGGGGCAGGATGTAAAAGGCAAGACAGGACACGAGCAGGCCCGTTCACTTCAGCATACTGCAACAGATGATAGGGGCCCTTGGGGGGTTGTGCACATCAGAGAGGGAGGCTATACTTTTCATGGCAGCATTCGCACTGGTGTTTTTCGGGGATTACAGTGTGAGCGAGCTGGTGGCCCCAGCAGTAAGGGACCATGGGACGGCGTGCATACACCTTACCGACCTTAATCTCGCGGAGGTCCACATGGACATCCTGCTGCGGAGGTCAAAGACGTACCAAGCAGGCAAAGGGAGGTGGACCAGTCTACATTGCATAAAGGGGGATCCCTGCTGCCCAGTATGCCTTGTTCGGAGATACATGGCAACCATAGAACCCAGAGAGGGGCCGCTCTTCAGACACGAAGATGGGTCATTCCTTAGTTGCTTCCAATTTATAGCAGTAATGAGGAGGGCCTTAGGGGCGGTAGGGCTCCCGGCCAGGGCTTTCGGATCCCATTCATTCAGGATCAGGGCCGCAACTACGGCGGCTGGGCTGGGCTGGGCATGGGCTGCGAGCAAATCAAGGGGATTGGGCAGTGGGCGTCTGGAGCGTTTAAACGCTATATACGCCCCACCTTGTACTGAGCCCAGTTTTCTCCTCCCCCCGTATAGGTTCAACTGAGTGGCGCAGGATGGTGTGGATTGTTGGGCATTCCTACGTTACAAGGACGCAGCAGTGGGCAGCGGCCAGACGCGAATTCGGCAGGATTTGGCTGCAGGACACCGACATAGTTTGGATGGGTCGGTCGGGAATGAAGTGGGACCAACTGCTACCCGCAGTGCGAGAAGTATTAGGGAAAGGTGGCAAACCGGACGCGGTGGTAGTCCACCTGGGAGGCAACGACCTGGCCGCAGTGGGCAGGAGGGGTCTGCTAGTAAAAATGCAGGAAGGCCTAGCTGCGTTGGCAAAACTGGTGCGCCCGGCCGAGATAAACTTCTCGGAAATAATAGTGCGGAAGTCCTGGAGGGGGGCCATAGACCTGGGGGCGGTGGAGAAATCCAGACGCAAACTGAATATTTCTATGACAAAGCTATGTAGGGCGAACGGCTGGGGTTTTGTAAGGCACAGCTTCATAAACCTTAGGTCGCCAGGCTACCACCTGGAGGATGGTGTGCACCTAACAGGGGTAGGGATGTATATGTTCCTGCTCAACATTGTGGGGGTGCTGGAACAGATGGGGTTCGCATAAACGGTGGGCAAGCATAGCGGGGCAAGGGGGGAGCTCCCTCCGATCGGTGAACCGTAGTTAGCATGGCGGAAGAGAACCTAGAACGATAGAAAGAGGGAGAAAATTGCTCGAAGTAGATGGATGGCTCACGCAGTGTCCTTGGGATGCCTCACGGCAGGGGCACTGAGGGAGCCAATAGTGGCCAGTAGCCACAGAGAGAGTAGATGGGAGGCTCCCGCAGGGCCCTTGGGATGCCTAACGGCAGGGGTACCAAAGGAGCGAGAGGTAGAACTCAGCCACAGGCTGGATAGATGAAGTGCTCGCATGGGGTCCTTGGGATGCCACACGGCAGGGATCCGGAGGAGCAGGGAGGGGCCAAGATGGGTTTGAAGGCAAGCGGAACGGCACTTGCCGCCCGGGTGAGTCCGGAAGGACACCCACCAAGTCGGTAGCAAGTTGAAGCCTAGCACCGTTGCAACAGTGGCCTTGGTATTTGGGCCCCTCCCCAGAATGTGATCTGTCTGAGAGCAGATAACAAACAAGAACGGACTAAATGAGCTATGATGGCAAAACCGTTAAATGAGTCAACAGAAAGTTATGTATGACCATGAAGAGGAAAATGTATAAAGTATAAATGTTTATGTGTTAATAAACTGCGACCTTTTTTGGCACCAAGCAAGTTGTCCCTGGTGTATGTGAAGGTGCAATGGGCGCAGTTTGGAAAATGGATAAGGGAGGGGGAGGTGACTCGCATCTTGGGAGGGGTTAGAGCCCGGGCCGGGGAAGGCAAAGCCGGACCCAATGGGGGCCCGGGACAAACGCCGCCCGGAGGCGGGAAGCCTCCCTCCCCCGGGGCGCAAGCCCGGGAAAAAGGGGTGACTGTGATTGGTCGCCCCAGGTTGGACTTGGCCTCCCCAATCAGGAGGTCAGGCCACAAGCCGCGGAGGGGGTTAAGAAGGGGGCGAGAGGCCCCCTTGAGCATACAACCCCCTCCGGCGTAAGGAGTAAGGAATCCCACCCACCCACTCCAGAGAAAGGCAGAAAGGCGGGCGTCACAGCCGCAGGGGTTGAGGTGAGGCGGAAGAGAACCTAGAACGATAGAAAAAGGGAGAAAATTGTTAGAAGTAGATGGAAGGCTCACGCAGTGTCCTTGGGATGCCTCACGGCAGGGGCACTGAGGGAGCCAATAGTGGCCAGTAGCCACAGAGAGAGTAGATGGCAGGCTCCCGCAGGGCCCTTGGGATGCCTCACGGCAGGGGTACCAAAGGAGCGAGAGGTAGAACTCAGTCGCAGGCTGGATAGATGAAGTGCTCACATGGGGTCCTTGGGATGCCACACAGCAGGGACCCGGAGGAGCAGGGAGGGGCCAAGATGGGTTTGAAAGCAAGCAGAACGACACTTGCGGCCCGGGCGAGTCCGGACGGACACCCACCAAGTCGGTAGCAAGTTGAAGCCTAGCACCGTTGCAACAGTGGCCTTAGTATTTGGGCCCCTCCCCAGAAAGTGATCTGTCTGAGAGCAGATAACGAACAAGAACGGACTAAATGATCTATGATGGCAAAAGCGTTAAATGAGTCAACAGAATGTTATGTATGACCATGAAGAGGAAAATGTATAAAGTATAAATGTTTATGTGTTAATAAACTGCGACCTTTTTTGGCACCAAGCAAGTTGTCACTGGCGTATGTGAAGGTGCAATGGGCGCAGTTTGGAAAATGGATAAGGGAGGGGGAGGTGACTCGCCTCTTGGGAGGGGTTTGACATTTGGAAACACCTACCTTGAACATTAACTAAGACACCCTCAAGTTGTTCCTTGTAACCTGCAAGGCTAAGAAAGGAAATGGATAAAAGTGGGACCGAAAGATGGCCTGCCTCTGCAGGCTCAAGATTAAAAATGCTACTTTACTCCATAAGGCATGGTAGCTCTTTCCTGTGGTAAAAGCCTAAATGTGACCAAAAGTCAGTTTTTTGCCTGGCCGGCTTTGGAGCAGCTACAGAGACCATTTGCACAGTGTTGGACTGTTCATTAAAAATATAATTTACGGCGGAATATAACTTTTTGGTAAATATGCTCCAAGGTTGAGTTTATAAAAATGTGTCCGTTTCTGACTGAAGCCAGGGCAGTTATTAAACCAGTTCTACCTTGCTCGCTCACTTTCAGTGCCAGTATTTAATTCCCCAGCTCTGCTTAACAGTAGGCCAGGACCAAGTTTCTGTTATGCTGGTGTCATCTCACGAAATTTTCAGTAATTATTTGACATCACCTACGTTATGCGAAATACCATAAATTATGCTATTATACTACACCACATGATTAAACGCCGTTCGCAGCAAAAATAATAGCCAGCGCATGGAACTAATGTGAGAGGATTCAATTTGCAGCGCTTGTGTTTTCGCACTATTTTATTGGGAAATGCGTAATCGCATCAAAAATGAATACGACGATGCATCCGAGTTAAAATAAAATACTGAAAGCCGGTTTCACATTTAAGGTAATTACATATAATTTCGCATAATGTTTTCTGAAAGATCACATATTTATGCAAAAGCAAATTATACGAATTTCGCTCATCCCTGTGTTTGATATAGTTTTCCTGTATCCTTGAGCTTGATATAGTTTTTCTGCACAAACAAACTGCCTTAGCCAAGCAGATCTCGGCCAGGAAGGCAAGGGGAGCAATTACAAAATCACAATTTTGGAATGTGGAGAGTTACCACAGACAGCAGATGGGCACTACAAAGTCCTGCTATGAGCCTTGCAGAGTAGCAGTTCCGGATTACCAAATAGGCAAAGTAGGCACCTTCCTATGGGCCCCACTCCTTTTATGGGGCCCCGGGGCAACAGATCAAATTAATATTGATTTGATCTTGAAAGAAAATTACAATCAGCTTTCTTAAATTGTTTCCAATTAATTTTTAATAGCATTAATAGTTGTTAATGTTTAGTTTTGTGTCATAAAATTGGTTTATTAAAATTGTTGGTTGGTAAAATGAAAAACGTATTAGGAGAAATTATGTGAGGGGGCCCCGAAATTTCAACTGCTTGGGGCCTCCACAGGGTTTACTCCGGCACTGCAGAGTAAGTAGCCTGTTTATACTAAACAGTGTTATCAGGACAGATTTGCCTTTAAAACTGTCCTGTCCCCTGTCTGACTTCACTTATCCCAGGAATGAACCTGGGTACAAAATCACCAAGAGTTGATTTTCCAGGGGTGGGAGTCGGACGTTTCTCATGTTAATAAGCCCGCCCCTTAGCCGGGCAGTGAAAGGTACTCACACAGTGAAATTACACCATTTGCAAGTACTGCTAAAATATAGATTTCTATGGTGTTTTTGTAGTAAACCGAAAAAAATCTTTCAAAAAGAAGACTGCTTTGACTGTGGGAAGTTATAGGGGCTAGGAGTAGAGCGACTCACCAACTACTGGCTATTGACCTCTCTAAGGAAGGTTTCTTACCACCAACACCTCAGAAAACAACAGACTTGGGGAAGATCAAAGGAGGAAGGGCCAGCTGTTGTCTGATTCAGAAGACTAAGGACAGGCATGCTTTCTGCTGGCACCCAAGAACCAGAAATGCTTGCAAACCAAATGCCCTCCCACTTTTGGTAATGCACATTGACTAAAGTTTACTGTGACACTCTCACTGTTCCTTGGGGTGATTTTGACATTTTGTCCTGATTCCTTTTCATTTTTGTCTTTTTTAATCATTATATTTGCCTTCTTTATCTTACATTAGTTTTAGAATTTTACTGATTGATTTCTTAACCAGTTTTTGTTGGTTCCTCTTCAATACTTTACTTCCAGTTCTCTGAGGCACAGCATGTTATTCTGTACCATTGCTACTTGGCTAAATCCAGGTGTTCTAAGGCATTCGATTACTTCTTTGGAGGGATCCTTTCCCAGAGTATTGAGTATCTCTCTTACAAGTAATTACACTTCATGCCGATCGCTATGTTTATACAAACGTGGACATTACATTTCAAGTCAGGTGGACCGTAAACAAATTGAATAGTGTTATAACAGCAGTGCTACAGGTACATTTTAAACCACCGGTGATGTTTACACAAATAAGACAGATCACATCCCTTTCAGTATAAAAGAGCCTTCATAGATTAAATAGTGTAGTCAACACAGAGGCATTAACCATGGACAGTCTATGAATAACTTTAAATGCTGGAGAGCCTTAAACCAGTTAGTTAATCATGTACTCATAGATGTTTAGCTAATTACACTTTAGTATACAAGACGTGCTGTTAAACCAGCCAACAGCAAAGCAGATGCATTTTTTATTTTATTTTGGTGGGCTTTATATAGGTTAGATAGTGTGATGGCAGTATGCTATGTCATGCTATGCAGATTTATAGAGCACACTATCACCGGGTTGGGTATCCTGGCACTGAGCAGGTGTGAGTCTAGACAAACCTATGGCCTAGTGGGATTACTCTGAAATGCAGGTCTTCAGATTCTTGCGAAATTCAAGAAGTGAGGAGGAGGAGGCTCTTATGTGTAGTGACAGGTCGTTCCATGCTTTAGGAGCGATGTAGGAGAAGGCTTGACCGCCACATCTGGTTTTCCGTATGTGTAGGATGTGTGAAAGTAGGAGTCTGAACGAGAGGAGGTGTCTGAAAGATTTATGAAAGCAGATGTGATTGTTGAAGTATGCTGGCCCAGTGTTATGTAGTGTCTTGAAAGTGTGGGTGAGGAGTATGATTTGTTCTTGTTTGTGTTTTGTAAGCCAGTGGAGCTCCTTCAGCTGTAGTGTAATGTGAGTGTGGCATCAGAGGTTAAGAGCAATTCTGGCCTCTGGGTTATAAATTGTCTACAGATTTCTGGTGAGTTGTTGTTGATCCCGGCATAGAGGATGTCCCCGGAGTCCAGCTTGCTTGTGACAGGGGGATGCATGATGATTTTCTGGGTGCAGATTGGGAGCCATTTGAAAATCGTCCTCAGCATCTTCAGGGCGTGAAAGCATAAGACGGTGATGGCGTTGACTTAGGCGGTCATGTCTAGCTTGCTGTCGATGATGATCCTGAGGTTCTTGTAGTGGGTGGTGGGGAAGGGAGTCCATCCTAGCTGTGTTGGTCAACAGATGGAGTCCCACAGTGAAGTGCTTCTCCAGAAGATCAGAATTTCGGTCTTGTCAGTATTCAGTTTCAAATGGTTGGCTTTATCCAGTGGGTGATTTCAGTCATGCAGGCATTGAACTTGATCCAGTACTACAGTAATTATATTTTACACTGGTCACTCTTATTACAGGGCCAGGTCCTCAAGCCCTTGAACACCAGCTTGTACTCAATGGTTCTTATCCTTGCTGAAAGAGTTTTCCACAGCTTAGTGAAGGAGATCTCACCGATGTGTTTGTTTTTATAGGCAAGCATGGTCATTGTGATACCAGCCTGGAGTTGAGGGTACAATTCTGTGAATCTCTTTAAAGTTTGCTTGCATGGGAGCTTGGCCTTTGTCACTGATGGGAGGGTTTGGGAATGATCTTAATGTTGCTGAGAGCTTCAGGTTTCATAATGTAGTCATGGGAAATGTCCTTTCAGAGTACCCCCAGAGCAGCATAGGTGTGGCAGTTTCTTATCTCTTCTCATAGTCAATAGTTAAATCTAGTCATTGTGTCATTATCTTGAGATGTCAAAGGTCTTCACAACCTTCCCGATATCCAGATGGTTTTCAATGGCTCTTAGGTTTGCTGGAAGAGTGTTGCAAAGCTTGGCACCTAGGAAATTGAATGAGGTGCCACTGCCATGTCCCCACATATAGGTAGGGATGCTCAACTGCAGTGCCAAATTATTGTGGACTGTTCTCTTTTGCATATATATTTTCACCTTTACTTAGATGAAAATGTTCCTTTGCCATTGGCGGCCCTATGCTTGATGGTCCAGGTCTTGAAATTTAAAAATCTAGTGATGGGCAGATAATGTAGCACACCTGAATGGGCAAATTACAAACAGAAAAGAAATTGGCATTAGAATAATGATATTCAAGGTAAATAAGATTTGAGACGACGTAGGTACACACCCATGATTATACATATTTCCCTAGGAGATAACATACGGTTACGTTTGATAAATTCAGCCAAGTCTTTTCAGGTAGAACGATGTTATTTGTGCCAGCAGTTCGTAGTGGATAACTAAACACTGAAACATAGAGGTTCCAGATTCCTAATTTCATTTTTCTGTGAATACATTATTTCTTTCCAAGAACGCCCATTAAACCAATATCTTGCAGTTGTAGCTGTGTTATTACAAAAATCATCATTTCATCCAGGAACTATTGCTAAATTTGATCCCATTTCAAATACACGTCACATTGGAAAAGCATGTAAAAACTGACAGTTAGTACTGCGAATCTGGTGACAGAACAATACTGCCATTGACAACGATTCAATATTCAGACACAGCACAGAATGTACTTTGATCTCATGAAGTGTTATGTCATTAAATGCTGTATGCCTTTGACTCAGATGTGCACGAGGCACAGCGAATCCACCTGAAAATTTGATTAGTCATGGCTGTCTGTTTTCTGTTGGCTGAAGTTATTTCTCACAATATGTTATTACAATTTAAATCCTTACCTATCTCTCACCTTCTTACACTTTGGTTTGTTGTGCCCCTCGGGGCTCATTGCAATTCCCTCCTGTGTGTTACTGCATACGATGGCGTAGTGCCAGTGGTCATCAATCAGTTTTGTTCAACTTCGAAGATGTATGATGATTGCACAGAGCATGTCAATCCTGAACAGCGCGAGACAGCAGGATCTGGTCACGTTCACCCCATACCACATAGCCTTAAAAAGACAGGGTTGACTAAACAAAAATGCCTTACCTTGACCATGATCCCCTTGATATTCCATCTTTTCCACTTTTGTATTTAATTGATCAGATCTATCATTTTCTCTATGGTGGACTACATTATATGAATACGTTGAAATTCATTTAGAATTTGGCATACAGGGCACCACATTGCAAGGGCAGAGAAAGTCATCCTTCATGTAGCCCAGCAGTAGTCGTCTCACGAACCTTTGAGTTCTTCACTGCTCTAGCAGGAAATTTTTATCAAAATTCTCCTGGTGACATAGCTGGAGCACTATTAGTGAAACAGCAATACCAATTGGGAAGCCATATATTTACTGCCATCCAACCACTGCATTTATGCCAATTGTACTTCCGCTATGTCAGTGAACCGATGTGCAATTCTTTTGTTTTACGAAAAGAAACACTTGGTTTTGTTTTGTAAAACAAAATAGCAAAGACCCTGACTTACTGAGAAATTTCCCCTCCATGGCAGAGACATTGTTTAGTTTTCCTGTTTGTGACCACTGTACCTGACACAGTGATCACTTACGGAGAAAACAGCACTGGAAGGCCAATCATAAAGCGAGTGGTCTTTGTTACACTGTGAAGCCAGCAGTCCTGTGGCAGATATAATAGAGTGTAATGTAAATTTAACTCTGCATCTCCTAGACAGTCATTTGGTCTTCATCCTCCTTACCCCTAGTCCTGCTCATCCCTTGCATCCCTTACCTCTGTAGCCTTCTCCATCTCCTTTAAGCATGTGGATTAAAGCTGATTTGTTTGCACGAGTGCGATACAAATGCAAAAAAACAAATTAATTAACTAGAAATATTTGATGAGTGTTATCATGCACAAATACATACAGATCAATGGATGTAGAGTACCTAAAAGTCCCAACTAAGGAACTACTCCATGAACCAGCTCATTAAAGGATGTTCAGGGATCTTTCACAAATCTTCTAAAAATATGTAGCCTCAAAAGTAAACAGCAGTATAAGAGTTCAATTGATTACTTTTGTTTTATATTTACCTTTTCACTTCAGAATGAGAACTTGGAATGCTCTTCCAATCCCTGTTCATCAAAGCTCTGCTTGCGTTTGGAGGCCATTGAGAAATGTTTCTCTGCAGGAATGCCACTTATCGCATGCTTTTCACGGCCAAGGAAATCTAGTGATGGTTGCTTGGCCCTAAATAGGGCATGGTGACATTATCTATGACCTGATGACCCTATGGCAGATGAGGCTCTGACATCAGAAAATTTGCAGAAACTTTGCAGTTCTCTTACCTTTAAATGGAGTGGTGGAACCTTGGAGAGGTCAGTGCATTGCTGGCATACAGGAGAACGTCTGCTCCAAAAACTCTAAATGGCTCTCTGAGTGTCACTTATGACAAGTGCATTCATACCTAGCTTTCACAAGTGAACGTGCAATTTTTATTTTAGGTCAAATTCAAACTCTGTTGTATTTTCCTTTTGCAAAAATATTCCCAAGCATAAAAATATCCAAGATATGAAAGAAGTGGTGGGACGGGGTAGGGGGAGGATACAATAAAAAAAAAATCACTTACTTGATTACGGCCACAGCTTCTGCTCCGTCCTCTTTTCTTCCTGGCTCCCGGCAGAACATAGGCTCCCCTAAGCCAATCACTACGCTGCTGTCACCAGTATGACAACAGCATCGTGATTGGTCTGTGCAGCCTGTTTGGCTGCTCAGACAGCGCCTGGGGGCCTTGGGACTGTTCTCCACCCGGCTATGCAACACGGATAGGTGGAAATATGCTAAGTGTGCATGACTATTTGGCCGGCCCAAATTGGCCTGTCCAACTGTTATGCGCACTTATGGTGCACAAACCACTCCTTCTCCCTGTGACCCCAGCCCCGTCCAGACCTAACCTGGCCCCTTAACCCATACTAAAAATAAAATGATAATAACGCTGTGTTATTATCATTTTATTTTTCCTTTTTCCACTGCTGCAAGAGCAGTGGGGTGACGCTCCTCCTCCTTAGCAAAGGAGCCGCCGCTGGTCTCCACTACGTACAGAAAGCATTTCCAAGGACATCAACATAGACTGCTGTGAGCAACAGTATTGCTTCGGAACCAGAGGTCATTTCATTGTGTCCAGATGTCATGGCAATGTAAAGCTACAGCCACAAATGGAACACTGACTTGTAGCACAGAAATGAGTGTCACTTGCTGAAGATGTCCACTCTTTTTACTTGGTGGGTACTGTAGGAAACTGGGTTTTTGTTGCAGTTATCCCCTCACTTTTAGCCCTCTTTTTAGATACTAGAAAGTAGTTTTTTGACTCTGACAATGCATTGAGGCCTGCCAACCAGACCTCAGTGCCAGTGCTCTTTCCTTAAAACAAGGTGATGTATAATTGTAACCCAATAGGCATGGACTTTAGTACCCTTGTTTGTCCCTAGTAAATGGTACCTCTGGTACCTAGGGCAAAGGTACTGAAGAGGGTCCCTAAGGTCTGCAGCATATCTTATGCCACCCTAAGGGACCCCCACACAAATTCCACACAGACTGCCATTGCAGACTGCGTGACATGGTGCAAACCATGGGTGAAAACATGACACAGCACACTCCTGTGTGCCATGCCAAAGTCACTGCATTTAATATAAGTAAGTCACCCCTACAGCAGGCCTTTAAGCCCTAAGGCAGGGTGCATTATATTTTGTGTGTGGACATATCTGCATGAGCAGATGTGCCCCTGTAATGTCTAATTCGATTGCTGGATATTATAAGTGAGCAGGGAAGCCATCTTAAGGTATGTACTGGGCACTGATCAAAACGAGTTTTCCGGCTACATAATGGCTTCACTGAAACCTATGGTGTTTGGCATCAAACACCTCATATTAATAAACCCACATTGATTTCAGAGATGGAGTTATTAAAACCTGCACCAAGAGAGTACCTTAGAGGTACCCCCTGAACCCTACTAGTCCACTAGTGTGTTGCCTGACTGGTCCTGTCCAGTCTGCCACCACAGATGAGTTTCTGACCCCCTAGGAGGTGAAGCCTCCACTCTCAGATTTCAGAAACAAGGCCTTCCCTGGAGGGAGATGTTTACACCTCCTCCAGCAGGAAGGCTAGTAAATTAGCATGTCAAGGCAGGGAGCTTCAAAGAGCACACTACCTTTGATATGCGAGTCTGGCTTCCCCCAGTCCTGGAGGATGCCACCTCCTGCCCTGAGGCCTATTTGGCACCAGGACAGGCAGGAAATTAGCTATGCAAGGGGGCGTGTTGCACCTCTAGGCTAGTCACACCCCTAAGGTGGGCTGCATGAAGTGAACACAAAAATTAGGCCCCCCAGCCTGAATTGCCATGAACCAAAGGCACAGAGACCATCAGGAGTTGAGCCCCCCTTGGTCTCCGCTGGACTGGCTCCCAAATCCCCACCTGCAGCCTCTTTCTGCAGGAAAGCAGGACCCACAAGAGCCTTTGGACCACGTGACCTGAGACCAGAAAGAATCACGGCACACATACCCCACAGCTGAAGTAAAAGTGAATCAATGATGCTCATGAGGTCCAGAGACCCTACAAAGCTGAGCCCCCTTTGGGTTTGACCGGACTGGTACCCCAGGCCCTTACTGCAGCCTGTTTTTGAAGGCAACCAAAAACTGCCTCCCGCAGTGTGACTCCGCAGGAGAAAGCACCACTGCACATAAGCCCCCCAGCCCGAGTTCCAGTGGGCTAACAGTGTCTCTGCATGCCTGAGACCCTCAAGGATTGAGCCCCCGTGTGGAGAAGGTGTGGCAAAACGGCCAGAGCTGCCGACTTTGGATCTGGGAGCCCAAGTTTGAGTCTCAGCTTCTGCTCACATCCTGTGATTCTGAAGAAATCACTTAGTCTCCCCATGCATAGGATCAGAGCCTAGAGACCCTAACAGGTGATTAGCCCATAACAAGCTTAGTCCAGGAATACCCTTCTCCTTCCTGCAATCTCTGGAAGCAGTCTGTGGGCAATCATCTATAACCTATAGCAGGACTTTTCAACTACCAAGCAGAGGTCCACCTACCATGCAGTGAGAATCTATGGCTTAAGATGACTATACTAAGACTTTTCACCAGCAGAGGTGACTGAGTATCCACTGGTGGAAACCCAGCAGTTCCTTCAACTTTTGGCAGGTACCACTAGCCAGCAATCTCTAAGTAACACTCCTGTTCACTCATAACAATTTTATGACAATTGAGCATGTAGCTAGACATCTGATTGATCGTTCACCCTTCTCATTGTGTTTATATCCAGCTAATGTTTATCGCCATACTATAATAAAACAATATTCCAGTATTACCTACTGCCAGACAGATAAATTCTGATGGATGTTTTGGAAAACAATTAGATATTCTGAGTTTTAATACTTATTCTTTAGATATGTGTGTTTGTATCAAGGCCATTAGAAGCAGGTATTTTAAACCCTTGAAATAATTTTGTTCAAGGGACACTTAGATATAGTTGCCATCCATGATTTAAATATTATACAACAATTGGTCAAGGGTTTGACTTGCAAGTCTTATCAGATGATAAAGTTTTCAAAACCAGTGAGAAGTCCACATTCAATCATGTGAAGAAGGCAGGAATAGAGGATTGTGTTAGCCTGATACTTGAAGTTGAGGAAGATGATTAAGTAAATGTTTATGTTGAATGGTTCTGCTATAGAGGAGCAGCAGGTTATACAAGCTGCTTATCATTACACTGATCTACATCAGGATAGATAACTACCTCTCATGAACACTTATAAAGATTCTTAGAGTCCTTAGCACTCCCAGATATTTCCAAAATTGAAGTCAAATGGTGCAACCAAGAAATTACCATAGTAGAGATTATTTTCAAGAAACAGGCAGAATTTCCGAGTATATTTACAAAAGACATTTTGCATATTTTGCTCCTTTTTCATTGAAGGTCAGTGTCTAGGACATTAAGGCAAACTACACCTAAACCGTGGAGTAGGGCTTAGGTAACTCTAATTTTGCAGCCTCATAAACATCTGCACTAGTGCCTCATAAGTTGATTTTACTCATTAACTGTGGTTTAAGATACATGGCGAGGTTTTGGCTACTATTTCAAAAATGGCAATTAAACTTTTTGTATATTTATGCCAGCAGAGTTTTGTCTTAGTTACTTCCCCACAAGCTCAAATATAGAGCATATCAGCCATAAAACATTCTGTAAAGGATAGCTCCTCCCACAGCTTGACCACTGGTCATGCTTACAGTAAACAGAGAAAGGTATTTGACAAGGCATCTTACCAATTTTTATGGGTCACCCCATTAAACACACATTTTATGCCAGATTCATTGGGACAGTAGTGTCACTCTATGATGAAACACAAAGACTAGTATTGGTGAATGGGCAATTGTCACCTTCTTTTGTTTCATTTGTCCATACACCTTACCACCAGGATTGTAAACTTTGATGTGGGCCTTCGGACGCTGCACAAATGATCATACAATTTTCCATAGACATTCAAAAACTGGCAGATTAAATCCATAAAGTTTTATATTAATTTGGCAGATTGTCATGGTATTTGGCTAAAAAATCAAAATAAAAAATAATGAAATGATTTTTTTTACCCCATGATAACAGTAATTTATCCTCAAAGACTTGTAGCATAGCTTCACTACTTCAGCGCTATGTTTTTACAATATAAGCACAAACTAAACTAGTGGTTAAAGCACGGATGAACCTCTCTATGTCTAATACAGGAAATATAAATGTGGTTAAAATGCACCATATTCCACCCACCTAGATTGTTAAATTTAATTTGGTATTGTGCCATGTTTGTTGCTGGTAACCCTTTTGACAAACTTGCAAGGGAAATCATTTCTATTGATCGGTAAATCTGCTTGAAGAAACTGGGAAGCATCTTGAGTTTGGTCACACAGTTTTCTTATTGAACAGTAATGGTCAAAACATGTTAATAGTCCCTGACTAATAGGTCAGATAATATGGATTTAAGTTAAATGTACACCCTTTCTATATCTGTAGATGAAAAATAAGTGTGTAGAAACTATAAGATTCCTATAAACAATCCATTATGAACAAAGTCCATCAACCCTTCAATCTGGGCAATTTCATTTTGAAGTTTTCTAATAATTCTTTTAAAGGGTTTTAAAAGTGGGAACCTTCTAAACTTTAGTAAATTTGTATCCAGTTTTGTTACTTTAAAGATTGTTGCTGTTATGACAATCCCTATCCTTTTAGGTCTGTTGTTATCCAAAACCTTTTGGTTTTACTAAAAATATATATTTGTAATATACTTTCTTAAAATTGACTTTTAGCCAACTATCTACATCCATTAGCCTGTTATTCGGCCTTTCACATTTTCTTCCACCCACTACTGCGTACAGCATGGGGCAAGTTGTCAGTCCACTTCAGTTATTGGTTAATTTATCTGTGAGTGACAGCATTCTGACCTTTCTCAAGGAGCTCATGCACACACACTAGCTCCCTTTGGTGCCATTGATTACCAGGGCAAAATGCGCTTTTTGAGTATACATTTTATTTTGGTTTTTAGCTAATATGTTGTTCTTTTTTTAGATTCATGATGTCCCAGCAACTTCTCCAACAATAAAGTTTAGCAAAAAGCATGACAAAACAAAGCAAACATTGCCAATGCAAAAAAGGCTAGCTGCTAGGCCAGATTTATTTGCTGAATTTATATTTAAAGGTTTATGCTATTCAATGTAGAGAAAAATATCTGTTCACTTCATTCCAAAGAATCACCAGCAATAGACATTCGAGACTTGCCCTTTATTCGATGATGTCAGCTGGGTTTTGAGATTTATTACACCATTCACATGATAGTCCTTTAAAGGTGCTGTCAACTGTATAACTTAGTGAAGGAAAGAAAAGCCTTAGTGACTATGAACATATCTTTTGTATGTGGAAGCCCTTTGTTGGATACAGTAGATCAGCTACAGAAGTAGTTGTGATACATCACCATAAAGCAAAGCTACATGGGGTTAGAGGTATGTACAATTGAGGGCTTGTTTCATTATATCAGCAATGAGATGTTGGCTATTAAAAAGGACATCAGGTGAATGCTGTCACAATAGTTTGCTAAACAGAAACAGACATCAAGAAAAAAGGAGCATTATGGAATACCTATTGCTGATGATTGTTAGTGATGTTGGACTAGTTCAAGAGAACGTTTTGATTTTTTCTACACTGGATGGCACCTTATAAAGGAACCACCACATGCCATAGCATGGTATGACAACATTTACAGAACTAGGGGCAGATTTACAAGCCCTGTGCACCACTTTTGCGCCGCCGTTGCGTCACTTCTGTGACGCAGCAGCGGCGTAAAGCTAGCGCCATGCTGCGGGGGATTTACAACGTGGCGCATCTAGGGAGATGCGTCACGTCGTAAAGCCCTGCGCCACATGAAACCTGCGTCAGGTTTCATGTGGGCGTTCCGGCGCAGGGTGGGCGTTCCGGTGCAGGAACGCCTCGGAAAAGTGCCTGAGTGATATCTACAAGATTTCACTCAGTCACTTTTCCGACCCCGCTGCGTCAAAACCTTGCGCCTGCTTGAAGCAGGCGTAGGTGTGACACACCATGTGGAAGATAGGCCGGGTTGGCACAGTGCTGAAGTTGCGTCTCGCCCGCGACACAACTCCAGCACTGCGCCAACCTTACGCCGGCAGATGCGACACGCATCTGCCAATCCTTGCGCCATGGCGCGCTGCATTGTAAATGCGGCGCATCCGTGGTGGCGCAATGATGGCATTGCGTGTCGCACGTTTCTTGGCGCATCCCTGCTGATATGTAGGGATGCGCCAGGAAACGTAAATCTGCCCCCTAGTATTTTGGATGTGGCAGTTGTTTTTGCAGTTGGACGTATGTATCTATGTGTGAGAATATAACCTATCAAAAACAGCAGCAGGGAGGGGCGTGGCTAACTGCCGACGGGAATGGCCGCTCGGTAGCCTAGCTCCGGAGCGCCACTCCCGCATTATCCGGCTAATCCAGAGTCCCGCCGACCTGATCTGTACCCTGCAGCCTTCTCCAATGCCCGGGGGCACCTAGCGACATTGTGGGCAAGTTTGGTCCTGGTTGGTGGCTGCGCCGGTGAAGAGATCCACGGACCGCGTCTTTGCCGGCGTCCCCGCTGGAGGAGGTGCACCTCGGCTGGAGGGCAGAACTGCGTGAGACCGCGGCTGCGGCCTTTCACCCCGGGGACCGGCACAAGTGATGGGACGCAATAGCCGGCACTTCACCCGGGCCCGGCGAGAGCCAGCGGGGATTTATCCGAGGCCCTAGGTGTGACGGGGCCGGGGTGTAAGCTGTAACGACCCCGCAGGGGAGAAGACGGCCCGGCCGGGCCCGTCCATGTGAGTAGCGCTGCAAACGGCCCCATGGCCTCTGATCTTATGTCTGGGCGGACACAGCCACGACTGCAAGAGTCCTGCTAGCGGCTCTGAGAGCAATTGCGGACCTAAGTGCGGTGGCAGCGTGGTCCCGTGGCGGCTCGAAGAGGCCCGGTATAGAGGCCCGTCAATCCTGGCTCCACACGGCGCGGCCTTTGCTATTGTACTCGAGGGGGCACATCCAAGACAGCACGGGACCCACTAACGACCCAGAAGCTGGTTGGGTACCCAGCGCATCCGCTGCGGGGTCCAGCGGCGACCCGACGAGGCCCGGGTCAGGGACTCAATAATCCTTTTCCCCCTCTGCGTGACTGAGGCCGGGCGCAGGCTGCAGGTGGGACCCAGGCGACCTGAAGCAAGTGTGCTCCCCAGCGTGACAGGAGTATCTCACGCCCGGTCCCAGTGAGATCAGACACTGCTGTGGATCTCCGCGATACCCCGATTGCCTCGCTTGGGCCAGCAAGCTATATAGCAGAGAAGACGACGTGAAAACGGTGGAGGTGGAGGCCCAAACCCCACCCAGATCCCCTCTGGCTGGCCTGTGAGTTTGGTGAGGCGCCACTAGAGCTCATCTGACATTACACTCCCAGTGGAGCACTCCTCTGGTTGGGGTGCGTTCCGCGAAATCTGACAGGCCGGGTGGAGGATTCCACTGCAGGCGGCGGGGAGTAGCAGCCGCGCTCTGCAGCCGAGTGGTGCCACCGGGGCGGTGACCATGGCGTCCGGACGTAGCAACAGATCAGCAACACAGACCAAGCTGGAGAAATTCGCCTGGCAAAAACAACAGAATGGGGATCGGGGGGAGGTGGTGGCCCCCGACGACACGGCGGAACCCACGAATAAGGATCTCCTCGAAGCGATCACTGCCATTAAAACGTCCCTCGAAGCGAGGATCGACACAGTGGCCACTGATGTTGGGCTGATCAGGGAAAACATGGGAAAAATCGCTGAGCGTGTGGGTACAGTGGAGAGCACGACCAAGGAACTGAGCAACGACACTAGCCTTCTCAAGCGAGAAGTCACTGAACTGCGCGCCTCCCACGAAGCAATGGCTCAACAGCTGGATGACTATGAAGGCAGAATGCGCCGGAACAACGTTCGTATTATAGGTGTTCCGGAACGCGCAGAGGGGCAAGCAGCGGACCTTTTCATCGAAGACCTGGTCCTCAAGCATCTTCAGCCCCGAGAACTTTCCAAATGTTTTTCGATCGAAAGAGCTCATCGGGTGCCGGGAGGTCGGCCCAAGCCGGGGCGCCCCTAGGCCACTCCTTGCCCGCGTGTTCAATTTCCGAGACCGAGATATCATTCTCCAAACTGCAAGGGTGGCCCCGCCGCTAACCATCGAAAACAGCAAAATCATGTTCTTTCCCGATTTCACACTGCGAGTACAGAGACAGAGACGCAGCTTCCTGGAGGTGAAACGGGCTCGCCGAGATCAAGAAGTTAAATACGCAATGATGTTCCCGGCCGAGCGGCGAGTGGAAGCCAACCGGAAATCATGGTTCTTCACTCGCCCGGAAGAAGCATGGGACTGGCTGGAGGGCTGGCGGACGGTGGAAAAGAAGGCAAAGAAGGGACTCTCGGCGGCTGACGAGGCCGAGGACTGGCGTCAGCAGAGACGCTCTCCTCCACACTCAGACACTGATTCCCAGGGACACACAGGGGGGCACTAATCTTGGACGCTGGTAAGACTTTGTGTTGTTACTCTCGATCCCCGAGAGTTCCCCAGAACGCTTCTGGTGGTGGACTCGTAAGTTTAACCCTCTGATTCTGAGAACAACGGGTACGGTTCTGATCAGGAGGAAGGAAGGGACTACCTTTGCTGGCGAAGCGTCATTATTTGTCGTTGCTTAGGAGACTGACTCAGCGTTTGAATGCCTATTTTCAAGTGTTAGTGGTATGCTTTTTCCTCAAGTCTAAACTTGGTGGTGGGCGTTTCCTATATGGAGACCGTTGACACATGGATCCCTGGGCCGGGACACCGTTTGGAGATGGTCAGTTATCCAGGTTGAGCCGAGTGTTGTAAATAGTGCTGGGGGTGGGGTCGGGTCGGGGGAAGAGGAACCTGTTGACTGTCTTCTACAGTGGTGGGAGTGGGGTAGCTCACGTTCCCTTGAATTGTTTATGGGTGGGCGACAGGCGCTCTGCATGTTGGGGGTGGCGGGCGGTTTTAGTCCCGTAATGCAGGGAGGCAGGGAGGGGGGCGAGTTACTACGGACCTGGGCTTGTTTGGGTTTGTTCTGTTGGGGGGTTGTTTTTCATTGTTTTAATGCAGCAGTACGAAATTGCATCTTGTATCAGTACATCACAGCAGGTATTGACACTCAGGTAATTGATTTCACGTCTAAAAGCACCATAGGGCGTTGTACCACAATAAGAGCAGCACAGAAAGTCACCGTTATGGGTTTCATTCACCATAGATACTCTTTCCACTCCATTAAACCGCTATTAGAGCCGTATGGGAAGAGGTCAGGGACTTAGATTCATGACATGGAATGTCAACGGGCTAGGGGACAAAATCAAGCGTGGAATAGTGCTACAATATATTCACCGTCAGGGGCTGGATATGGTGTTGTTCCAAGAAACACATTTAATAGGTAACTCCTGTAAGGCCCTGGATAGGAAGGGTTATCGTATGGTTGCACACTCTGGCTTTACCTCGGGGTCTAGGGGGGCGGGGATCCTCCTTCGAAAAGGCAGCCCCTATATGATACAAAGTACATGGACTGACCTGCTGGGTAGATATGTAGCTTGCTCGGGCGTCTGGGAGGGCAGAGTCCTTAACGTTATCTCGGTGTATGCCCCTCCGGGTCTTCAACGCATGACACTAGCAGATATAGGTGTGCTAATATTAAACTTACCCGTGGGTACACTGATGATGGGAGGCGACTTTAACCTGACGATGAATAGTCAAATAGACCGATCCCCGCCCAGACTTGACTCCACACACAGCTCACAACTACATGACTTTACTAATGCCCTGGGGATGGTAGACATCTGGAGATGGTCACACCCTCATGACACGCACTTCACGTTCCAGTCTGGAGTGCATGACAGCCAATCACGACTCAACTACCTGTTTACCCACGCACAAAACATACAGGACTTCACGGATCCCGCTTGCCTTGCGAGGGGAGTGTCGGATCATTCCCCGGTTACAGTAGTCTCCGGAGCTCACCGTATAGTGCAACCAGGCCCCATCATGATCCAACCCTGGGCGCTGAAGATCCCATACATTCGGGATAACTTACGGAAAGACACTGACTACTATTTTGAGGAGAATAAAGGGTCTGTGAAATCAGCTATCACGCTCTGGGGCGCCTACGGGGCGGTGATAAAGGGGAGAGCTTTGTCAATGATGGTGGGCCACAGGGCAGAGTGCAACCGGCGAGTGAGTGAATTGGAAACGGAGATCTTAGACCTTGAGCGCGCCATTTCGCGGAACTCTGATCAGGATATTCAACATAACCTCAATGTTAAGAGACAGGATTATAGACAGCTACTTTTGGAGGACGCCAACAGGCGTGCTCTCACCACCCGTCATAGAATATACGAGCAGGGCGAGCGAACCGGAAAACTATTAGCATGGCTGGAACGCAAGGAGCAGTCGGCGAGATGGGTGCGCGCGATCAAGGGGCCCGATGACGTCCTGATCACAGACCCTCAGGGCATTGCAGAGACGTTCGCGAAATACTATGAGCAAATATACACTGTGCCGCAGAACTCACAGGCGACATGGGCGGCAGATCTTCTCGCTACTATCGAGGTCACATGTATCTCCCAAACAGATAAAGAGGCCTTAGAGGTGGCTATCTCGGTTGAAGAGATTCAGAAGGCCATTCAAGACATCCGGGCGGGTAAAGCAATGGGCCCAAATGGGCTTCCGATTGAATTGATGAAACCCATGGCTATGAAGCTCGCTCCCCATTTACTGAATCTATATAATGAATGCTATGAGACTGGCCTTCTTCCGGCCGATATCCGCGCGGCCACCATTGTGGTCATCCGCAAGCCCGGTAAACCAGTGGACGAGTGTACATCGTACCAACCCATTTCCCTGATAACCGTGGAGGCCAAAATCTTGGCTAAACTGTTGGCCAACCGCCTACTCCCGTATCTCACTGACTTGATCCACCCGGACCAGTCGGGATTTATGCCGGGTCGCAATACGGCGCGCAACCTACGTCGCGTCCATGGCGCACTGGGTCGTGTGGCAACAATAGAGGAAGAGGCGATCTTGCTCGCGCTCGACGCAAAAATGGCATTCGACACCGTGGCATGGGACTATCTGTTTGCGGTTTTGACTCGCATTGGGCTCGGGCCCAAGTTGATTGGGTGGATCAGACTTTTGTATAACCTTCCCGTTGCCCACGTCTCAGTGAACAACCATCGCTCAGGCTCTTTCCCCCTTTGTCGTGGTACGACGCAGGGCTGTCCACTATCGCCACTTCTCTTTGCCCTAGTCCTAGAGCCTTTAGCAGTCTGGATTAGGGGAGACCCTGGTATCAGAGGCTTTGAATGGACAGACGGACATGAAGACCGCATATCGCTATATGCAGACGATATTTTACTTTATCTCACCTCACCGGCGCGCTCACTCCGCCATGTTCTCCACATTTTCCACATATTTGGGGCCCACTCTGGTTACCAGATAAACTGGTCCAAATCCCAGATGTATTCCCTCTGGGGTGATCCGCCGCACAGTCCTCGGGGATACAATATTCCAGTGGCGACCCAGGGTTTCCAATACCTCGGCATCTTTATAACAACTGACGTAACAGTGTTCTATGAACAGAATTTGGTGGGTCCGTTGCAGAGGTTTAAATCTGATGTTATCCACTGGAAGACACTACCCCTTACTCTTTTGGGTCGGGCGTCTTTAGTCAAGATGCTAGCCCTGCCACGTTTTCTTTACGCCCTGCAAAACACTCCCATCCCGGTCCCCGAAACCTACTGTTTGCAGATCGAGGCAGCAATTAGAGATTTATTATGGGATAATAGACCGCCTCGGATAGCTATAAAGAAGCTCACTATGGAATGGTATGATGGAGGCATCGGGTTGCCGGATATACGCCTTTATTACCAGGCGTCGCAATTAATTGCCATCAACAGATGGGTGTTTGGGTCTCATACTGACCCCAGCTTCCGCACTGATCTGTGGTTAATGGGGAAGGGAGGCTACAATAGAGCGCTATATTCCAACCCCAAGAAATTAGGCTTAACTGGCCCCACGGCCCGCACAGTAGAAGTGTGGCACGGGGTCCAATGGCAGATGGGATGGCGAGGGCGCCTGACGAAGGCTACCCACCTGTGGGAACCTGACATCTTGGGACGGTTGAGTATCTGTGCAGGGTTTGACAAGTGGGATATGATCGGTATCTCCACGGTGGGAGATATGTGGATCAAGGGCAAAAAGGCGTTATTTGCAGATCTCCAACTCAAATATCAGCTAGCACCGGCAGAGCACTTCTGGTACCTTCAAGTTAGTCATGCCATAGATTGTGCCCTCCCTACAGACACCCCCCTCCCTGACTCCTCTCCTCTGGAGGACAGGTTGTTGCTGGACCCAATGGCCCACAAGGCTGTCTCTCTAACGTACAAAAAATTGATCAATAACCGGGCTGATCCAATACAGAAACTGCGAGCTAATTGGGAGGCGGACCTGGGAGCAATAACTGACGAAGACTGGATTGACGTGCGGGCTTCACCCCGGGAGGTAGCAGTCCTGATGCGACTCCGGCTTGTCCAGCTTAAGATTCTCCATCGCGTGTACTTTGGTGCCAAACTGTTATTTAAATTAGGAAGGAGACCAGATACACGCTGTCTTCGGCACTGTAATCAAATAGGTACATTCATACATATTCTATGGGAATGCCCCCTCATACAACACTACTGGATAGACATCACCCGACAAATGGCAAGGTCTAGTGACAAACCCATACATCCATCTCCCCAACTATGCCTTCTTAATATCTGGGGGACAACAGACCTCACCCAAGCAGAACAATCGTGGGCCACTATGGGGTGGAGCATAGCGAAAAGAAACATTGCCCAGAAGTGGGGGGTGGACACTATACCACAATTGCGAGATTGGGCTAAGGATATGGACCATGCTATGATAGCGGAGAAAACTGTATACAAAGGTAAAGGCTGCCCACGAAAATGGGATCAAAAGTGGGGACGCTGGAATAAATACAGGGGGGACATCTGCATTTCTCCTGCGGTAGAACTTAGACGGGAGAGGCAAACACTATTGGAGGAGGCGGGCGCAGACAGGATGACATAATCCTCCGGGCAAGCAAGAATAGTGAGTACGAGTGGTGTTCTCAAACCCGATGACGTAATTGTAATCCTCTTCATACTGATCAGCCTTTCGCTCTGTGTTATCTTGGGTGCTCCCGATGGGTTGTAAGCTATTTTGTAATACTAAAACGCATATATTTCCTGCTGAGATGTCTATGTAATGTCATTACCGCTGCTGTTCTCTTTTCAATAAAAATTGTTAAACAAAAAAAAAACCAGCAGCAGGAAAAGCATTTAGGCTCTCATGTAGTGGATATCAGGAATACCAGTGTAGTATTCTTGCTCCTGGAACCCCATTATATCAGTGGTCTGAGTATTTTCAGGAGGTGGGCGTACTGTGGTTTACCGAATGAGACCCGGATCTTTTTGGCAGAATCTTGCCTCTGAAATACCATGCAGGAACAGTGAATGGTGGTATGTTTTTGAAAATCATAATTCTCATTCAGGCAGTAACTCCTGTTAACTACCGAACGTGGATGACTCTAACCTCAGAATAAGAGCCATAGTAGTAGGCAGTGGTACGCCCTTACTGGAATAAAAGGGCTGTGCCTGTTGACCTGACATCCTTACTGGGGGCAAGACCCCTCCTGCTGCACTGCACCAGTTGACTTTTCCTCCCATCAGGGAGACCTGTATTGCCCTACAAGCTTCATGGGATTGAGACATCATGGAGATAGCTACAGAAGGAGTACCCACGAATGCTGGGGACTGCAAGTCCCAGAATTTCCCGAGCCTACTTCAGCTGTGACCACAGGCAAGCGTAAACTGGCTCCAGCAAGGACAGCATTGTGAATAACCCTCCAGCTGGTACAACATTAGACTCCTTTTTGGTACGGGCAGTTAGTGTAGTCAACAAGGAAATTGAGCTGGCCGAGAGGCATCTAGCCCTCAACATAGGAGAAAGGCCTAGTTTTGTTACGCATTGCTGGAGCCATCACTATCCATTACTCACTCTTTATCTTCTGATGCCCCTGAGGTCACTTCCACAAGCCATGCAAATACCCACAGAGGATTTATGCTATGTTTCTCCGATGGCCCTGGGTAGGGAGTTATCTACGAGTGCTCTTGACTTGCCCTTACCCATTAGCCCCTGTGAATCTTCTGCAAGGAAGGGGAGTAAAACCAAAGCAGGAGTCAAAACTGGAATTTCCAAAAAGTTGGGACCTTCCACTCATCTTTCCAGCAGCACCCGGAAACATGTCAATTCGTGCCCTCCCCATGTAGAGCTGGTGCTGACCAAAAATTCTGAAGCAAAATGGGATGGCTCTAGATTACCGTAGGAAGTAGTCTTGGACCAAGTTAAATTTCTAGTAATTGCCCCCCTTGCAGATAGGATAGGCACTTTGGAAGGGGGCATTCAGGATTTATCTCACAAGCGGACCCATCCCTTGGCATCAGCAGTTTCCTCTCACTTATCTATTCAGACACCCATCAGCTATGGACCTGGCACCAATACTGACAACCGCACCCCGGACCAGATGCCTTTGCCCTCTGCAGACCTACCTGACCCCTTGACTCTCCTACCACCTGCAACAATAGGGCCAAGGGCATCTCCTTCATCCAGAAAAGCAACAGCTGAGTCTGGGGACAAGAGGCTTGCTAGGGCCTTCCCTGGTAGGAGATCTCCATCTATGCCCACGTCTGCACAAATCCAGAAGTTCCTGGACTTGCCACCCCAATGCTGCCCTTATGTTGCGGTTTTGATGGGAGTGCTGTCTCTATCAGCTGATAAAGAGGAATCATACCCAGAATTGAAAAGCAAAGTCCGCCATTGGCTCTCATGGAATACTGCATTTACTATGCCTGAGTACAAAAACATAATATTAGCGAGGAGAATCAGGTGGATTGGCCACTCGCTTAAAACATCTGAGGAGGACTGTGTGATCATTACTGTCTGGTTGACTCCGTGTCCGGGTTTGGGACTGGGTTCGGCTGTATGAGAGCACCCATCAATATTGTCCCACTGGGCTACTTTTATAAACCGAGTCTAAACAGCTTATCTAGCCGATATGCTTGAACTCTAAGGAGGGAAGATGGAATCTGTCAACCGGACCTATTGGGTGCTCCAAGTATCTCTACATCTAATAGATACATGCCGCTTTCTGGTTTAGATGCCAATGATTGACTTGCAATGCCCCTGGATCCACAGAGGGAGTCTGGAACCTTGATTAATAGAGTGCTTGAAACTGGTCCCTTGAATTCTCTGTATTTCACACCTGCGGAGCCTATTTTATCTGCACTTGAGGTCCCTAGTCACAAGGATTAGTTACAGCAACATGCACCCAATAATCCTCCGTTCACTACTTCTGCTCTTCCCTGTGTTTCCATTGACTGTGACTCCAGCGCTTTGGCGCTCCCCCCTACTAAGCTTGTTTCCTGGAACCTTGCTGGTATTAAAAACAAGTTGGCATGCCCAGAGTGGTGTGGTTTTGTGGACCAATTAGATCTATGTGTGTTCCAGGAAACATAGGCGGTTACCTAAAACTTTCAGTCTGGGTTTGCCAGTTTTGACCGACCTGCTCTCAAGGAAGGGCTGGCCATCAGCAGGCATTGCAATTTCGATGAGAACCACTTTGGCTTGTACTTCTAAAGTTATCGACCTCGGGTCCCCTGACGTGCTGTGCTTACTCTTGCAATTTCCTGATGGGTTTTCATTATAATTGTATAATGTTTATTGTAGGTACGAAGGTCAAATGGCTGGTCTAGCTGCTATTGATGTAATCAATGTGCATTGTTCATCTCTCCCAGCTGGTGTTTTCAGAATTGTGACAGGGGATTTTAATTCTAATTTTGAACCCCTTGGTATGCCACTGACGTGCTTAGCAGAGTAGAGGATGAAGTATGGGCAATTCAGGAGCTTACACTCCAACCAATTAAGAAATTGTCTGCTACAGTCCTGCAATTAAATACCTTTAACCTCAATATTAGCTTGCAAGCCTGCAACGGTAGGACCCCATCAGATAAAGAGGGGAAGGTCACCTTCAATTAGCAGGGTGGAGCTAGTCGCATAGATTATATATATTGATGGATGTTAGGCTGTGAGCGCAAGTAATTGACATGGAGGTGGTCTCTAGACAGGACAGCGACCACACTGCCTTGAACCTCTTCTTGAGCTCTCTGGGCTCTAGTATTCCACCACGCGATTTAGAACCCCTTGATAGGAGGATTTTGCCAAACTGAAATCACCATATGCTAAGATGGAGTGTTATTGCTGCCACTCCAACTATTCAGGCCCAGCTGCATGAGGCCATTGCTTGGAAGAAGTCCTGGTACTAGGACGGAGTTTACTTGCAGCATCCTCGTGGGAGGACCTTACTGACACCCATAATTCCTTGTTCTGCTCCATAAAGGAGCTTTATTTGGTAGAAGCTAGGGCTCTCCCAAAACGGGCTCATGCGGCCAAATGGTTTGCCAAGGCATATCGGTTAGCCAGGCAGGCCCTGATGGCTTCTATCAGAGCTGTAATCCAGAAAGCTAGAGCTTCCTATACAGCTGTAGTGGGCAGGGTCAACTGAGATCATGATATGGCTAAATGGGAGACATTCCTGGCTGCAACTAAGAGAAAAGACTATCGCTCCTTTTGGCAAATAGTGGCTAATAAGCATCTAGACTCTGTATCCCCGCAGTGTATTAATATAACAGCTGCCACTTGGGCGGAGCATTTCTCAGGCCTGTACTCGCAACCAATCGCTGGCCCAATACTGAGTTCAGTTAGCAGGGCACGTGAGGGTGTTACCTTGGCCCTACAAGCAGAAGGCCTGGCTACCCCAGGGGAATGGATAAAGGAGTGTCAATTATCCAGTGTCTCACCTGCAGCTGCCCCGTCCCACCAGATTGATTGTGTTCCCAGCCTTATCACAGTGAGTGAAGTTGCTGCGGCAATTGATTGGAGCGCCAGGGCTTGATAAGGTACCTGGGGACTTGTTTAAAGCTGAGAAGGAGATTTGGTGCCTTTATTTTGACCTTTGTTTCAATAATATCATGAATGGGCTTACCATGTCACGGACTTAGGTAGAGGCTGAAATCATCCCAATCTATAAGAAGGGCCTTACGTCTGTCCCTTCGAATTACCGCTCTATCAGTCTCATTGACAGCTCAAAGAAGCTATTTAGTTGAATTCTGTTGAGCCGACTAAAAGCTGGATTGAGGATATATGAGTGTTGACTCCTCTCCAAGCTGGATTCAGGGCTGGGGCAAGCACTCTTGACCAAGTGCTCCAATTACAACTAAGCTACAGGAAGTATGTCACACTGAGGGGTGGGTACCTCTATGTCATCTTTGTCGACCTTCGGTCGGCTTTTGATCTAGTTCTTAGGGAGGGCTTGTGGGCAGTTCTAACTAATATGGGGGTTCTGAAATACTTGATTGATGTGTTCAGGATGCTTCACCGGGATAACTATGCACAGGTTAGGTATGGCCCTGCTGGGGAGTTGACAGACCCCATTCCAGTGGCCTGGGGGTGAGACAGGAGTATGTCTTAGCCCCTCACTTTGTTTCTGTTATACATTATTGACATGGTGACCACATTAGAGCAGCGTAAGCATGATGCCCCGTGTCTGGCAAACAGGAAGGTCCCGGCGCTCCTGTTTGCAGACGACACCTTACTGGTCTCGAAATCCTCAATGGGCATCCAAAATTTGCTGGATCTGTTTGTGTCTTCTGCAAGCAGAGAGGGCTGGAGATCAACCTTAATGAAACAAAATATATGCTATTGAGTTCCTGCCATAAAACTAGGTCACACCCAGTCCTTAATGGCTCTCCACTGGAGAGGGTTCATACCTTTGAATACCTTCAGTTTATCCTCAATTAGCATTTTGGTTGGTCACCTTAGATCAAAAAGTGTAAACTTAGATTAGAACATTATACTGGTGGTATCCTGAAAGCCTTGAAGTGGTCTAGCTTTTGTTCGATAACACCCGCATTGCAAATTTATAACTTACAGGCTCTGGGGGAGTCTCTATACAGTGGGGAACTTTGGGGGCAGGACTATGTCAATGAAATGGAATTGGCTGAAAATCCTTTTCTCCGACTACTCACGAGTCTACCTTCCAGCACTCCACTGGTGCCACTACGATTAGATCTTGGCATTCGACATCTTGCCCTCCGAGTAAAACTCAGACCCCTGGTGTATTGGAGGAGGATTTAGTTCTCAGCAGACTTATTGCCCTTTTGGCAGAGCCTGGAAGAAATCTTAAAACTACCTGGGCTATTAGGATCCCATGGTTAGGGTACATTAGATGCTGCCTTGAAGAGATTGAGTGCGAAAATATGTGGGTCCATCTGGAAACGTTGTGTGGCATTTCCAAGTCCATGCTTAAGGTGTTGCATTGGAGACATGCAGATGGTAGAACCCACAGTACTGGGGGTGTAGGTACCCTGACCCCGGCTTTTATGGAATTTAAAAACACATTTTGTCTGGAAGAGTATATGGATACAATTGAGCCTCCGGCTGCCAGATCTCTTTATACTAAGTTCCACGTTGGGACCTTGCTGCTTCAATCATTTACTGCAAAGTGGCAATGCCCCCATGCTGAACCTGACCTGAGCTGTCTTTCTGTCCTGATGTTAAGGAAACTGTAGACCATGTCCTGTATTTCTGCCCGCAGTATTATGCACATAGGAGGAAATAGATGTTGTCGCTGTGCCATAATCTGGGCATCAGGGACCAGAAAATTGCAACTAGGATACTAAAGGCAGACACAGCTCAACCAATTGTATTTGCTGTTTTTCGCTTTCCCACACATATGTGAAAGCATAGACAGAAAAGGGTCGCCCTGTTGCTGTTTAGTGCCTAGTGCCCAGAACTTGTGTGTCTTTATGCTGTATCCTGCAACTTTCCGTGATTTTATAAATTGTATGTTGCTTATGAATCAGACTTCCAGCGCATGTTACAGTACAAAATTGTGTCTAGGAGTTATGAAGTGAATTTTGATTTTATATTTTTAATTGTTGTGATATCTCCCTCATATGGTGCTTGTTCTTATTCATATGTACCTTTCTAACTATTTTTATATGTCATGAGTTTAATGAATTAAAAAACCTAATGATTTTATTGTTTTAATTTATTGTTATATCTGCTTTTATGGCAAAAAACAGAAATAAAGTCTAATTGAATTGAATAAAGGAAAAACATGGGTCTCAAATGAATTCCAGATGCACTTCTTGCAATCGAATAGACTGCTTTGATGGTTATCCAATTTGGGTTTCATAGTCTGCAGAGCTCACAACCTCTATAGTATCACCTTGCCCTTGATATGATGTGGTTAGCTTCCTTGTGATCATTTAATCTATATAGTTGTGGCAAATTTTGAGTCAAAGTATTTTTCTATACACTACTCTATTAGCCCTGGAAGAATCATTTCACAAACATTATTCTATGTACTATGTCTTTGCTGTCACCAATCTGTGGTATTTATAGCCTTTTTACTTTTATATTTACCTATGAGCTTATACATTGGTAAATTTGTATGTATGATCCATATCCCTGTGGTTGCTCATGCTGACTTGAAATAAATTGTTTATCTCTTCAAAGTGATGTAATGCTTTTGAGCCTTATAACTCTCCATAAAATTAATACATTAATAAATAATTCCAAAAGTCATACTGTATGATTGAATCTGTACAATGCACAGAATAGTAAGAGAGCCCCATGTAATGGTCTACAATTGACTTACAGGATACAGGGAATAGTAGTCTGTTAAAATTGCTTGGGGTGAACACTATCTGCTGGAGTATTAGAAACAGTTCTCATAGCACCTACATCCCTCACATAGAGGGCCCTAACTTCCTAACATGCAGCTGCCTTTATCCCAGGTTACAATGATCCACCTAATTGCTGAAAGTATGACAGGCACTCTGCAAATCAATATCCTTTAGCTAAATCCACGTCTACAAGTTGCTATCAGCTTGGAATCTAAGAAATAAGGCAATTTTGCGCCTCACTATTGTGACGTGGTATCCTAATTACTCATAATACATTTTGAGGTGTGATTGTAAGCCATGTGGGCTTGCGACATAAAGTGTACGAGAGAGTTATTGGCTGCATAGGATAGGTTCAGGGCCAGTGAAAGCGAAGCAGTGTGGATGGAGAAATATTTTTGCACTAAGCATCACGACTTACCTGATGAAGCCTGATATGGACTAATTCAACAGACACAAAAAGTCAAGGAATGTTCTCCTTTTTTTGGTTAAATAGATTGTTAATCAAGTTGTGATCAATGAAGTATCATTAAAAGTGAGAATTTTTCTGATACTGTAAAACAGTATCAAGAAAATAAGAGAGGGCTTTTGGCTACACGGAAATGTTCTCATCCTTGTATGAACTAGTAAAGACAGCTCAAAAGAGCAGCTAACGCTTAGGGGCCGATTCTGATTCGGGCCGGAATTCTCCCCGACCGAGCCGGACCCGGAGAGAATTCCGACCGAATCGGACCCTAGCAGTCCGACCGAACGAGTACGATGCGTTCGCATGCAATCGGACTCGATTCGGTCAGACTCCCATTGAAGTCAATGGGAGCCTGTCGTACAACGCGTACGCGGGCTCCCATTGACTCAATGGGTGCGAGGCGGACAAGGGCGCCCCCTACAGCGTGTACGCATCCATGTGCATCGCGGCGTACATGCACAGGTAGGGGGGACCCATGGGTCCCCCCTGTGTGCGACTCGCGCGCCTACGCGTACAGGGGGGTCCGACGCGGACCCCTAAAGTCCGGCTCCGACAGCTTTGTCGAGCCGGACGGCGCGAGTCGATCGTACTTACCCGGCCGGGAAACGTCTCCATAGCGCGGTGCGAGTCGTGTCCCTGCGAGTCGGTCGGAGCGTGTTGAAGCCGCGTTCGAGTCGGTCGGCGATTTCGCGAGTGCTTGCATCGTACTCGCTCGGCCGGACCCGCGTCCGATTCGGTCGGGAAACAGGGCTCCGAATCGGATCCGGTGAATCCGAATCCGATTCGGAGCACTACCGGCCGAGATCGGAATCGGCCCCTTAGTGTTGTTATATCACAAGCATTACTTCATACCTCTTCTTACCAAGCAGGACATTATCAAAGGTTGCAATAGCAGCAGGATTATTGACAAAAAAGTAGTCAAGACACAAGAGTGCCAGTGTTCTTTCCTCTGTCTGCAAAGCCGGAGATCCACTGCAAATATGGGAGCAGCAAAAGGGTCATAGGAGGCCGGCCATGCTGAAGAAACGAACCTCTTAGCAGGAGGTTGTTATGATGTCAGCATCATTGTGGGTATGGGTCATTTACTTATGTTCTTTATTCTAAGTTCCTTTTAGAGTGTAAGGCTGAAGGAATTCCAAGGTTGACAGTTTCCCCTGGCACCTTGTGGAGGACTGACGCCAGGTTGTGTTCTCTCAATAAAGCTTGGTACTTATCTACACCTACTCATGTATGGAGCCTGCTTTCCTCTCTACAGATGTCTGATAGATAGTGGACGGGGAGAGTAAAAACAATGTACTATAGACCGGAAATAGAGAAAAGAGGTACTTTCTGATACTATCGGAGGTATTTGAAGGCTAATTCTCTCCAGCTGATCATAGGGAGACAGACAATCTGAAGCTTCGTCATTCCTGCAGCTGAGACACTGTAGTCTAAAACTGAATCTGCACCATAGCCCCACTGGTTTGCCAGTGACAGCCTTGATATTTAAGTTTTGAAGCCAGAAATTTATCACTGCATAAGGCATTTCTGCTATTGCCTTTATTTTATAATGTTGAAAGTTCATCATTTTTAAAAGTCTGTAGCACATTCCACCTTTCTAGATTACCTTCATTGCTTTTTTAGAAGCTTTTATTTCATTTGCAGAAAAAGTTCTGTTTTCCTGAGCTGACCACCTTAATTGCCACTCCTTCGCAAAGATTAGGCCTTCCCTTCTCAATGCATGCCATCTTCTTGCAGCAAAGTGAGGAGAGAAGATCTCTCTGACCCTAATGGTGTAATGCAAAATGATGGGGCCCGCTGAAGAATGTGATGATGGGGCCCTGAAGTTTCCATATCTCACAAATATTCATTGCTCTGGGGCTGAATGGGGCCTCCTGAAGGGTTAGGGCCCACTGTGTTATTCCCGTGCTCTGACCCTCCTTCTTCCCTGTACTAGTCTACACTGGGTACCCACTTGAATCTTTGCAATCAGACTGTAAAGGCATGGACGCACCTCTAAAGCAGCTACATTTCGGTGATATATGATAAATTTGCTCCCTGTTTGACTCCATATGACATATACCTTGGCAGCCTAACTGTGTATCCAGAGGGTTAGGTTCCTGTCATTTCCAGATTTCCTGGTGCAACTCTCCCTGAGTCTCCTGTAAGTGGACTAATTGAACAACAGTGCTTTAAATATGGCACAAGCACTCTAGCATTGATATTAAGTATCCGCTTATGAGGTCATGTTTACCGGGCCATGTTTTGGACAACATTTCAGAACCATTAACTCTTCATCCAACACCTCCCACAGCTTGAGCTACAAACAATGCCTCGCAACCCTATACTCAGAAAAGGTGCCCAGAACATGATGCAAATCAGGGCATCCACAGTCTTGTCTAACTGGCTGTAACTAATACATCCTTTTGTGATGCTACTTTTTCCCAGGGCTGATCTCCATACACCATATATCCTGGCTGCCTGAAATCAGTGCATTTCAGTGGGGCCTTCACCTGTCACTTCTGGGCGTACGTCATTGAATGTTTTCCATTAGGTTTCTGTTATTGGTGCATTCCTGTGGCAGCACCTCTGTCACTTGTAGGTGTACTCTCTAGTGCACATACTCTAGCTACTTGCAACCACAGAATTATTTGGGTTGCTTCTCTATGTCTTGAGTGGGCTCCATAATTCATACACCCTGGCTGCTTGTAACCAATGGATTTTGGTGGGCTGCTCCTCCATTACTCCAATATGGACTATATGGACCTTTTGCACTAGCTGGCTGTAACCAGTGCATTCTTTTGGTTGCTGAAACATTTATTTCATGTCACGTCCCAGAAGTCCCAGACACAACTTGGAACCTCCCATGGTTGCATTGGACATTGAAAAAGCTTTTGTTTCAGTGGGATGGGAATATATTCATGGTTATGAAAAAAATTGGGTTTGTCACACAAGTATTGCAATGATTCAACCTATTCTATTTAACATCTGTGTCAGGGCATGGACAGGCGGGATGTCTACCCCACAATAGAGAGTTGAGTGGGAGAGAAGGCAAGGCTCCATCCGCTCCCTGACCTTGTTTGCACAAACTATGGAACTGTTGACATTCTACTTTCGATGATGTCAGTTGAATGAAGGTTGTGGAACTTCAGCCATTAAGCACACCCTCTTTGTATATGCGGATGAAACATTACTGTATCTCTGGTACCCAGCTGCTCAGTTCAAAGTCATAATGGCCATGCTGGACAAGTCTGAGAGAGTTTTGGCCTCATAGTCAATTGAGGCAAATTCTCCCGCTTCCCATTAATCCATAGGGCCTCCACTGACGTACTTCATATAGATCCCTTCCTGTTGTCATGAGCAACCCTCTCAATTATATTTCTGGGAATTCAAATACATCACAGTGATGCCAATCTGATCAAAGAAAATGGCAGAAGAGTGATAACCACAATCAGTATGATTCTTGAAATGCCAGCAACAGTTGGAGTCTGCCCCTTCTGTTCTGTTTGTGACTGCGAACAAGGGGGAAGCCATGCATAGATGCCAGCACTGCTGGGGGACTACATGCCCTTGCACCCTCCAACCACGTGCTCTTAGGCGTGACGCAGCCCTGCAGCAGGTTGTAGTCGACGTTAGATTCTGCCCGTTCTGTTCTGTTTGTGACGGAGGACAAGGGGGAAGCTGTGCGTAGACACCAGCAATGCCGGGGGACTACATAGCCCATCAGCCCTTGCACCTGCAGCCTCCCACCACGCACTCTTAAGCACAACGTGGACCCACAGCTGGTTGTAGCCACAGTTGGATTTTGCCCGTTCTGTTATGTTTGTGACGGAGGACAAGGGGGAAGCCATGCGTAGATGCCAGCACTGCCAAGGGACTACATGCCCCATCAGCCCTTGTATCTGCAGCCGCCCACCACGCACTCTTAAACGTGATGCAGCCCCACAGCTGGTTGTAGCAGCAATTGGATTCTGCCCGTTCTGTTCTGTTTGTGACGGAGGACAAGGGGGAATCCATGCATAGATGCCAGCCCCGTGGGGGGCTACATGCCCCATCAGCCCTTACATCTGCAGCCTCCCACCATGCGCTCTTAAGCTCAATGCAGCCCCGCAGTGTGGGACATGCACGGGACCCACCCAGACTGCGCCCAGGCCAACGGCGGGCTCATTCATGCCCGTCAGAGCCCAGAAGAGGCTGGGCCCCCCTCTCAGCTGCTGGTTATTTCCTTGCTTGGCAGAGTACCTGTAGAATTAGGGAGGACTGAAATGCAAAATAACTGGAACAAGGGGGTGAAATATCCACCACCTTACACTTGTTCCTGATGAGGTCTGCCAACGTGCTGACAAAAGAAACTGAGCCAACCAAACAACGCCTCTCCCTAGAGAAGGTAAGAATTGGTGTGGATGTAAATGTGGCTCCCCAAATAGTTGATCCCACGAACTCTGTTCAAGGGTCAAGGTAGGGGGGGGGTCTCACATCATATCGAGCAGTCTTCATTCTAGTGCCTGTGGCACTGTTTTAACCCCCCCATAGAGACCATCGTCAAGAGGAAAAAGGGATGTGCCAAAAATAATAAAAAACAAAAGGAAATAAGACTGGAAGCACAGAACCTATCTCCAAGGATGGTGAATCTAACCATATTGATGATCTGTGCCAAAGACCTATATTTTCATTACTGATACAACCATTATTAAGTAGACTGTCCAATATAGAAGAGAGCTTATTATCCCTTACCAATGGTGAAACAGCTAACATTCATGCTGGGGCCAAATTGAAAAAAGGGACATACAGGGACAGGGTGAGCATCAGATAAAGGGACCCACACTTTCGACTATGGCCCCCCCAATTCCAGTATACAGTGCCCGAGTGCAGCGTTGGGCCCAGGGGGAACAGGACATGCTCCTACACTTCATCCACAGAGGGATGTTATAGTAATGGAGTGTGATAATAGGGTGGGGACGGCTAAAATCCAATCCTCCCATGATGTGGCTCAAAGGGTAGCGATAAGATTGTCCCATCCTCTGAACCGGGTATAAAGCCAGGGCAATCTCCCCACAACAGGGTCTACAGCCCAAGCGATAGTGGCTTTAAGACCCCCTGAGAGTTTAGATACTGACAGTAGGAAAATGTTGGGTGAGAGGATGAGCTCACAAGGGCCAAAGAGGCTACACAAACTAGATCTCCCCCTAGCTGCATGCCACTATGTTCTTATCCTGGCGAATACCCCTGAGTTGACAAGATCACAGTCAGAATCCACAGAGCAGCTCATGACAAAGGTTCTCCATTGGTTGACCAGTTATGGAAGGGTGGATTAAGCACTTAGCCAACACATCATTATTGCAAGCAGAGTGGCATGCCACCCATGGCATTCCCCAAACCAATAGGGGTGACTGTATAGTTGTCAATTTTAACGACCACAGAATGGTAGAGCATCTGCCAAGAAAGCTTCCCAATACTCCCTCATTTGATTCACAGATCTTAGCCCTACCCCTGGGATTGTTTTATGAACCCATTAGGCCTAAGGCTACAGATTCTGGATGGGGCAGTGCTGCTATTTATCGCCCTTTTACTCAGGCTTACCTAAAGCCTGCAAAGTTTGGAGTAAGGGTAGATAACCAGTTTGCCCCTTTGGAGGGCCTGGGGTCTTGTAATTGATTGACCTATGAACCTCTGTTGGCTCATGGGAATAGCCTTCTAGAAAATCAGACATTGAAGGAGGTAGAGATGACGGAGGTGGGTACTATCACATTGAAATTTATTTCTTGGAATGTAGCAGGCTTAAAACAGAAGTGGGGTAACCTAGACTGGTTAAGTTCAGTGGTGGGCCATGACATCTTATTTTTTTAGAAACCTGGCAAATAGACCCCATCTTTATGGATGGCTACCGCTCATTTCAGACTCTAGCAATCTCTTCTAAGGTGGGTAAAGCTAAAGACGGAATCCTAACCCTGATAGCGAACACAGTAAGAATAAATGTTCTAGAGTTTCGGAAAGACTCACCATATTAACACATTCTGTTATAAAAAGGTCTTAAAGATTGGAACTGGCTCATAGTTAACTATGACAACAAAAATTTTGAGGGCAACATGGCTACTGTGGTAGGATCACTTGAAAAGGAAATTGACCGCATTAGTGCAGTACACCCTAAGCGCCTTTATATACTATGGTTGGGCGATTTCAACGCTCACAGCTGTGAAAAGCTGGTAAAGCCAATATGTGGATTAATGGATGGGGAAGGTGATGCAATTCCCCATTTTATCCATAACGAGCATGGAAATGTGCTAAACAGGATGTTAGTAACTAGGAATTTAGAAATAATGAACAAGGTAGATCCCTGTTTAGGAACATTTGCAAAGACATTTGGTAGCCTGGCCAGTGGAGCAACTATTGATTTCATTGTGACTTCTAACACTATATGTAATCGGATCACTAATGTAGTAGTAAATATTCTTAGTTTCAGTGATCATGTCGTCCTTTTCTGTTCAATAGATTGGAAAGATAAATGTAAAGGTTCGCTAGAGATAGCCCCAAAGCCAGTCTTAGCAAGAAGGAACAGGTATGTTGTCAAGTGGGATAAGGTAAACAAGGAGAAGTTTTCCCACTCATCATTACCCAAAAGCAGACAAAGATTCTGATCTGTTTAGAGTCGAATCCAAACTTAGAGCGGACGTTGTCAGTGTTTGCTGAGATACTGGGTGAAGTCAAAACCAATTTGGTGTTCATGCATTCCCTTAGACAGAGACCAACAGTGCGCTGGTTTGATGCTGCTTGTTCAAAGTCTTTAAGTAATTTACATGCAGCACTTAGGACGAACCCTAGAGACATTTGTCAGGTGTGGATTCTGTGAGCCCAATATAAAGAAGCTCGGTGTGCTAAAATAAGGAGACTGAGGGAGGAGGCGTGGGAGAATCTGTGCTCCACAGCAGAAAACAAAAATAGCCAGGACTTTTGGAGAGTGATAAATGCCCCCTTCCTGAAAGATGAAAGTGATCCGACATTCGATACACACATGAAAGAGAAAACATGAGGGGCTCATTTTACGAAAATATTTGGGCCAATGGATGAGATGGTGGTCTCCCCAAAAAGCCTTAGGCAGGTAGAACCAAAAGTCAGTGTGGGCTTCAATCTAGCAGAGGTAAGGCATGGGATGGCCCAATGCAGTAGAGCAAAAGACCCCGGTCCTGATGGGGTTCCCATACATTTATTTTTAGAACACTTAGATCTCTGGGCCCCTCTATGGACTAACATTTGTAATGTCATAGGAAAGAGGGGACCTCCAGACTCCTGGAAAAAAACAATAATAATATCAATTTATAAATAAGGGTACAAGGTTTTGCCCCAAAATTATAGACCAATTTCTCTGATAGTTGGCACAGCCAAACGATTGGGCCAGTGAGAGGAATGTCCTCATAGATGCACAGTATGGTTTTAAACAAGCATTGAAAATGCAATAGGTCTCGCCTTTGATTAAGTTAAAGCCATTTGCTTTGCTAATGGTATTGTATAGCAAAGCAAATGGCTTTAACTTAATGAAAGTCGAAACCTATTGCATTTTTAAAAAACAAGCATTTTGTCGGTGAGCCCACCACATACGTACACAGAGGAGAGTAGGACTATAGGTGAAACAAACACACAGGAAGTAAGACAGGGAAAATGGACGCAACACGGGGAGGGTGGGAGGTGGGCGTAAGCAACACAGAGGAGAGTAGGACTGTAGGTGAAATGAACACACACAAAGGAAGACGGGGAAAATGAAAGGCGCGTCAGCCATTGAAGCTAAACGCGGTAATAGCCAAAAATAGGCACTCAAACCTCTGCAGGGATGAGAACAGAACCCATTCCCTTCTAATAAGCTGGCAACAAAAGCTGAAATACCTCATCCCATTAAGCAGCGATCTCGACTGCTAATGCAGAGTACTTCCTGGTGCCGTGTCTGCACAATGCTGCTATAAAAAAAGCACTAAACATTCGCCGTGAAAAACGCGGGATCGGTCGTCTTTTATAATCATCTCTTGTTTGGAGCACACGAGTGCAGCTGAAGGTGTCACTAAAGTATGAAAAAAAGTTCATACCTCCACCCCTGTTGTGGTCTTTCAAGTTGAGAATATTCAACGAGCGCGCCGACTGAAAGCGCCCGGCCACGACACAAAAAGCATTCGAATTTCTCATTTAGTTGTCTTTATTTTGCTAGCGACATGTGGTCCTTGAAGATGTAGAAAACACGGGAAGCCGAGTAAAGATCAGAGCACGCTCATTAGCATCTGGGCAAAATTGGAGTGGTGGACATGTATAGTTAGCCGAGTTTGTCGTTTTCAAAGCTGCCGGTGGTAAGCTTTCTATTTCACAAGCAACAGGGGACCTAGAAGCAACACGAAGGAAGACGGGGAAAATGGACGCAACGCGTGGAGGGTGGGAGGTGGGCGTAAGCAACATAGAGGAGAGTAGGACTGTAGGTGAAACGAACTCACACGAAGGAAGACGGGGAAAACAAAAGGCGCGTCAGCCATTGTTGAAGCTAAACGCCGTAATAGCAAAAAAAGTGCTTAGCGGCTAATTAAGAGACACTGTCTCCCGCCTCAAGTAAAAGATCCAATCCTGGTGGGCGGGACCAAAAGCGGACAGGGTGGCAACCAGGAGGGATTAAAATGCCTCCAGTGCAATCATGACACTGTGTTTTGCATAACCCATGATGCAAAACGACGCGCACGAATGGAAATTGCAGGCGGAGCAGAGACACGACTTCGGGAACCGTATTGATTCCAAGAAGCCCTCGCATGGTGAGAGCAGCGCATGCGTGCTGCTAACGCCAGGCGAGACCTAAAAAGGGAAAGAGATTATAGATCAATGCCTTAATCTGAGCCTGATAATTGCTAAATATACGGAGGCCAAGAATGGCCAAATATATATAGCTTTATGGATCTCTCAGCCGCCTTCGATTGTGTCACTCATTCGAAGCTATGGTAAGTTATGGAAGACTTCTGACTTATTATAGTCTTTATATGTCAGATGTATTCACAGGCCTCTGCCCAAGTTCGATATGGAAGGGATGGGGAGTGCACAAGGCCCTTTGAGATTCAGAGGGACGTTAGGCAAAGATGCATCCTGGCAACTTTTTGTTTTTAATCTATACTAATCAGGTGGAGGCTGCCCTGTCTGGATCTACTAAAGATGTGCCCTATTTTAATTCAGTCCCCTTACCAATTCTCCTGTGCACCGAAGACGCCATGCTAATAGCAAGAAATGGGCAGGCGCTTCAAAAGATTATACAGGTTTACACAAAATGTATGAAAAGTTGAGATCTTTGTGTAAACATAGCAAAGTCTTTTGTATTGGTACCGGGGACCATCTTAGGAAACTCCCAGTTTTCCATATCGATATACCTAGGTTGCAGGTGGTGGACTCTTTCTCTTATTTAGGGATTCTGTTCGATGGTAGAATATGATAAATAATGGAGCCCTTTTATTAGAAAACAGCCTTAGGGCTATCTTTAGTTTCATCAAGAAATTGGGGTCCAAACCCATTTTGGACATAAAAAAGGTGTACTCTGCGAAAGCTGTCTCAATTGCCACTTATGGGGTAGGGGCCTGGGGGATAGGGGATATATATTCCTTGCAGCGCATAGAGTATAGCTTTTATAAAAGTCTGTTAGCCCTCCCACGTAGCTGCTCTAATTTTAATTGCCACTTTGATCTCAACGCCCTCTACCTGTCATACATAGTGGGCTTAGGTCCCCTTTTTATTGTAGCACATGATATGGAGGAGGGAGACTGTTAACTTGAACCAGATCATCCTGAGAGATTGTTTAAAGCTAGATTTTGCACACAAGATTAAGTGGCTTCAATACATAAAGTGCACTCTTAGGTACTTGGGCTTCCGGGAACTTTTTGAGAACCCACAGAGCTGTGCACTATTATCTAAATCGAGAATCAAGGAAGTTTTCTTTTCACAGTCAGCCAGTGAGCGAAGGATGGCTAACTACACGAACGCTACTGTGAAGCTGTACCAATTGTCTCCCCATCACTCAGGATGTACATTCTTACTTAGCCACAGTGTCTAACCTTCAACACCGCTTTATTTTAGTGAGGTTCCACTTAAATTACATTCCGCTGATGTTGGGTTATCCAAGTAACACTCATTCTGTTGGAGATCTAACATTATGTCTCTATGATGGGCTGTCTGCCCAAACTGATTTACATATATTATTTTTCTGTAGTTTTTCGAATGTGCAAAGGCAAAGATTTATTCTCCTGCTTCTGCACAAATATAATTTTAGGCAGTGCCGGCCAGCCTTATATTTTATCCAATCACTCACAGACCCATTTGTTTGTTATTTTTTGGCATCATTCCTTTGTTTGTTCCTGAAGTCTTGGAGATCTCTTTCAAACAGTAATGTAAGATAAGAGTGCCATTCGTAATGATTTTCGCGAATCCTTTTCATGAATTATGAAATGTTTTTGTGGTAAATTTTATATATAATACTATCTTTTTATGTTATGTAATTTTTAACTTATGGTTTCTAACTCTTTTCAAGTATAAATATATAATGAATTATGTTGTAAGGAATTTTTTGCACTTTATATGCTATGTATACATAGCCAAATAAAGAACTTTGACTGACTGACTAGCCTGCCTATGTAGGTGATGGAGAACATGATGATATCCAACATGGTGCTGCCCCTGACTGTCATAGTCCTTCACAAATATACTAGTTATCCCACTCCAAACTATAGTTAGGGAACAAGACTCAATACTGATCTAGAAGGGGGTCCAGCACAAAGTATCACTCTGCAAAATTTGCCTCCCAATGACAAAAGGTGGACTGAGGATCCCATATTATGAACTATACTACCTAACTTTACTAGTGCAATATAGTACAAAATGGGGTCCAATCTTCCCAAATGCATGCAGCCCAGTTGTTGCATGCTGCAGTACAACTGGGCACATAATGGGGAATACTGCTCTGTGATGACTATAACAGACAGGCAATACCTAAGTTGCTAACATCCCGATACTGCTGGAACCCATATCTGAGTTGGGCAGCAATGGTCTGCTCTTCAGAACTTTCTTTGAACCCCCCCATAAGGCAACAGAAAAATTTACAGATTATGACATGACAGTGTGAGAGAGCTATTCTTTTGTTAAATGCAGAGAATTGTACAATTTAGGAACCCTCCATATATTTAATTGGGTGATGATGGAGTAGGAGATCCTCATGGGTCAATTCTTGACTTGTGGGAAGTTGACCTGCGCAGCTTGACAGACCTGGATCAATGGAATTTTTCAGTCTGATACTAACATAGTGCTAAACACTGTGCTTATGATGTGGAGGAAATCAACATCACTGTTGTACAGGGCTCTCATGAAAGCTATGGACGAACCCCTTACAGAATTACAAGTAGGGACACTGGGGTCCAAAATAAGTGACAATGACTGGGACAAAATACTGGTCTATGCACTACAAATCTCTAGAAACAGAAGATTTAAACAAATACAATGTAATTGTCTCCACCATATCTGTCTTAAACCAGCTAAACTTTGTAAAATCTTTGGCAGTAATTTGGTCCTATTGTCCTAGGTGCCGTGCAACAGATTTAAATTACTTTACGTGGTACAGAACTATCCAGTACTGCAGGAATATTGGGTAAAAATAATAGATGACATTAATGACGCTACGGGAAACCAGTTAACTCAATCCCTGGAAGAATTCCTGCTAGGAAAATCCTCATACACTGGTGAGAAGAAATATCAAAGCAAATTCACAGACATAGCGCCATTGTTGGCTAAGCACAGGATAACAACGGTTTCGATGACTATAATCATTTACGTCATTTAGGATGTCACCAGTAGACCCAGGCGGTAAACTGCGCTCTGCTAGCGGAGTTTGCGGAATTCGGGTACTCCGCGCCGGCGAGCAGCTTCCTGGATTCTACCTTCCTGGTGTGAAACAGAGTTTGTTTTCCATTCACATGTTCAAGATTTGCTTGTGAGTGCCACTATATTCCTGGCTGCTAGCAAGCACACGCATGACTTGGTGCACGCACGCACAGCTTTCTGCTCGCAATCATGAACGCACCCCTCGAGTTGCTTTTGTGCTGGAGAACAACTAATTCTACAATAAGAGGTTTTCGAGTGGATTTTCTTTTCCAATGGACCATTGGAGTTTTTTGGGGGGTGAGAAGCCTTTTTTTAAAAAACGTTTTTTCCAACAGAGTCTCCAACTTCCTGTTCCTGTCCAGCGGGCTCCTTCCAGTGCTTTGTCCATCACATTGGAGCTGGAAGGATCACTCTCTTTGTCTGCTGCATATAAATAATTGGATTAAGGACTTTGTATTTGAGATGTCACAAGTAAGTTCAAAAACTCTTGTAGGGTGTTGTTTGTTTGATAGAAGGTGTGCACCAGTATTTATTTGTACTTCTATTAGATTTTTTAAATTTATTGTGGTGGGTGGCCTGCAGTTTCAGTAGGGGCCTAGTTATATTTTTGAATTACATTTTTCTTCTTTTGTAAAGGAACAATGTTGCACTGTTCAGTAGATTTTCTCCATGTTATTAAATTTGCAATATATATTTATTTTACTATGTGGCCTAGTCTGCCAAGGGGACATCCAGTCATTAGGCTCAGGCCAATGCTAGTCATGGGTACATGAAACAACTGTTTCTGTGATATATGTTGTTTTAAAACATCATTTAGGGCTAGAATGGCATTGGATTGAATTAAAAATGTGTTTTATTAGTATTTAACTTTTTTGTGTACAAAAAGTGTATATGTGGGGTAATATGTGATACCTTGGGAGGATTTGTGTTCATGTAACATGTTTATGGCTCAGTTACTTTTCATTTTTGGCATTCCTTAATTAATAATAGTGTTTTCTTTAGTGTTACCATGCCTCCTGTCTAGTGTGTGTGTATAGGTGTGTGTGTGTGTGTGTGTGTGTTTGCCATAGGCCACCACTGATTTGTCTTTGTTCTCCATACCATGTGGTTGGGGGCCATTTTGTGGAGTCTGTGTCCATAGGCCTGAATGTGTTCCCTTGTTCCTCATGCCTCCTTGCTCATTCTTGTTGTTTGTCCATGTGGCTGGTAGCCACTTTGTGCATCCAGCCAGTGTGACTTTGTCATAGGCTTGCATGTGTTCTTTGTTTCCCATGCCTCCTTGCTCGCTGTTGTTGTTTGACCATGTGGCACTGGCTGGTCTGACAGCCATTTTGTGCATCAAGCCAGTGTGCCTTTGCCATAGGCTTGCATGTGTTCTTTGTTCCCCATGCCTCCTTGCTTCCTGTTGTTATTTGACCATGTGGCACTGGCTGGCAGCCATTTTGTGCATCCAGCCAGTGTGCCTTTGCCATAGGCTTGCATGTGTTCTTTGTACATCATGCCTCCTTGCTTCTTGTTGTTTGACCATGTGGCACTGGCCGGCAGTCATTTTGTGCACCCAGACAGTTTGCCTTTGCCATAGGCTTGCATGTGTCTTTATTCCGCATGCCTCCTTGCTTGGTGTTATTGTTTGAACGTGAGGCAGTTACTGGCAGCAATTGTGTGCATCCAGCCAGTGTGCCTTTGCCATAGGCATGCATGTGTTCTTTGTTCCTGATGCCTCCTTGCTTGCTGTTGTTGTTTGACCATGTGGCACTGGCTGGTCTTTCAGCCATTTTGTACATCCAGCCAGTGTGCCTTTGACATAGGCTTGCATGTGTACTTTGTTCCCTATGCCTCCTTGATTGCTGTTGCTGTTTGACCATGTGGCACTGCCTGGCAGCCATTTTGTGCATCCAGGCAGTGTGCCTTTTCCATAGGGTTGCATGTGTTCTTTGTTTCACATGCCTTCTTGCTTGCTGTTGTTGTTTGATCATGTGGCACTGGCTGGTTGCCATTTTGTGCATCCAGCCAGCCTTTGACATAGGCTTGCATGTGGTCTTTGTTCCCCATGCCTCCTCGCTTGCTGTTGTTGTTTGACCATGTGGCACTGGCTGGCAGCCATTTTGTGCATCCAGCCAGTGTGCCTCTGCCATAGGCTTGCATGTGTTCTTTGTTCCCCATGCTTCCTTGCTTGCTGCTGTTGTTTGACCATGTGACACAGGCTGGCAGCCATTTTGTGCATCTTGCCAGTGTGTCTTTGCCATAGACTTGCATGGATGGTTGTGATATCAGTTTAATAATGTGCTTGAGGATCACTGTAGTATATATATATTAAGATATGATTTGATGAACAGTACTTATATATTACATGCATTTTTTTTAAATTTTGCACCTCTTTGCCTCATAATAGGTTTCTTCTCATCCTCCCATACAAACATCTGCAATTATCGATCGGTTTTTAAATGTATTCTTTTTTAATATATATATATATATTTGTTTTATTTTAATTATTTTTAATTTTAATTTTTTAATTTTTTAATGTTTTTATTTTTTTGCATTTTGTCTCGGTTGATCTATCCATCTATCCACCATAGGTGCACAGCCACGCAACAGCAATAATTTTATTAGGTAGAATTCCATTTTCTCCTGGACACCCTGGCTGCGGTGCACTGCAGACACATCATCATCATTCATTTTTTTTAATGATTATTCCATTTCCTCCTGGACCACATTGCCTGCCATAGGCGCACTCTAACCTCCATTTTTTTAAGGATTATTATTCCATTTACCCATGCAGTTCCTTGAGTGCCACAGGTGTCTCCTTTAGAATATACGTACATAAAGGAAAGAGCTCTATCTATATGTTGCGTTATCCTGATGGGAAATTAAATGTTATGTTATGGTGGTATGATTTGACTTTAAAGTGGTTGATTTATTGTTACCTAAGTAACCAACCACATTAATATTGCCTTTGTGTGTACTAATTCAAACTGCAACAATGCCACATTTCACTAAAAGTTGTTCTTGCTTGTTTGCTTTTAGGTGCACAAGAGAAGAAGAGACATCACCCGCAGTACTGCCAAACAGAAGGCCTGTACAGTGAATGACATCAGTCCTCCAATCTCTTCCGCTTGTGCAGCTGAAAGCCACTGCCAAAATAGAGCCTTAAGATGGCCCCATAGAAAGTTGCTTTCAAGAAAGTGGTCAGTGAGAAGAAGCAGCTTTCCACCTGTGGCGTGTTGGTCCAAACCTCTTTTGGGCAACGTCGTGTGCCTGCTTTACCAGACTCTGGGGAGCAAGCTGAGAGCAGCACTCCTGCATCAACAGCACCACCCCAACCTAACCCCCGAAAAGCAGTGACGTTGAATTGGATCTGTCCCTTTCGCAAAGTAGTACCCAATTGTTTCAGGAAACAAAGCAAAGTGGACCGCAATAGTACATCTTATTGATGTTGGAGCAGAACAGGAGGTCGAGCTTTCTGTCGAGCAAGAACCTCCCCTTTTAGAAAAATTGGCTCTCAGACCTCAAGCAAGAACAAAGAAGGGTACTACTCCACCATGTTCTCCAGCCACCACTTCTGATGAAGATGATAGGGACATAGCATGGACTCCACCAAAGTCTGGGAGAAACCAGAAGAGACAAGGAAAAAGAAAAGTCTTGAAAGCCTTCTAATTATGAAAGGGAATGATGAGGAGGATGATGATGACAAGCTAGTCATTGTGGAAGGTGACACAGAGGGGTCCAACATTGCTATTCATCCGGCTCCGGTAGATGTGGCACAGGAAGCACTGCCAGCTCCCAAATTTGCAAAGCCCCAGCTGAGACCTGCACTAACACTTACCTCAGTAGAAGTATGTACTGCAGAGAGGCAATCGACAACATGCCCACCTACCTCCAGTTCTTCTTCCGGCATTGGCAGTGGCACAGTAAGAAAGTACTTCTCCCCAGTGTGGGACATTTTTATGATTAGCAAAGATGAGAAGAACATTGCAATATGCACTGTTTGCCACACAAGCGTTCGTCGAGGTAAGCCTGGTTCACATTTTGGTACTGGAGGCCAAACAACCCATATGGAAAAGCGCGGAATGTAAGGAAGCGCGCCATTAGGACGCGGCCCCCGGGAACCCGGCCACGCCCTCGTGGTTCTTCTTCAAAGGATTGGGCGTAAGCGTGAATCACTTCCGGGGCAACGCCGTGACGTCCCTTCCGGCCAGAGCAGGCAACAGCGAGGGGGAGGAGTGGGCGTGGGCCTATTTAGGGCAACTTGCCCTGGTCCTCGCCCTCTCTTCCTTACGGCGCCGACCCCGTAATGCAGGGGTCTCCGTGAATCTGTAGAGCGGAAGAGTCACGCAACGGGAGAGGACGGCGGGGACTTCTGACCCGTGTTGCGGTTTCTTTTCCTCCCCGCCCCTTTTTGTTTTGCAGGGCAATGTGTATCGGGACGCTGGGCGCACCGCCGCGAGAATCCGTTGGTACCGGAAGCTGTACGGGCCGAAGTACTACTCGCCCAGCTTGATTGTGGTGCTCGGTGGAGGCTTCATGCGAGGCAGGTTGGCCCCTGTTGTCATCGTGGGGAGACGGTAAATATATGGGCAATGGGATGTGAAAGGGGGCGCCTGGGGTTGTAATTAGTTGTCGTGGGGTGCAATTGTTTCCCCCGCCACGCGCGGACTTCATAGTGCTCCGGGATGCGGGGCAGGGGTTCTGTTGTGGTGGGCCGATCGATGGATTGCGTCTGGGGCCGTCACTGTTGCACTGGATGAGGCCCGGTGGCGGAGCAGGTAGAGCGAACCCGGGCGTGGCACGCCCTGCCTAAGGTAGGCATTTCACTTGGGGCCCGATTTTAGGCATACTTTATTTTGGCTGACAAGAAAGACAATAGGTCTCTCAGAAAGAGTATCGTATGGGTTAGCAACGCTGGTGAGGTGAGCTCGCCGCGCTCGGCATTCACAGGGCGGCTCTTTGGCACGTGTGTGGCTGTGAGGTGAGCTCGCCGCGCTCGGCACTCACAGGGCAGCTCCTTTATTGGTATGCAGCTAAATAATTTTTGGAATCGTCCCCTGCAGTTCGTAGATTGGGACAATAGCTTGGAGGTAGGCCCTGGTCTCGGGGGTAGGATGTTAGGACACGCGATCTGCGAATCATCCTCAGGGCTGTACAGTCTGTGTGCCATATCTACACAACGTATGAATATTACACCATCATGTGATAGGCAGTGTATATCCTCATAGGATGGATAATGTTTGTATTACTGTATGATAGGATGACAGTGCGTGATATAATTTCATCACGGGCAGCTGCGGGGTGAGCTCGCCGCGTTCGGCACGCACTGGGCGACTCCTATATTTGTATGCAACTGAATTTCTGGGGAATCTGCCTCTGCAGTCCGTAGATTGGGGCAGTAGCTTCGGGTACGCTCGGGGGTAGGATGTTGGGGCACGCGATCTGCGAATCCTCCTCAAGAATGGACAGTCTGTATGCCGTATCTCCACAGTGTAAGAATATTACACCCTCATGGGATAGGCAGTGTATATCCTCATAGGATGGATAGTGTTGGTATTGCATTATCAGGCGACAGACAGTGCGTGATAGATAATGTTAGTATTGCATTATTATAATCACGCAATCTGGTGGGAGGAGCAGCTTAAAATAATTGCTCAATGTGGTCGCTGTGGTGAAGGTGAGGAGAGCCGGGGAACATCAGCTTCAAGTCCAATCACTGTGGGAGGGGCTGATGAGAAAAAAGAGGGTGACATCCACACACAAAGCAGCCCTGTCCCCAACAATGTGCCAGCAGAACCACCCACCTCAGCGACTTCACAATGGCACAAGAAGCCGCAGTTAGGTAGAGACACCACTGCATACAGTGACTGCCCCACCACGAATCACACTGAGTCTACCACCACCTACTTCTCAAAAGTCACCTGCGTCAGTTGCCCCAGAAAAGAAGAAAATACATTCTACTATAACAGGTATGTTTAGGCAGAAGAGGCCCTACAACCGCAACCACCCAATGGCACGTTTGTATACTGGGAAACTGGCAAAAATGTTAACACTGGACTTCCTCCCTTTTTCTTTTATGCAAGGAGTGAGATTCTTAGAATATGTGGAAGCCATCTGCCCAAAATAGAAAGTTGCAAGTCAGACCATTTTGCTACAGTTGCTGTTCCAGCGCTGCATCATGATGTGCTGCAATTGGTTAGACAAACTTTGAGACAAAGTGTTGTTCACACTATCTACCGGACGACAGACATATGTACCAGTTGTCAGGCGACTGATTACATGTGCATCACTGCACACTGGATCTCTCTTGCGAAGGTAAAGCAAAAGCTATCTACAGGTCTTGGCCCTGAGAAAAGTTTTAAGAGCTTTCGGTGGCATGCAACAATAGCCATGTTCGCCAAGGAGAAATCACATACAGCTGCAAACATCTTGGACGAATTTAACAAAAATGTGTCTGAATGGTTGCAACTCAGAGGCCTCAGAATTGGATTTGTTGTCATGGACAATGGCAATAACATAGTCAAGGCCATGGCAGATGGCAGCTATTTTAGAACCCTGTGTTTGGTGCATTGCATCAACCTGGTGGTCCAAGACTTTCTCAAAAAAGAAGACATAGTCAGCAACATACAAACCACCTGCAGAAGAATCTGCACTCATTTTAACCATTCTTTTAAAGCCCGGAAGCAGTTGCAGATTATTCAGTTAAAGCCCTGATAAAGGAAGTGCCAACACATTGGAACCTGACCTATTACATGTTGCAACATCTGTTTGAGCGGTACAAACAGATCAATGACTATGTTATTCAAAGAGGAGGGGATGCAATTGGGAAAGCTATGACCATGTATGCAGACAACTGGGGCCTAGTGAAATGCCTGACACAGATGCCACTCCCTTCTGAAGTTTTCACATGGGACGTTAGCAAAGAGGACAGTAGGATGGGCCATTCTATCCATTGTTGCATCTGCCAGCTTCAGATGGTGTCTGAAAGGTTTGCACTTGCAGGTGTGAACGAAAACACAGAAGTGAATGACTTGGTTGAGAGCTTACTCTTTCGCTTGGGTTGTAAATGTAGGCTGCAAAACGACATTATTTCATCCAAACAGTACATCTGTGCCACACTACTTGATCCACGGTACATGCAAATTGTGCCCTCTTTCATTCCCTTTTCTGAAGGGGATATTTAGAGTCCACTCCGCAGCTCTGGGGTGCCACCTTCAACTTCCAGAGAGGGCAGTCTTGTCTCACAACAGCCAACACCAGCAACCAATAAATTGGCAACAACAGCAACAGAAGGATAGTGATCGGACCCAATCTCTGCATTGGATTGGTATCAAATGGCAGGGTTTAAATCCAGTGCAGAGGCGATGTCAAAAGAGGTCGAGAAAGTGGCAGCACCAATGACCATCCAGAGGATATTTCAAGAGTATGTGGATGATCCAAAAGAGGTCTATGTGGATCAAAACCCATTGATGTATTGGTATGGGAAGATCCGCCAATGGGCAGAGCACAGCAGGCTGGCAATAAAGTATCTGCTTGTCCTATCCCCAGTGTGTCTGCTGAGCGTGTGTTCAGTGCAGCTAGCACAGTTGTTACAGTGAGAAGGACCAGTCTCTCACCTCAAAATGTGAAGAGATTGACAATGAACAAACCAAACCAAGATTTTATACAACACAATTACACTGTTCCTGAAACAGCATGGGAGGAGGAGGATTAGTCAGAATCAAGTGTGTTACCTGACCAACTTCTGGGTAAACCACCTGAGTTTGAGGACAAACTCTACTTCCCGTACTGAGTATACCAGTGCCACCCTAGAACGTTTTAATTATTTCTCATTGAACTTCCTTCTTTGCAAAAAAAAGTAGCTAGTAGAACATTATATTTGTGTCAAATGTATGCTGCCCCACCATTTTCTAGTCACATATATGGCTGGATTGCAGTTTGACCAGTGTGCAGTGAAGAAGCCTCCACAATTCCTTTGTGTCATTGCAGACAATGCCTTCCTCCCTTGCATGCCTATCCTTTTTTGCATCACTTGGCAGGGCTGCCCCAGAAGATTGTTCATTTACAAGGGTGCCAATACCAGATTTCATTGTGTTGCCTGCATCAATGATACCATTGTAAACCTACTGCCTAACCTATCCATGCTTGGATTGGAAGAGGAAACTACAACTATTGCAACAATGAGTGAGTGATTTTGAGTGATGATTTATGTAGTGGCAGACAGTGAGGGAGGGTGTTCAACTAATTTGTAAACTTGATTTAGATGATTTGCAATGTGTGATCATTTTTCCTGAAGGTGATTGGCCTTTACAAACTTACTTAGCGAAAAGTAGCCTGTACGGTCCACTTCTATCCTTCTTCTCTTCATCACCTAGAGGGGCTGCCCCTGAAGATCATTTGATTTACAAGACTGCCAAATTCTGATCTGTTGATTGCATCAAGGAGGACATACAATTGTGTACCTACCACCGTGCTTGGATGGTAACAGGTGACTATTGTACCAATGAGTGATATATTATAAGAAAGAAAGGAAGAAAATGAAATACAAATAAGGAAGTAAAGGAAAAATGAAAAAGTACAAAAACTCATGAAAAAACACGAAAACAATGAACAAAACATAAAATACACAGATATGAAAACACACTAATAAAGAAAGAAAGGAAGAAAATGAAATACAAATAATGAAGTAAAGGAAATATTAAAAAGTACAAAAACTCATTAAAAAACACGAAAAAAATGAAAAAATGTAAAATACACATACAAAAAACACACACTAAACAAGTAAAAATGAGGGGTGGATTAATTAGGAGGGCGGAGGATTGAAAAGATTGAGAAGGGATTCAAAAACAGGCTCAGCACCATGAACAGAGTAAGAAAACAAGATGACAGCACCCATGCGAACCATCCGGTGCCCTTTGTGCTCAATTTCCAATGCAAGGACATCCTCCACGCTGCTCAACACGAACGGGCACATCGGGAAACTCCACCCACCCACGGAACTCCGCGCAGTGCAGCAGAGTTTTTTGACCACCTACAGAGTTCTGCATAGCGCAACTCCGTGAACTCCGCCCACGCCTGGTAGCTAGTTGTGACCCCTGGCTTGCCCCTTGTGACCTCTGGTACTGCCTCCATGAACCCTAGCCTTAGAGGTGGCAGATCAGTGGCAAGAACATTACTTGTTTGTGTCCAAATTGTTAATACGCTAACAGTGAGTAATTGTATATTATTCACTGCTAGCATGATAAAAAAAATTGAGCACCAAGAGCTGGAATGGCAACTGAGGTAAATAAAAAATGTTTTTAAAGCTATGTTATGTGTGTGCTTGTAGGTGAGAGAGTGTTTGTGTGAGAGATGTGTTTATGTGTAAGCATGCATGTATGTGAGCATGTGTGTGGGAGTGAAAGTGAGAGCCAGTAACAGGTAGTGAGTGAGGATAAGGGAAATTGAATGCCAGTAAGTGAGGATGTGTGAGTCAGAGTGAGTGAGAATGAGGGAGATGGAATGAGAGAAAGGGTTAGACCTGTCAGCCTTAGGTTGGTCTTCCCCGAAACATTTTGCCCTCCTCCTCCATTTTTCCAGATTTTTTCTTTGCTGCCATTAGGACTCTGCACATTTTACCACTGCTAACCAGTGCTTAAAGGCTTGTGCTCTCTCCTCTAAACATGGTACTATTGGCTTATCCCCAGTTGGCATATTTAATTTACTTTTTATAAGTCCCTAGTAAAGTGGTACTACATATACCCAGGGCCTGTAAATTAAATGCTACTAGTGGGCCTGTAGCACTGGTTGTGCCACCCACTTAAGTAGCACTTTAAACATACCTCAGGCCTTCCATTGCAGAGTCTGTGTGTGCAGTTTTAAATTGTCATTTCGATCCGGCAAAATAAACTTTTTGCCCGGCTCAAACCTTCCATTTCAATATATTTAAGTCACACCTAGGGTAGGTCGTGGACAGCACAGAGGGCAGGGTGCAGTGTATCTAAAAAGTAGGACATGTACTTTTAAGTTTTTACTTATCCTGGTAGTGAAAAACTCTCAAATTTGTTTTTCACTACTGCAAGGTTTATCTCTCCCATAGGATAACATTAGAGTTTCCTTATCACATTTTATAAATGTAATTTCCAAATGGGAAGAGACAAACAGTTCAAGTTTGGTGTCTCTGGAATTACAATTTTAAATCCTAACTTATGGTGAAGTCGCATTTTAAATTGCCCGTTTGAAAATGCCACTTTTAGAAAGTTTTCGAGTAAAAGTGCCTACAAGGGATTTTGTTTAACAAACAATTTCATTATATTGCAACATCACTTGTGAGTGCTCTAGTAATGGCATTGTAAACATCAATTTTCAATGTAAATTCAAAAGAATCAAAAGTTAATAAATCTAAACAGAGCTGGGCATATTCCTTCAGTTTAAATGTATAATCAGAGATACAAAATTTAAGGGTGCAAAAATTAGCACATGTACAATGGTGACAGAAAACAACAATCACATGAAACAATTTGTCCTTGTCCATGGCTATAATGCTCCATCTATTGAGTACTGGTGAACAAATGTGCTCAACTGGGCATCTGCTGGGTATGTGTTTCTGTGTAAGATAGTGAAAGACATAGTGCGTACAGGCACATTTATGTGTATAGACTGAGTCCACTACCCTGCCATCTCCCTCCAAATAGTTTTATTTATGATTGAGTTACAATATACTTAGACCTGCCTAAACACCTAAAACAGGACCACTCTAATGTTAGTGTGTCTTAGAGGTAGGTGAGCCACTGAAAGCTTGAGCCAGGCTTGAGCCTGAAGTCTGGCTCTGATTCAGCTCAAGGTCCTGTTGGAACTTTGAGCCTATAACGAGCTGAACTTTCAAGTGGCTTCTGCCTGCCTTGTTCCTTCCTTCTACCCAGAATCTGACTCTATGGTCAGAGCTGCTGACTGTGGAACTGAGGATCCAGGCTCAACTCTCGGCGTTGGCTCAACATCCTGTGACTCTGGGCAAATAATTAAATCTCCCTATGCCTATAAACAATGCAGGTGACCTTGTGTAATATAATTTGTGCTCATGTGAAGTGCTCGGCCATCGGGTCGGCTTCACGCTGTATTTAAAAATTGTAGACAAATGAACTAAAAGGTAAAAACAAAGCCTTAACATAAGGAAAGCCAAATAGATATGCATTTCCTACTGATTTTTGCAAAGTGAAAGCAGAAAACCTGGATAGATCGCGGCTTGCCTGCATATATTGTTTGATCTTAGGCAAATATTTTATTTCACCATACCTCTTTTTTGTATTTGTATTTGTATTTGTAGAGTGCCACTGTCACTCCGAAAGGAGCATTCTGGCCCAGTGCGGAAATGGAAGAAGAGTTCAGAGCATATATGAAAAGAATCAGGTTCTTAGATAAGAGAGAAGCACAAAGAGTCGGGCTGCAAAGATCCAGGTTTTCAGTAGTTTCTTAAACCGAAGTCTGATTCTATGGCTCTGAGATGGCTATGAAGAAGGTTCCATGCTCTAGTCCCGAGGACGGCAAGAGATTTACCACCCTTTTTTAATCTTATACCTAAAGGAAGGAGGTTTAAGCAAGTTTGCTGAAAAAGATCTAGGTGTACGGGCGGTAACATAAGGTGTAAATCTGAATACTAAATATTTTGGCTCTAATGCTCTGAAGGATCTAAAAGCAATTAGCAAGATCTTGAACAGTACTCTTTTATGAATTGGCAGCCAGTGCAGAGTCTTCAGTGCTGCTGAGGCCGAGGAGTGCCGGGGCAACTTCAGAACCAGATGAGCTGCTGCATGTTGTACCGTCTGAAGCTTCATGTATTTTCTCCATTAGCGAACATGAAGGCACTTTCAAATATGTGAGTTCAGAAAAACTGTTTCACAAAACTATCACTTTTAATAAGTACTTCTCCATGCAGTGTTATAATGTGCCCTATTAATGTCAAAGCTTACACATTTGAAAGAAATACGTTTTAGAATTTTGACGAGACTTTATCATATTTTACTTGATGTTTGTTGGATGGTTCACATAGCATTATTTTTCAGGGCTCAGTTGGTGCACAGGCTCTAAACTTCGAACCAAACCCTTGGCTCGGCTATGGCTTGGCTCTCCCTGTTTTGTTGGCTCGCCAACCTCTAGTGTGACGTTGTACTATAGTAAATAAATAACGATATATGTTACTCTAACGCCAGCGGTTGCTCTCTTTTCGTTTTTGTGTTATTGTGTATCAGCGCACATGTTCAGGCATAACTCATCAATGCTATAAAAACACAACTCTTTCAAGCTTATTTCCTCTTTCACTGTTAAGGACGGATCCTTTTTCACTCACTCCTGGTGCATTATTACACATTAAGGCCTCTTAGCTGCTAGATCAATGGATGCTATGACCTCACCATGCACGCCAAATTTCAAAATTCCCCCCAAGCAGACTGGGATTTCACTGTCTTCAGTGAAGCCGCCAGTGCAGCAGCTTTATGGAAGTCACTGAAGTTTAGCTGAGCAAGCATTGTGTTTGATTCGCCAGATCAGCGGAATTTTTTGTTTTCTACCTGTGTGTGGGGGCCATTGTGTATTTTCCCTACTCTGAACCACCTTGTCTCGCAGGGCAGTTTTGGATCGGAAAAAATAGAGACCGGCAGCCCTCCCTAGACAGCCCAGCCATCACTATGATCTGAAGTCACTGTGTCAACCCAGCACTTTCCCCAACTTGAATAAGTGTGGGTAAAAAGTGACTTTGCCACCGCTGGAGCCTCTTCAATTTATGGCGGTGCTCCCTCTCCGACAAGCTCTAAGTGCTCCCCTACATTTGCTACTGCATGTACTCTTTATTAAAATCGTTTAATGCGTCATTGACAGAACATCAGATAACAGAGTAGAAAAGTAAATATTTATTTGCAAAAATGGTAATGCCGTCAAGGCCCTTTTAGGCTGAGCTTAGAAACTTTTAAAATTAACAGATGTGTATAGCAGTGGGGATGTTGTGGCCCTCTCTACCTCGTAGTTGCCAGAAATAATTTCTAAAGTACGAATGGAGTTTTGCGCTGGTTTGGGGTGATGAAATTCACCATTAGAGGTAAAGTGAGAGACTGCATGGACAAAAGGCCATGTTGTCAAGAGAGAGTCTGCACAGGGTTTTCCCTCTAAAATCGGTGTAAGGCAGAAGTAGGGGTGTAGCTACCAATAATGCAAAAAGAACAATTGATGGACAGAATGCAGAACAATGTCATACATTCACCCCAGTACAGAGATCTGGGCCTAAATCCATCATTTTTTTGCTCCACATGCCATTCTAGTTTGAACCCAGCCATATTTAAATCAGTCTTGACCCTGCACCCAATGGGAACAGTCCAGCCCGAACTGCCAGGCCAGGTCCTCCCTGGACTGGAAACAAGCATCCTAGGACCGGTTTCGGAGTTTCACCCCTCATCAACCAGGATAGCTCGACTCCAGTGGCATGGAGAGCACGGGACCCACGTCTGGGCATACCCATCCCACTCGGGGTGACAAATGCAAAAAGAATAATTGATTGACAGAATGCAGAACACTGTCATACATTCACCCCAGTATAGAGATCTGGACCTAAATCCATCGTTTTTGTGCTCCCCATGCCATTACAGTTTGAACCCAGCCATATGCAAATCAGTCTTGACCCTGCGCCCAATGGGATCAGCCCAGCCCGAACTGCCAGGCCAGGTCCTCCCTGGACTGGAAACAAGCATACTAGGACCGGTTTCGGGGTTTCACCCCTCATCAGCCAGGATAGCTTGACTCCAGTGGCATGGAGAGCACGGGACCCACGTCTGGGCATACCCGTCCCACTCGGGGTGACAAATGCAAAAAGAACAATTGATGGGCAGAATGCAGAACAATGTCATACATTCACCCCAGTACAGAGATCTGGGCCTAAATCTATCGTTTTTTGCTCCCCATGCCGTTCCAGTTTGAACCCAGCCATATGCAAATCAGTCTTGACCCTGCGCCCAATGGGAACATTCCAGCCCGAACTGCCAGGCCAGGTCCTCCCTGGACTGGAAACAAGCATCCTTGGACCGGTTTCGGGGTTTCAACCCTCATCAGCCAGGATAGCTTGACTCCAGTGGCATGGAGAGCACGGGACCCACGTCTGGGCATACCCGTCCCACTCGGGGTGACAAATGCAGAAGATGCAGTGGCACTGGAGCCCACTGGCTTGAGGGGCCCAGTGAATCATGGTTATTGATGTATCTCTAAGTTCAAACAGCACCCAGGGGCAATTTCCTTTCCTTGCACTAGGCCCATGACACTGGCTCCCCCACTGAAAGATAGCTCCTCTCAGCGCCCCCCGCACACCTATACCCATTAACAAAGACTCAAAATAGTCACATCGAAAAAAACGATCCTATTAGACCGGAAAAATCACTTTCATTTAGGTGTGCCACAGACCATGACACTTTCATGATGGGGCTCACATAATTAAGCGCTTTCTGCTGACATATGTTGTAACTTGAGGTTGACAAGTTCGGTCATTGGTCGGGCCCGATTAGCAATATGAGATCGACAAACGAAGGAGTATATTTACAAGGGGATAGCACCACCAGAACATCACTGATGTTCTGGTGGCGCTATGCCCTTCTCCATATTTACAAAGTGTCACTAAGCCACTTTGAGTGGCTTAACGCCACCTTGTAAATACATTCCCTTTATATGCATCACTTTGGGGGAAAGAGGCGTACAATGGGTGTTGCTGTGGGTGTTCCACCGCAACATCTGAGGCCGTGCCAAAAACTAACACCATGCAATAGCAGGCGTTAGAATGGCGCAACGAGGAGAAATACTTTTATTTCTCCTCGTTTTTTATTTTTCTATGTCACTGCATTCTGCACCACACATACAAAGAACAAAACGCCATTAATGATTGTTTATGTGCAGGAAGGGGCACCTTCCTGCACAGAAACAATCATTAAATAATGATGAATTGCATTCTGCAGCACATATAGAAGTAACAAATCAGCATTATTGATTGTTCCCTGCAACGCATGGATTCTTGAACTTTGGTGCAAGGTGCCTGTATTGGCACTTAGCAGCTCATTTTAGCGCCATCGCTAGGGAAAACACAGGGGTGTGCCGTATTGTTGTAAATACTGAGCATCCCTGCATTTTTGAAATGTCAGAGTGTGGCGCTTCCAATTTTGGCACAGCTCCACGCTCCGACATTTCCTTGTAAATATGCCCCTAAGTTCCTTTAAGCTGGGTAATGATAGCACCCATTTTTGACCATATCCTACCAAGAGCTAGGGGTGGTGATAGAGAATTGGCACTTCGACGCATCGAAGCTGGCTGGATTTGCCACTTACGATGCATCTCTATGGGACATAATACAGATGATGAACTTCATTATTTTCTGTAGGGTCTGCCCCTTCCTTCACTACCCCCCACAACTGAATGGTTATCTGAGAATAGTTGTCTCTCAATGCAGTCTTTCTTTGTATTCCTTGTATGTGTATACACCCTCTATGTATGCCTCTCAGGTGTCCTTAAGATCGTTGTACATAATACAGACACTACCCTTAACACTGAATGTTCATTGGAGAGAAGCTTTTCCAATGTAGACTCTCTTTGTATCTAAATTTTTTTTTTTATAGATATGTACTTTTTAATGTATGCTTGCTATAGGGTTAGATGGCTATTTGTGACTTATTGTAGGGGCAGATATTCCTCCCCGACAAATGTTTTTAAGGCTTCAACACAGATAGGCTTATGGTGTCTATGTCTACATATCACTTATCCTTCTAAAAGCTTCATATGGCTACATCTCATCTACTGTAGGGGTAGATATTTCACCCTTTCTAGTGTTCTCAGGTTCTCTCCACATAATTCAGACAGGTTCTATGATGTCTCTTTTTATACACCACACATACATTTTCTTTCACCAAATGAAGTTTCTCTATTCTTGGTTTATAGAGATTCAAATGGGTACCTTTTTGACAATAGGAATAATTGACTCCCCTGTCTCTCTCCCTCTGTGGATGAGTTCACCCCTGCATTTTGTGGTGCGGTGGGAATGTTGTGACCTCCGGCATGGTGGCCTCTACGTGGTTAGTTATAGCTCAGGCACTCGTAATTGGAACAAATAAAGTATCTAAATTTTGGGCATTGTGTCTTTAAAGATCGATATATGGCTGACGCAGTAGCATGTCACGTACACTCATATGAAGTCCAATGGAGGGGGCCAGCTCACATATGGAGAGACGCCGTTTGTTGAAACGATAATCAGTGCTTATCAAGGTACAATGCGCATGAGGTATTTTTCCTTTAGTTATTGGGATTTTGGTGTTTTTTTTGTCCTTTTGGACAGGCCCTTGGTCATTACAAGATATTTAATAGACTAATGGTGGACCTTTTTGGAAACGCATTTTAATAGCACTGGATACTCTGTGGTTGGCGGCTCTTCCGCATCCGTGATTACTTTAGACGTAGTATATTTACACACCACCCCATTATATCTTTATGGTAACCAATGCCTTTTTTCGCGTCTGGCATCATGGGCCCTTTTGAATTTGATGAAATTATTACTTTTTCTTCCCTTTTGGATTTAGAGGCTTGGGGCACGCACCAATACGAGTGCGGTTGCCCACATTATCATTAACCAGGGCATGGTCAGCTGAAAAGGACCATATATTAGAATGCATTATATACAGTTTTATTAGAGGTTCAGGGCCACATGCATTAAAGTTTGAAATACCGAGTTCCTAATTGCGATTTACTGCGAATCGCAATTAGGAAATCGCTATTTCAAATGCATGAAACTCTTTTGAGTTTCATTTGTGATTCCCAGTGGGTCGCAAATAGGCCAACCTCATGAATATTAATGAGGTAGGTCTCGGTTTGCGACCCACTGGGAATCGCTAAAATCACAGGGATGGTGGCCTGCTGGGGTCAGCAGACCACCATGTCTGTGATTGCTTTTAAATAAAGCAATCTCTTTTTTTTGTAAAGCAGCCCGTTTTCCTTAAAGGAAAACGAGATGCTTTACAAAAAGTAAAATGAAAAGGTTTCTTTTCATTTAGTAAGAGTAGGCAGTGGTCCGTGGGACCACTGCCTGCTCTTAAAAATGCTTTTACAGCCATTCACAAAGGGGAAGGGGTCCCTCAGGGACCCCTTCCCATTTGCGAATGGGTTACCACCTACTTGAAGTAGGTGGTAACATGCGAATGTTTTGCGACCGCATTCACGGTCACAAAACATTCATGCATACTGTTGGGATTCGGTATTTGGAAGGGACGCCCTTAACACGCCCCTTCCAAATACCGAATCGCAAAACCCAATTTGCGATTCGGTAACAGGTTACCGAATCGCAATTTGGGTTTGATGCATTTGAAAAGCCTTTTTTGTATTCGCCAACGGGCCGATTCAGCGAATCGGCCCGTTTGTGAATACAATAATGCTTCATGCATGTGCCCCTTAATTTTTGGCCTTATTTATGCCGCCATCTATTATTAATTTGAATCTTAAACTAATCCAGTTATTTTAATGGGGCACATTTAACGAATGTTTGAATGCAAAATGGTAGGCTCTCAATATGGACTCTAATATTAAGATTCAAATTATTTTCAGGCATTATTGCTGCAATGATTCAAATAAAGGTATAAGGAAAACTACCTGACCCTGGGAATATGAGGGACTAGGAATATATAAGGGTGAACCACCGACCGGAATACCGCAAGGTTGGAGATTTTAAACGCATTGGAAAATACAATATACTATTACGGTATGCTCCATGGGCCACATCAGGCTATAGGTTCGATTTTTCAATTCTTAAAAACACTTAAGGGTTGGTTTGAAGGTCACACTCTTTCCAAAGTCAGCGTAAACCCATGTTTCCCACACCACTGGATTTTCACCATAAACAGGCTCTCTCTACTGTTGTTTAAGGTTATCAAATCAAATGAGGGTCTTTTCAAATTTAGGTTTGGACATCTAACAATTCCCCCTCTTTATATATTTTTTTCTCTCTTTTCTTTTTCTGCCACTACGTTTTTTGATCTATGTGCACTGTCCCTGCCCTGCATGTAGTTTATGTATAAATTGACATTGTCCCATTTGGGATTTTTATGATTGTGTTTGTTTTGTTTTTACACATGTTGTATTGTAAATATTTATGTGTACTGTATTATACACTATATGTTTTTGTATGTTCCACAGCCCAGATGAAGTCCACAGGTGGTGGATGAAACGCGTTGGCTGTTTTTATGATATTCCTATGAAGGTTTAAAGAATACTTTGGATACATTCTGACAAAATGGATTAAGTCATTTTTGGACACTTTCCTTGCGGTGCACTTCACAGTCATGTTTGAAATTACTTTGGTCCCTGGGGTCACTCTCTGGAAACAGCGGGAGTAGTGGATGTGCGCACTAAGCAGTTTCAGAAAATCTTTTGGACCTTGGACTTATTTTGGGTAACAGGTAGGGAGGTGCGGTTACAATATAGGTTTGCTATTTCATTGTTGTTGTTTACACCCATTTTTTATAGCTGTTGTAAATGGCAAAATTGTAGTCAGTAACAGGGCCGGAGCCAGTCATGGGAAATGTGGGCTGCTGCCCAGGGCCCCGCTCCAGCTCCCAACTAAGGGGCCTTGCACTGCCTTTAAAACAAGCATTGGCAATGCATTGGTTTTGCCTATGTAATTAATAAAGAGCTGTTTTCATCAATCATCATCTGGGAGAAGGAAAGAGCTCCCTGACAGATAACACTGGAGTGTAGAGGATGTGGCACAGCAGGCAGAGCTGCTGACAACATCCTGTGATTCTCTGCAAACCACTTCCAGGTGATAAATTGTTATATAAATAGGCTGCAACAGCATAAGGGAAAACTTTATGAAAATATAGTTCCACCAAAGTGGATTTTAGCAATATTTCGGTGGGAAACTGATAAGAGAAGCAGACGAGGAACAAGCATTGGTAAATGCAGGAAAATATGCTACAGCCAATAGAAATGGAGGAAAGGGAAGTGGCATGCACAGGAACCAATGAGAAGCCAGGAAAGAGCAGAGGCGGATTTAAGTCCCTTTTAAGTTTATATTAAAAACAATAGATTTCTCAAGCACAGCGCAAGCGCTGTGCAAGCAAAACCTAAAAACTTCAGTTTGATTAATGTAATGTATTTCCATGTAATACAGCTGTAAAATATATACATTTATTTTATTAGGGTTATTACTTATATTTTTAGCCATTTTAGTGATATCCACACTGGGTAATTTGTTTCTGGCAAAGCTGCTTCAATAATTTCAGAATATTAATGTTCAACTGATGCCCTTTCCTGTGATACCACATCTTAGAGGGGCCGCAGATTTTCCTATTCTGCCTGGGGCCCTACAAACTCTGGTCAGTAAGCACCATATGAAATACGCCATAATTAGTATCTACGACAGTAGTGCGATTGAGTCATAAAATCATAGTGGACTTTTTCTGAACATGGTGGAAGCTTTTCCTCTCTGCAGGCGGCTTTAGAGCGCCAAGTGCTCTATAGGCAACGAACCATGGCACTGTAGGAGCAAGTTCTTCTCTCAGGTAACACGGTCATCCGGCGTCGGTTACCAAGATCTAGGAGAGTTGTCAGAAAAACCAACCAAACTGCAAACAATCTCATTTGTTACTATGGGGTATATTCACAAGAACGTGTGATAACTACCGCAAGAGTAGCGTAATGCAACTTTCAATATCGTAGCCTAGCGCTGGAAAATAACCCTGTGTCAACGTGGAATTCACAACAAGGCGGTAGCATGCGATAGTCACCAGATAACGCGTCAAATGTCATCGTGAAAATCAATGCCACACCGAAAAAATGCGAAACGCGAATGCAAAAAAACATGCGATGAGGCCAATCGCGGTACAGAAATCAGCGAACACCAGCCACAGGCCTGCAAATCCCACGCGTCCGGCAGGATAAAGCACCATAAAAGCAAGATTAAAAAAAAGCCCAAAAACAATTCAAACTGCGTAGCATCATGGATGCAACCGGACCGAGTGCAGAGGACAAGCCGAACACCACAAGCCCCATGGAGGACCAGCCAGGAACCCCGCGTTCGGGGAAGGGCAAGGACAAGAGGAAGAGGAAGACGGAGTTCAGTCCGCAGGAAGACCGGTTCATCGTCACGGAGGTGACCGAACACCATCAACAACTGTTCGGCACCCCTTCTGCGACACTGGCAACCCAAACCAAAATATGGCAGGCCATCGTTACCAACATCAATGCAGTCGGAGTGTCGAGGAGGTCACTGGAGGAGGTCAAGAGGCGCTGGCATGATCTGAAAAGGCAGACTAAACATAAGCTCGCCGCCAACAGGGAGGCAGCAACGACGACTGGAGGTGGGAGTCCTGCGACACAGGAGTAGCTGGATGAGCTGGAGCAAATGGTGGCCACAGTCAGCAGTGAGGAGACGATGGCAGGATTGGGGGGCCTGGACACAGCACGATACGACCTGACCCAACAGCAACAGGGTGAGTAACGACTAGGGACGGGGGGGATGGGGGTAGATGGGCACAACCCTGATCCGACCTCTAAGGTCTCCTATCGGGCCGCCGTAAGAAAATATCATAAGGCTATCCAAGTTGAGCGTGCAGCCTTTTTTGCGGAGCAAATTAGCAAGAGCACCAATCCAGCAAAGAGCATCTTTTCTATAGTTTCTAGCCTTAAAAATCAAAAGGAGGCCGCTGGATCTCTGATCACTTCTGACCAGCAGTGTGAAACGTTGGCTGCTTTCTTTGTTAACAAGGTAGAAAATATCTACAAATGCTTCCCTACGATCCCCCCTGGTCCCCCTGAGGTACCCTGCAATCTCACTTATGCTACATTAGAGGTTTTTCCCCCCATTCCTCTGAACTCTTTGCTCACCTTTAGTTCCAAAGTCAAGTCGGGCTCTCCTGTCGATCCCCTGAAGCCCAACCAATTTCGGAAAATTCTTCCTACCATTTTACACCCTCTGGAACAGGTGATCAATGCGTCTCTTAGTTCAGCGGTCGTGCCTACTGCTTGGAAACAGGCCAGGGTGCTACCTCTGCTTAAAAAACCCTCCTTAGACCCTAATAAGCCAGAAAACTTCCGGCCAATCTCCCTGTTACCCTGGCCCGCAAAGATCGTGGAGGCCTATGTTAACTCTCTCCTCATGGAATTTTTAAATGCCAATAACAGGTTTGACCCTTCCCAAAACGGCTTTCGCCCTGATCACAGCACAGAGTCAGCGCTCTTGGCTGTGACTGAACATCTTTGGAAAGCCTTAGACGCCGGTCAGACGTCGGCACTGATCCTTTTAGACCTTAGTGCCGCGTTCGACACGGTGTCTCACGCCATCTTGCTGCGTCGCCTGGAGGAGGCAGGAGTTACTGGCTTTGCTCTGCAGTGGCTGGCCTCTTTTCTTGCGGATAGGATGTTCCAGGTGATTGCTCCTCCCTTTACCTCCAGCATCCGTCCCATAAGTCAGGGGGTTCCACAGGGCTCCTCCCTGAGCCCTCTGCTTTTCAATCTCTATGTTCAACCTCTGGCCGGTGTAGCCAAGAGCAGAGGGTTGACCATGGTCTCCTATGCCGACGACACACAGTTGGTGGTGGCTCTCTCGGGCGACTCTAAGCAGGACGCCCTGAAATTTCAGGGTGATCTCGCGGCAGTCGCCGAGTGTATGACTGCCAACTGTCTCCAGCTGATTGCCAACAAGTCGGAGGTGTTGTTGGTGGGCAGAGACCTTGGTCTATGGAGTGAGCTCTGGTGGCCAAAGAGCCCAGGCACTGCCCCTGTCCCTAAGCAAGCAGTGAAGAATCTAGGGGTCTGGGTGGATGCCTCACTTAATTTTCAGACTCAGACAAACAAAGTAGCAGGTACCTGTTTCGGACTGCTGCGGGGACTCAAACCCATTCTAGGCTTCTTTGACGCCCCTACCAGGCAGATTATCATCCAGGCCCTGATCATGTCACGATTGGATTATGCGAACTCACTGTATTTGGGAGGTAATAAGTCTGAAGTTCAGAGGCTGCGGAGAGTCCAGAACGCGGCTGTAAGATCCCTTTTTGGGTTGCGCCGAGTCTGCTCAGTGACAAGCGCCATTCGCCGTTTACACTGGCTACCTGTGGCTAGGCGCATCGAGTTTAAGGCTCTTTGCATAGCCTTTAAAACTCTGAAACTGGCATCTCCTCAAATCTTGACCGACCTGCTTCTACCTTATGTCCCCTCTCGCCAGCTCCGCTCTGTGGGACAACATCTGGTGATGGTTCCTAGAGTCAGGAGGGTTTGTGCTGGTGGTCGCTCTTTTCGGAACAGAGCAGCCATCCTCTGGAATTCTTTACCGGTCCATATTCGAGGGTTCACTAACTACCTCAAATTTAGGAAATCCCTAAAAACCTTTCTTTTCCCCATTCCGTAGGTCCCTGGCCTTTTATGTTCTGTCACCTCACCGCTGGTTAGCGCCCGGACGCCTCTTTGCTGGGGCAGCTGTCGCGCTCAATAAACCCGTTAACATAACAGATGGGCACAATGGCACACATGCACAATTACGTGTAGGACACAGCACACCCACAATGACCGTGGAACATGTCCCTGATTGCCTTGGCACACTGCAGCACACATAGAAACGCCAAGTAGGCCCCCATCCACAATGTGCACAGAGGGGCCCCCCCCATCACCAATATCACAACCGACCCATGCACATGTGCTGAATCCAGCAAAGCAGCGGCTCTGTGACCCACACTGACTATGCAAGTAACACTGCATGTCCGATAGCATGGCAGCAGCCAAAAAAAAATTACATGGCCCACGAATCGACATGGAGGTAGCCCAGTGCGGATCACATCCATAAAGGAGCAGGTCACACTCCGACATGTCCACGTGCACCCACAACCCATGCCGTACAATACACGCAGCAGACGAACAATGCACCAGGCCACAAAATCTGTCCGAGAGCACATATGACCCAAGTCAAAAGCAAATCAGGCCCCGAAAAGCACACAATTCAAAGGCACCCCGCTTCAAAGGGAGAAGGCTACATGAAATCAGAGCTGCAGGGGCAACTCCCCCACAATGCAGCACACACACATAGCAATCACAGGACATCCGCAATGATGGCAATGTGGTACAATGTGCAACACCAGCACCACAGACCAGAGCTCACAACAGGTTCCGTTCGTGCGTAGTAACTGTCCACTCACATCTTGCATTGCCTGACACTGTGTGATGATAATGAACGGGTACTACCACACATCCGTCATGTATTCGGAAAACACACTGACTGCCATCAAATAGCCAGCTCCCCCAAAACAGTCACAATGTACATTGGCATGCAGTCTGAATGTAAACATCTGCAAATCAACAACATACATGTGAAACTCTGTTAACCTGCATCTCCTCTTAACATTTCAGAGGGACAATCAACACTTACTGCAGAGCAGACCACAAACCCCATCATTGATGATGTAGAGGACAACCTGCACATATGTCAAGATACCCTCCAACGGATACTGGACAGCCTCTGCACCCCACCCCCAGGAGCAGGGCAGGTCAGCTGCCTTGAGGTGACCCCACCACCTGCACAGACCACACAGCAGGAAACACACACCACCACGGCTGTCTCCCAGGACCCCTCCAACCAATACATGGAGTACATACAATGTGTGTGGTCTTCCCAGGTGGAGTTGGCTGAACAGCTGCGGGTGGGTTTCAAGCTCATGGCAGCCAAACTCGATGCCATACGTGGGTCTCTGAGTCCCATCAGGGACCACGTACAGTCCCTATCGGACACCCCCGGTACGCACAATGCCCCGTCACAGACCTTGGCTAACCTCGCTGGTACCATGAATCGTACACAAGAACTGTGTGGGCAGACAGGCATCAGCCATGACAGCACAGAGTTGGCACAGATGCGGAGGTCAATGGAGACCATGGAGCAGATGCAGGCTGGAAGGATGTCTGCCACGGATGGACACCAGCGAGTAGTAGCTGGGAACTTCAATGCCCTGCAGTACTTCATCTTGCAATTGCTGCCACTGAGCCGTCCCCAGATGACTGCAGCGGGAACATCGACACACACAGCTCCGACCCCTGATGTGTCACTGGCACACAGGGATGCAGCCATCACCCCGCCACACACACCGGACACAGAACCTGTATCAGGGGAGTAAGAAGGGGATGGGAACTACTGTGTGAGGAAGGAGGCAGTAGCATCCATCACCGCCGTATGGCCTGTCCCTGCCTGGTTATGACCTATGCATCATGGCCTGGGAAACACCTCCTACTGACCCCCGGAACACTCTGTGACATTCACCCGGACCCCGACACGGACTGCCATTTCTTCACCGCTGGCCAATTACACAGCTATCCTGCTGCGGACTGCACTCTCCCTCTTCCCAATCATTGCAATCCCCAAAGGACCCTGGTTGGCCCACCACTGGGCTTCCATGTGATGTGGGCTTGGATGGCCATGTACAGCTCCAGCTCCGTCAATCACCTGAATGTGAATAAAACATTCTAAATCACACAGATGTGTCATCACTATGTTCACTCACGTATGGAAGTATGGCTGGATGTGGGGACGATGATTGCACATGAAGGTATACCCGGGTAACTGACATCTATGCGCATGTGTATCCCTGAGACACATGGCCAATTGGGTGACTGTGAAGGTGAGTACTAGCTGTGTCCCCATTGCACATCAACAACAATCACACAACCCCCCAACGTAGGCACACGTCCATGTGTTGAATAGGGCTGTGTGTAGGACTGACCCAAATGAAAGCAGGCCAGGAGTGGTGTCCTACACCACATGTGACAACAGAACTTCACGTCGCATACCTACTCACACACATCTGTGTGGACACATTCTGTAGTGAGATATGACATTGCTCCACATGATCAGTGGTTAGACACCATACTCACATTGCTGACGTCACGTAAGTGCACATGTCGTTCAGCACATATCCAAAAACAATGTCTGGCTCACAGAGGTGGAGCTTGCCAAAGGGACACACCCACATTGCACATGCGTCAGTCAGTTCCTCCCTGTGTAGGGACGATGCTCATTGTGGCACACGTGTGGACAATCTAAACAACACACCTCACAGTTAGACACCAGTGGAGTGGCATAGACTTTATTGGCATGTGCGTGTCAGTACGGACGAGGCAACGGCCACAGCAGGCCGGGACATGCTTAAGACACTTACACGCAGCATGGGTACATGTCGAGGTTCAGAAAATGTTGGGCTAAAATGGACAACATTCATCACGGATGGCAACGCTCACAGCCCACCTTGCCTTGATGGATGAGTCATGTGTTGTTTGGCATCTGCCCATTGCCCCGTGTGAGGGGGTACGACTCACTGCACATGGGATCTGCATAGTGCTCTGCCTCCGGAGTGCGCTGATTGTCTGCTCTGCTGACAGTGATCAGGTGTGAGGGTCGGACAGGTTCACATGTCGTGCTACATTGCCATGTGTGTGCTCTCCCCCAGCAGTGTGTCCGAATTGGCAACGTTGCCAAACGACGCTGTGTTGCTCCGACCATGGACCTCCGTCACCTTGCACAGGTGTGTGTACACACACGTTGTTCCACGCACATGCATCCAGAGCCCGAACAAAGGCAGACGTGTCCTCTGTTGTGGTGGGATATGTGAGCAATCCCCACGATGCAACAAGTTGTTGGGCCATGTGCTGTGGGTGGCAATCGGATGTGGCTGCAGGAACGTAGTTACTCGTCCATGAATGCCCGTGCAGCTTCATGTGCAATGTGTTCCAATAGTACGTCGTTGTCGTGTTCAAGGAACACCAGGGTGAGCCAATCCATTAGGTGGTCTGGGCAGGTGTGCTCAGCCCACGCCGTCTCACCGATCCGCAACACAGCTCAGTAGGGGAGCGCCTCGATGTGGTCACTGCACACAAGAAATTGTGCAATCTCCCATGCACAACTACCAATACATACGCAGTATGTCAAGGCATCCCATGCAGGGCTGTCTCGGTTACACTCCTGTTTGTGTGGTGTCGGTGGGTGTTGTGGCCCTCTTGGGTGTCCGTGCTGCATGTTCAGTTGCTCGTGGGCATCTGTTGTCCTTCATGTGTGGCTCTGGGCTGTGCTCCCTTTTGTGGTGCAGGCTGTGGTTGGACTTTACACCAGGTCAGGGCAGGTGTAGATTTCCTGGTGCTAACGCGGCTTATCGCTGGTTTTGTGTTTTTATCGCCGATGTGGCTGGTCGTTGTGAATGTTGAGGTGTGATGTTGTCGCGCCTTTTGGCACGGGAACGCCCACTCTGCATCTCATTAGCGATAGTTGTGCGGGTCCTCTGTGGCGATGTTTTTTGCGGCTACTATCGCGGGTAAACTGGTGCTGTGGGCTGTTTACACCAGCTTGTGAATGGGGAGGTATATTTATCACGACTTTAGCTGCGATAAAGTGCCGTTAATTCGGCGATAGCTCCTTGTGAATATGCCCCTATGTACATTAATTGTGGATCACGTGGAAACATCACTTGATTTTCTCTTCCATAGGATCGATGAATGTAGTTGAAATCTAGTCAATTTTTCATGCATGTTTAAACTTTGTAAAATTTAAATATATAACTGTTGAAAAGAACAAGCATAGCAGTGCATTAAGTAACACTGAAGACACAATTTCGAAGATACCAGAAGAGGGCCTACCTGACTGAGTCAAGAGTCTTCATTACAAATGTTCCAAGTGCGCACAATTCAGAATGATCCCTTTTGTTGGAATGTAAATGAATATAATTGAGGAGTAAATTAAACAAGTGCCTTTTTCGATGTTAATTTCTAAGATAGGACGAATAATTGTACTTTTGTAAACAGTGCAAAAAGTGGGCGTGTAGTTCTTTTAACTAGGTAGCGTTTATCTCCATTTTGTTTAGATGTGACCTTTATGTGCTGCTCTGAGCGCACTTGGAGTACGTTATTCACCGGCCGCCTCCCCTCATAACAGATGTTAAAGGCTCAGCCTGCAAGGGAGACGCCTCCGCAGCATCAATTACATCATGCACAAAAGATTAGCTGATGTTATAATTGTGTTTGCTCTTTGATTAGTTTCTACCCATCCTGCTTGTGTTGCCTTTTCAGACTTGTAAAAGTCAGGATGGAACATTGACAAGTGCCTGTAATATGCCTGGGGTTGTTTAACAAATTGGATTTTTTTTGTTCCATGTTGTTAAATATTAACAGGTTTCTGTGTACTGGGAAGCTTGGAAAAATAACTAAAGCTACGTGACTGGAAAGGAAAGGCTTGAATGCGTACATAGGGGTTTCCTTGTCCTTCGACGCTGTCTGATTAAACCACATTGTGATCTTGATTTGCAAACATGTTAACATGACGGTGGCGGTTTTCACCTCCTTGCTTGTGTTGAGGATCTCTTTGAATTAATTGTTCTGGTGACTGGTCATTTGGTGTTGCTTGAGGTAAAGCCGGCAGGATGTCTTTCTGAGTGAAATTCTCACAGCTGATACACATGATTGTCTCTAGATTACGAGGGTGAATCCTAGAGAGACCACTCACTCTATTCTGAGGTTGGTAAACTGGGTACCAATAACTTGACCACTAGTAACAACTGCTACATACAAGGACTTTGAATTGGCAGAAGTCCAGTGTTAAGTGTTATATGCAATGTTATTATCGGACTACTGCAGTAGCGGCTGGCGTCAGGGCAGAGTGGAGGGGGGTGAACGACAAGAAAATACAGCAAAAAAAACGCACTAGAAGAACTTACCTGCCCATTGCTGCTCTTCTGCTCCTCTCTGGCTCCATTGCAGCACAGGCTCCCAGACTCCCCTCTTCCCATTCCAGATGCTGCTCCGATGCTGCTGGCAGCATGAGAGCAGCATCAGGATTGGCTTGAGCACCCTGGATTTGTGCTCCCAGAGAGACTGGGATTCTGTGGCTGTTGTCTCCATCCCAGCAACGCAGCTCGGGTTGGAGACATCTCAGTGTGCATGTCGGTTTGGCCTTCCTACGATGGCCGGCCAAACCCACCACTCCCCCTCCGTGACTGCCTCCCCGATGGCCCTTAAAACTTGACAAAATAAAATGATAATAAACCTGTCTTATTATCGTTTTATTTTTCAAGTTTTGAGACTACAGGCAGGATGCGGTGACGCTCCTCCGCCATAGAGGAGGAGCCGCCGCTGGAGCACTCGCTTCACTGTTCTACAGTCATTCAAATTATTTTTGAAGACTGAGGGCCTTATGTACAAAGGGCCTTAGCATTTGCAAATGCTCAGATTCCATAAATCAGAGGGTTTGTGGATGCTAAAACACTTTTTTAGGGGCCAGATGTGATAAACACTATTCAAAAATTACTAGTCGCAATTTCAGACCTGCATTTTTGTGACTAGTGTGGTATTTTGCAAACCAACCTATGCAGTAACAGGCCGGTTCGCAAAAAAGAGAATAGCAGTAAGTCACAACATCCCTTACCTTTTGCGAATGGGATGCCACTTTCTTTGAGGTTTAAGTAAAATATCAATATTTTGCGACCAGATTTCGGTTACTGTCAGGGACATCTACGTCCCTTACAAATAACAAATCGGTTCCATTTCTAAACACATTTAATGATTGGGACACACTTTTCTGAATCACTAAATGTGTTTACTACAGAGGAAAAAAAGTTTAGCATTCAAAAACCCTCTGATTTACCGATTCAGAGGCAAATGCTAAAACACTTTGTACATCTATCCCTAGTGTACTAAACCCGTTGAACAATACGGAAAAGGTTTTCAAAATCATTAAATGGGTTTAGGAAACCATTAGAATTGCAATTTTATGGGGTGTACTAAGAACGTCCATTCCAAATACTGATTACTTAAGGTATGTATTAATGTTTTGCAACCGAAATCCAGTCACAGAACATGAATATTTTACCACCAACTTCACTTGCTCTGGATCACATCTTGTTGAGGAGAAATGGGCATTTGCCAGTCCCCAAAAATGAGTACTGATGGGCTTCAACTGCAACCACCAGCTTACAGGCTTGGGCGGGCCTATAGGGCATTCTGACCCTGCCTGAAGGGCTGGTATGACAAGTCAGTGTTTGGGTCTTTTTTGGACTATGGGCCTGTTTTATTGTCTGCTTGGCAGGTTTTTATTGTTAATTTCCCTGATAGTACCACAAACATTACTTGCAGCAAGTAGAAATAATGTCCTCTCCCATACCTTGCAAATAACGTATAAGATGTGTCTTTACAGGTGCACAGTTGGCCTGATTTGAGGCATATGGGTTGTTGGAAAATGACCCTCTTTGAAGGGTCACCCCAAATGTTTTGCCTTCCTCCTCCTCTTTTTCTGAACTTGTTTTGGCTGGCTTTAGGACACTGAGCACTTTACCACTGCAAACCAGTGCTGAAGTGCATGTGCTTTCTCCCTAAAATATGATAACATTGGCTTTTACCCAATTGGCATATTTAATTTACTTATAGGTCCCTAGTAAAGAGCACTCCATGTGCCCAGGTCCTGTAAATTAAATGTTGCTAGTGGGTGTCAGAAATTGGGTTTCTGGTTGGCAGAGTATGTACCCTGTCTAAGCAGGAACCACAATCCTGGTCAGGGTAAGTGTAGCACACACTAAAGGTTTACCTGTGCTCACCCTCTGGCAGCTTGGCGCAGAGCAGTGAGTCTAAACTAAAGAGCCAATGTGTAAAGTATTTGTGTACAGACACACAGTAACACAGTGAAAACACAGTGAAAACACCACGAAAGTACTCCACACAAGTTTAGAAAAATAGCCAATATTTATCTGAGTAAAGCAAGACTAAAACGACAATAATCCAACATACACAAGTCAAGATATGCATTTTGCAAGATTAAATCAAAAGGCTGTGCTTAGAAATCAATAGCTCCAACTGGGGCTATCTGGTCGCGCTTGACCGGTGCAAATCTAAAAGTTCAGTCTGACTGTGATGGAGCACGGGCTAGATACAGGAGTCACGCAAACCTGCAGACAGTACCTTGGATGTGTTGATGCTTGGGGACGATGCGTTGAAATTCTGAGGCGAGGCATCGCTGTTGCAGGTGATGTGTCAGGTCCAAAGTCAGGCAAAGTCATTGATGCATCCATGTAAAGAGCACTGTGCTTCGGTTCCGAAGCATTGATGCTGAACCATTGGGCTGAAGGTGGTGCATCAGGTAGAAGCCACCCCTGGCCGGAGATGTGCAGGGTTGTGGATGGTGCGTCACAGACGTCGGTGATGCAGTGTCTGAGACTCATGCAGCAGCGGTGATTTGGAGGGGCTGTGTGAGTAAAGTTGGGGCTGCATTGTAAGTCAAGGTCCTTGCATTGTGCACTCGGTGAGTGGTGTCCACGGCTTCGGTGCAGGCAGCGGCAATGTGTCGATTTTGCAGGGAATGCGCCTTATCTGAATTACTCTTTGGGGTTGATGCGTTGGTTTCTTGGGTTGCAGCACTAAGCATTCACTTCCAAGGACCCAGGACTGGATTTGGCACCACTTGGCAGAGCAGGACTCACAGCAGAGGAGCCTAGGTACTGGTAGTAAGATGCAGGCAAAGTCTTTGATATCCCTGAAACAGGAGGCAAGCCCAAACAAGCGCTTGGAGAACCTTTAGAGGGGCACAGTGTAGAGAATAAAGTCCAGTCCTCTCACTCCCAGACAAGAAGCAGCAGGCAACACAGCAAAACAAGCAGCAAAGTGGCAGTCCCTTCTGGCAGCACAACAGCTCTTCTTTCTGGCAGAATGTCCTGATTCCAGAAGTGTTCTGAGTATATGGTCTCATAGAGGTCCAGTACGTATACCCATTTTAGCCTTTGAAGTAGGGAGATTTCAATGAAAGGTCTTTGTAGTGCAAAAGACCCTGCCCTTTCTGGCCCTGGCTCCAGACACACTACAGAGGGGTATGCACCTCTTTGTGTGGGGACAGGCACAGCCCTCCCTATTCAAGTGCAAGTGTCAGCTCCTCCCTCTCACTGTTGCTCAGGAAGACCCATCAGCCTGGTGAAGGGCCATCACGATATGCATCAGAAAAAAACCACAGGAAATAACCCATAAACCCCATTGAGACCTGGGTAGTTAATATGTAACAGACAACAACATCTCAACAGGTAATATTTGTAGGAAATTATGTAAAGCGTAAACAACAATTACAGGTGAAAGGAAACAAGGAGACATCAATGGTTTATGAAAAATGTATAGAGCTGTCTATATTTAGAAAATAGTGAATACAACTTGTGTATCAGCACTATTTACATTGTATGTAGGTGTAACCCAAACATTCGTGTGCACATCAGTGCTCGTGCAGTAAGTGAACGGCACAAGAGACAAGTGAAAAAGTGTAAGAAACAGCAAAAACGGCGCAAGAAATATGATTCAGGAAATGGTTGCAAAACATCAAAGTTTTAAGAAAACACCAAATTGTCAACAAGTTTAGGAACCAATAAATGCCAAAAATTGTGCTGAATTGTCAACGGCGTTTCAACCTCTATGTAATTCAGGTCATCTTCAGGTCTAAGTTACAAAATAATCTGTGGGTGCTGTAGTGGAGTAAGATAATTATCCATGTAATTTGGTACATCAAGGGTTGCACTCAAGCAAAGGTGAGCAAAAGAATCCAAGAGGAATGGTACCTTTAGGGGTGCACTCCTGGTGTGGTGTGCACTGAGAAGAATCGTATGCAAACCAAGTGAAACTGGCGTCAAAGTGAAAGCGTCCGTGTCGCGGGAATCCAATAACCAGAGGGAGGTAGTGACGTGTTCACGACATGAGAAGCCGGCATCAGAGTGAAAGCGTCCGTGTTATGGTAAATCAATTATCCGAAGGGAGGTGGTGGCTCTTGGACAGATCCAGCCTGCGTCTGTAGTCGATGAGGGCCTGCCAATGAATGGGAGCACCCTCCTAATTGCTGTCAGAGCGGCAGCAACGTACATTCGTACCTAAGGTAGGTCCTAGGAAACCCTAAGGACACAGTGCTGTGTAACTAAAAGGTAGGGCATGTATTATTATGTTTTGCATGTCCTGGTAGTGACAAACAGCTAAATTTGTGTTTTACTGCCGTGAGGCCTACTCCTCTCATAGACTGGGAATTCCTTAAAATACCTTTACGCTGTAATTCCTGATTAGAAAGGTGCAGCTCCATCACGGTTCATATCTTTGGAATGGTAATGATAAATCCTCTTTACTGGTAAACTTAGATTCAACATTGCTATTTTAGAAATGCCACTTTTAGAAAGTGGACATTTCTCTGCTCTTACTGCTCTGTGTGCCTTGCAACCTGTCTCCAATATGGGTGGCAGCTGCACTTTGTGCATTCCCTGTAGACAGCCACAAACACAGGAAGGCTAGGTGTGGCTGAGTACCCATCTACATACATCTGCATTCTGAGGGCCCTTCCTAGGTAGGAAGGGGATAAAACGTACACTTCAATAGGTAGTGACCTGACCCCACACAAAGAACTGATTACCCCTCACAAATATCCTGACAGACAGGACTGGGTTGAAAGGGATACTGTTGCACTTGAAAGCCTCTCTTTAAAGGCTCCCCCAATTCAATGTCACATTTGGGTATAAGTGCTGGGATTCTGACCCACCAAATCAGACACTTCTGGATCTACAACTGGACCTCTGTCAGAAGAACTGCTGTGCTGATCAAAGGACTCAATTGGAAAGCTGATATGGAAGGCTGGCTTTTCTGTTTGTTGCCCTGCTGCCTGCTGCTCTCTGACTCTGCTGAAGGCGAGCTGGACTCTGCCTTCTTCTAAGTGATCTGCAAGGGCTAGTTGGCTTGCCTCCTGTTGCTTGAGACTCAGAGATATCAAAGTCTCTATCATTTCTCCTGTGCCTGGCTCACTGGAAGTGGTCCAGATTCTTGCAACACAGATTTCGATGCATCTCCTTTTCTGTGTGTAGCAGAACTGGCGCATCAACCCAGTTGCGGGAGTAAAATCGATGCATTGCATCAGAACCAGCACTTTGCCTCCATAGATCAACGCATCGGACAGTGTATCGCCGCTGCTGCAGCTTGGTGAGATCGGTGCATCTCCTTGAATGAGTGGCAGAAACCGGCATATCGGTCAACGCCTCTTGGCTCCGGCACCAGTCTTCAGAACTGATGCATCGCCTTCACTGCGTGGAGAAGATCAACACATCTCGCTGTTTGTAACCAGGAGAGGTACTTTGTTCACAGGGTCCTGCATGGGTTCTATAGCTGGCCAGCACTCCATTGTGGTTGGTCTGAATTTTGACTTGGCCCCGATCCAGCGCAGCCTAAAGTAACCATTTTAGCTCTACTTACTTCTAAGTGCTTCACTGCATTTATTTCTTCAAAATTCAATAACTCAACTTCTATACATTGGATTTTTGTCGTTTTAATCTTGTTTTATTTATAAAGTCATACTCTATTTTTCTAAACTGTTGTGGAGTCTTTTTGTGGTGTATTCACTGTGTTACTTCATGAGTTATTGCACAAATATTTTTCATATTGCCTTCTAAGTTAAGGCTGCCTGCTCTGTGCCAAGCTACCCTGACTAGGATTGTGGTCCCTACTTGGACATGGAGCATACCTATGCCAACTAGAGACCCCATTTCTAACATGGGTCCATTTTGTAGCTGATACGCAAACGAAGGGCACTTTTATTTGTGTGCCCAGGCCTATTTCTGTCCCAGTCTGACCATGCCAGTTCTAATTAAGCACTGCTGCTAATGGAAAGGTTTGAGGTGGGTGTGAGGTATGCTCTTGCATAGTCAGAGGTTGCCCCACCCTGACTGGAGTAGAGCAGTACTCCAGGTTGGATGGCAGGTAAATACAATTCTGTTGGCAGGCTATAAATGACCCTTCCTGAGATTTTCGCATGTGATTGCTGCCCTGCAACTGTTTTCAGCACAATGCAAGAGAGAACAATTTGCATTTGGCAAACGTGTTACTGTCTTCCCTGAATGCTCATCTAAATTGTGCAGCACAGCTTACACAATTTAGATGTTACTCATCTGTGACATACGCTTTCACTTGTAAGGATTGGAGTGTTAGGTCCTAGGATAACCAACGTAGAGTCATCCCTCTGCCATTAAGTGTGACCATCACCAAAGTCACTTTGTTATACCACATGAATATCTGTGGACACATATTTCATGATGCATTTTCAAATGTTGGTATATGAAGCGGGCTAATTTTGTGCACATACCCATGGATCCACCACAGGTTCACACATTAAATAAAAGTTTCCATTGTAAGCATGACAATTGAGTCCATGTTTCTTCACATTGAACTTCTGTCTATTTGTGCTATAACTATTGCAGCAAGTAGATATATGTTTACAAAGTAACTCACATGTAAAATTCAGAGAGTGGGGGAGGTAACTGCATATTGCAACAATGCACTGCATGTGAAAGCAAGAATGAAATTTTGAATGTTTTAGGAGCAGTCACTGTTTTCTTGCAATCTGATTCATCTGGTGGCCTCTTCGTTCTGAGCACTTTTACTGTTTCCCACCCTGCCTTACTTACAAAAGTGGTTTTATTCAATAGTACCCATCTGACAAAGAGTGGATAATTCTGAACACTGAAAACGTTGGCAAACAATAAAAAGGCAATTATTAACCACCTGGGGACCCTGGATAAGAAGGCCCTGCAGATCCCCTGATTGGCATTCCTGGCATCAGTAGGGTTAGAAGGCAAGTGGGGATATCAACGGGAAGAATAATGATGTCAGCAAGATTAGTGAGCAGAGCTTCTTTAAATAAATCAAGCAGTGTATGTATACTTTGGTATTCATACAGTATAAGCCTGCCTGAGGGACAAAAGAGCAATGTGCATTAACCAGGCATTGGGTCATGATCTGTGTAGGACATAATGGGCCTGTGCTTATTGTATTACAAATATCTCACATCACCTATTGTTTTATTTTGAAGCACATGGATAATGGATGATATATCGAGAATCAGACACATTTTATTATTTTCTGCCACTGGGTTAGGAACCCTTATCTGTGGATGCCAAGCAGCCACATAACCACGATACCATGTTGCTTCCACTATTTTTTTCAGGTGAATGCAAGTTGCTTTTAACAGTGAAACAAAATAATTACATGCTCTATGCAACATTTAGTTTATCAGAAGACTGTTGTAACAGATAAAGAATGAACATATCTATCTAACACTTATCCAAAGGGTAAGAGTAAAATAGAACCATTAAATAAACGTCTCAGTATGGGGGATAAAGTGCCACATGCCGTACAAGAATATTGTAAGTCACAGAGGAGTTCCATGACCATATAGAGGAACGAGACCGAAGGCTGAGTTCCTTTATACGGTAGTGGAACGCTGAAGTGACTTCCAATATCCTTATAACGTACAATACATTTACTTCATACATGGTCACACCATCACTCCTCCCACAAACTGCTTAAATTCTTGGTGTCTTCCTCTTTCATATGAAAGAGATCATTTGCAGACATAAATAATACAAGTAGAATCTGCAAGCCAAAGTTCAACACACCAAAACAGTTATTAATTTGTTGAAAAAATGTATTAAAATCAGTTTAATGTTAGCCAGATTACAAACATGCCATAGCTCAGAATGCACAAAAATGTTATGTTATTCTCTCTTACCTGTAATAGTCTATAGCATTGAAAAACTCCCCATTAGTAGACCAGCTCAGAGATATGCTGGCCCAATCCACCAAGGTGTTTTAAAAATAATTGCAGGTTTTTGCAATACTGGACTCTATCTGGATGGGATTTATATGGCAAGACTTGCAGAGACTGAGGACTTAGCATCTCTAGAGGGTGTCGGGGATCAAGTAGCATTGAAACAAATGGTTGTTGCCTCCCAATTAGAAGAATTTGACCTGAGAATTGTCAATGGCAACACCCGCTCTGACTTCCCTCCACGTCCAACTTTTAAAAGAGGTGTTTCAACTAGCCATATTGATTGCATTTTCATTGACCAGGTACTCCGGCCAGCGCCGATGGACATGGTCATCATCCCGAGGCTGGACAGTGATTACCAGGTGTTATGTGCTAGGTTAGACTTAGCCATATTCATGAGTGATACCCTGGCGCCCATAACTTTTTCCAGCTCAATCAAGACAGTTCATAAAAGGCTTAACATAAAATGGGCAGAAGCTTCATCTAATGTGGTGTTCCATAGGCAAATCTATAAAGCCCTTATTCACATTTTTGTTCGGCACTGCCAATTCTTGGATCAAATAAAACCCCTCTTCCTTAAGGATACAACAAGGGGAAGTATCATAAAGAAACAACCTATCTGGTTTGGTAAAGATTGGAAACAGGAAAAAAACGCCCTGATAGAAATATTTAAAAAAGGAGGCAAGCCTGAGATATATATGGCAAGGAAAAAGTATAAGTCCACACTGCTGGCAGCAAAAAAGAGATTGGAGTGGGGACAATTGGCTGACCTTACTGAGGCACTTTATAGCAAAAACCTCAAGTCCTTCTGGAAGCTAGTGGCTGAAGGCACACGCACCATTGATGATCACCTGGAGGTTGTTGTCCAGCCCAATAAATGGGTTACCCACTTTATGCCTCTTTATAAGGAGGAGGCTCTAGGAGGGTGATTTGATGGGCCCCAGGAGACAGTGGATGTATTAATGCCCCTCAACCCTCCACCTAGGTGATGAGTGTGGCTCGTCCACCTAAGGATCCTCCCTGTATCACTCTTACCAAGACAGGAAAGGCTCCAGGACTGAATGGTATTCTAGGAGATTTGTTTCTAACCAAACCTGAGGTATGGGTCCCTTACCTTAATCACTTGAGTAACGCCATCATGAACGGCAGCAACATTCCACCGTCCTGGCAGGGCCCACTATTATCCCAATCTATTAAAAGGGGGATTAAGGGGCTGGGGATAAACTATCAAACTACAGGCCTATTTGCTTGCTGGCTAACAACCAAAAAATATTCTGCAGACAGGTACTACCTAGGATGCAAACTTGGCTTGGCGACAACCATATCCTGGATCGGTTGCAGCTTTCTGTAAAAACAGAGGCTTAAAAAAAACCCCAGGCAAGTCAAAATTTATGGGGATTAATCCTCATAGGCCCTTTAAAGGAAAAATGAGAATTGATGGTTCCCTGATAGAGCAGACCGTTCACATCGACTATCTGGGCATAAGGATGTCAGATTCTCTAAAATGGGGGATGCAAATAGATAAGAGTAAGGTCGGACAAAACCAGTGCATACTCATAATCAGAAGGAAACACAAGTCCATGGCAGGAGGGGTTTGTGTCACCGGACCAAAAAATCTATCAAGCCACCACAGTGTCAGCCGCCCTTTACAGGGCAGAGATTCGGGGCTACACTGATGCATCCATATTGACCATTGAGAAAAACAAATTTATTAAAGGTCTTCTTAATTTGCCGCAAAGCGCTCCATTGGTTCTGTTGAGATTTGGTCTAGCCCTCAACCCCATCCACTTGGTATCTTTTCTCAAACCATTCTTATATTGGGTGAGGGTTTGGTCTACCCCGGAATTAACTATTTACAGAGTGGCACTCAGGGACCTGATTAATTGTGACAAAGTCGTCCGCACCCCATGGTTGAAGCATGTCAAAAAGCAGCTTGAACTGCTTAATTTGTGAAACTTATGGATTACTCCTGACAAAGTCACTAAAGGTGATAAGCTGGTCTTAAATAAAATCCACTGGAATCCGGCTTTGACTAGAACCTGGGTCGAGCAGAGGGGGGTGGTTCCTAACAGGGCAATTCCTGCTTTACAAATGTTGACCCAGCTTTGAAATCTATTTGGACAAGATTTATCCTGCTGAGGCGAAATATCTGTATTTCCAGTTCAGATCTGGCACCCTACCCTTAAGATCCTTTACCTCGAGATGGTACAAAATGGAGTGTGACCCAGAGACCTGCTCCTTTTGCTTGTCGTCAAAGGAAACAGAGGCCCACTTTCCGCTCTTTTGACCCAGATATTTCGATTTTACGCAACAAATGGATAATTGCCTTGTGCAAGTTGGAGGGAGTAAAACACTATTGGGAGGCCTTGCGATTATTGAAAAGTGACACAAAAGTGTCAATAGTATTTGCAGTCTTACGTTTTGTTTGTGGGGCTTGGTTGATACGAACAAAAAGTCTAACATCAGGGAATCTGTAACCATTATTGCTGCTACTCATGTACGAGGTATACTTCTTACAAATCCAGTACCAATAGCCTAAATAGTTTTTACCAATTGATTTTAATCTTGCCTCTTTTTATGTGAACTTTTTAAATTAGCAGGTCGGGGTAGTTAATATCATACTTAATATCAATGGATATTATGGGAGGGATAATTCTTCTCTTGGTGTGGCCGGGGTACTCAACATGGCAGACCACGTGATAGCCTAGTCTTAGGCTACTATGGAGGTTTATTTTATTTTACAGAGTTTTATATAGCGCGAACTTGACCCGAATCGGGTATCAGAGCGCTTTACATAGCACCAGTTGCATTACATGAGGACACATTCATTTTTGTTAGGCACGGGGAGATTAAGTGATTTTCTCAGAATCACAGGATGGTCAGCGTCATTACCGAGACTCGAACCCAGTTCTCCAGATTCGAGTTCAACCGCCCTAGCCGTTAGGCCAACTCCTCTCCCCAGGTTTATGTTGATAGAGGTAACTGTTTCCCTGAGGTCCCCTACCAGGCTTATTGCATTGCTTACTGTTTATCATACTGTTTAAATATTATATTTGTCTGCTCTATATTTTATTTATTATAATGCATTTATTGCAACTGCACCTTTTTGGTCACCAGACCGAAATAAAGTATATTGATGATGAATCATGTAGCCATAAATATATTTTTTTCTGCAGATCAGTCTTCATTTATGAAAAACATACCAGAAAGAAGAAAACACAGTTCTAATTTCGTTGATTAAACTGCAGCTGTATTTATGTTCCATGACACACCATTGACACTGGCAGCTCACTCTGGCAGGAGACATTGTGAGGTCACAACTCAACTACAATTACTTATTACATTTGAGCAGCTACCTCAATTCCTCGTTGCAGGTGACTAGAAAACTCACCAGTTGCTTTGTAATATATGGGCTAAAGTACACCCCTGACGTACATTATACAGATATTTCAAGTCACTGAGGAGTTTCATAACTTTATAGAGGAACGAGGCAGTAGGCTGAGTTATTTTATAGGGTTATGGAACTCCGTGGTGGCTTACAATATCCTTATCATGTATGCAAGCCAGAAATAGAATTATTATTACGGATACGAGATAAGAAATGTTCGAGGGCTAATATAAACAAAAGAGGTGACAAGGGACAACCCTGACAGACACCCCGCTGTAATGGGAAAAATTGGGAGGTCCGTCCATTAACCAATACCGAAGCCCGGGGAGCAGTATAGAGCAGAGAAATAAGAGAAATAAAAGTAGGTTCAAATCCATGCTAAGTAAGGGCTTTAAGTAAAAAAGATCAATCAACTCTATCAAAGGCTTTTTCAGCATCAGTGGAAACTGCCGCTAAAGAGTATGAGAGATGAGGGGCCTTATTCAGGACATTGTAGAAAAGCCTAGAATTGTCTGAAGTCAATCTACCTTTGACAAACCCACACTGTTCCTTACCAATGAGATGGGGAAGAAGAGGGTCAAGTCTCAGGGCAAGTGTTTTAGCAAAGATTTTATAATCTACATTTATCAAAGAAATAGGTCGATAATTCTTACAGAACGAGGGATCTTTGCCTTCTTTGGTAATTAGACATATGGTGGCTTCCTGAAAAGTACCACTCGCTCCACCCATCTCCTGAAAATAAAGAAAGAGTTGTAAAAGCTTAGAGAGGAGTAAATTAGAGAAATGTAAGTAAAATTCCACTGTAAACCCATCCGGCCCTGGAGTTTTGCCTTTTTTAAGAAAATTTAAAGCCTTAGAAATTTCCTCCAGTGATTAATCCGAATCAAGAGATGAGAAGTTCAAAGCGTCATGAGAGGGAGAGGGAACTTTAGCGAGATATGCATCAATAAGAGAGGAGGTAGCAGGGGACTCCGGGTTATACAGATGTTTAAAAAACTTGTAAATTCATGCAAACTATCTTGATCTTTAAAAAGGATGGATCCGTCTGACGAGTGAATGGATTTAATGAGCGAACGTTCTTTTCGTGATTTAAGATAATTGGCTAAAAGGGACCCTGGCTTCTTAGGGCCTCCATAGTATCGAGCACTACTACGTAATAATATAGAGGAAGCCTTCTCCGTAGAGGACTTATTAAATTCCAACTTAGCCCGGATAAGTTCTTGTAAGGCGATATCAGAGGAAGTAGTGTGAAATTGATGGTCTAAAAGTTTGATATTTGCTAGGAGAATGTTATGCTTTGTAAGAAGTTGTTTCTTTTTTTTGGACACATAACCAATTATAAAGCCGTGAGCAGCTGCTTTAAAAGTGTCCAACAATAATTGGGGAGAGGTATTCAATAAAAATAATTCATTAGCAACAGAAGTAAATGCGGAAGAAAAAACGGGATCCTTCAATAGAGAATTATTAAATATCCACCTATTTCACTTGGGATGCGGAGGGAGCAATTCAAAATCAGTAACAACCGGAGCATGATCAGAGATAAGAATAGGTTCAAGAGACGAAGAAATAAGGTTTTGAGACAAGGCACTAGAAATAACAATATAATCCAAATTGGTAAATGACCCTTGGGGGGTGAAAAAAAGAAAATTCTAATGCATCCGGATTACATAAACGCCAGGAATCTACAAAGTGTGTTTGTAAAATTGTAGTGAGGAATTGTTTGTGACGTTTATGAGAGACAAAACGGACATTAGATTTCCGGTCCATGAAAGGATCAATAATCTGGTTATAGTCCCCACCTAAAATAAAAAATGTATCTTTATATTGAATACATTTTTTTGTAATATTAGGCCAGAATGAATAGTCAGGTTGAGTAGGACCATAAACATTAAAAACAGTTAGAGAAATACCATTAATGAGCAATTTAACCAACAACCACCTTCCCTCAGAATCAATCTCTTTAGATAAAACAGAACAGTTCAACTTTTTATGACAGAGAATAACAACTCCATTCTTCTTAGTAGACGTAGGGGAGACTAAAACTAAGCCAACCCAATTACGTTTAAGTTTAGTGGCTTCCGCAAGATGAGTTTCTTGCAAAAGAACCAGATCAGGGTTATAGGAAGCTAAGTCCAAAACACTTTCCCGTCACTGCAGAGATTTGGTTGACAACAGATAATTTATCATCCACCCAGATGCCGAGATTTTTGAGCTCGGGTTTTGCTCCCGTAACAGGGCCCAGCTCTTTGGGCCACCAGGCCGATGACCAAATATTCGCCTGGTTTCCCAAAGTCAAAACCTCTGTTTTTCCTGCATTGAGCTTCAGACAATTTAGGTCCATCTACTTCTGCCAGACAGAGGCTGAGAGACGCAGCCATCTGGGTAGCATTTTTTGACAGAGCGATAATAAGCTGAGTGTCATCAGCATATGACACAATTGAGAACCCAAAGCTAGCTAGCGCACATACACTTTAAGCTTAAGCAGGGTCGCACTAAAAGAGGAGCCCTGTGGCACATCTTACTTCAATGGGAGCACCCGTGACTGATGAGGATTCTGTGCCACCTGAAAGGTGCGTCCTTGCAGAAAGTAATCAGCCCATCGTAGGGTTATGTTTCCTATGCCACAATTCCACAATCTCCTTAACAAAATGTTGTGACACACAACATCAAACGCCGCGCTAAGATCCAACATGAATAGCATCAAAATATCTGCCAACAATAGGGCCGACTCGGTACTGTATGTGTGATGGAACCTAGATTGAGTTTAATGAAGCACGTCGTGGCTCTTTATAAAAGCCGAGATCTGTTCATTGAGAGCTTTCTCTGTTATTTTGGAGAAAAGTGGAAGGAGTGAAACTGGACGATAATTTTCCACTTGCTGGGTTCAGCAGTGGCTTTTTTAAAAGAGGAACCACCACTTTATGCTTCTACCTCCTGGGTCCCTGTCCAGAACTTTAAGACTTGTTGATCAATTCACTTAGAACCTGATTTTACTGAATCATATACAGCATTTAACGCTTCTGCATCAATAGGCCTGAAACTATTCAACCTAGAACTGTCATGCCAGGGAAACAGCAAAGACTTTCTAAGGTATCCCTAGGTAATGTGGTTGGGCTAAGTCTGTACAATGGAAACGGTGCTAAGGAACGCAAGAAACACATAGGCACATTGCAAAACAGTTCATGGGTTAAGGATGTAATGTATAAACAAAATATAGTATAGATTTCTTTTCTAGGAGCTTCCAACAGTCAAAATCAAGCAATAGAGTTGAGTGCCCAAAACAGCTTAGAGCCTACAATAATTTTTATGAGGCCAAAATTGCCTTCAGTGGCAGGAAAATCTTCAAAAACACATTTAACCTTCAATGGTAGCATTTTGTGGACAAGGCATGCATATGTAATAGGTCCTTATGCAAGGAAATCAGCTTGTGGCAGTGGCTCTGCCTGTGGGGCAAAGCAAAATCTCTCAAGAAGAAAATAGTCATAACAATAAGCAAAATCTCGGTTCCCTTCAAGGATCCCCTTGAGTTCTTTTCATCATGATGCATGCTGTTCAAAAATACAGCAGACAGGATTGGTGCCAAATACACAAAATCAGACTGAGGCTATTGGAATGCCATTTTGGTTGCTAGTTTAACGCATTAGTAAAGGATATAGTGAAATACAGTTAAGAACTCATAGTAAGCCTGGCTCCTCTAACTGGCCCCCAAGGTGCTCAGGATGCTCATGGTGTAGACCCCTGGGTAAGCAAAGAAGAAAACAGGGAACACAGAGAGGAATCACACTTTTCTGACAGTTGATGTTGTATGGCCATGCTGGTAGATTTGTCTTGGCTTTTGAGTCATTGATAATGGTTCCAGTCAGGTTCTTAGAGGAGCAAGTGGATTAACACTGGGTGATCTGAACCAATAGAGTTAATACTTATCAACCCTAATAAAACGTGACTTACCAGCACACACTAAGGGGATGGTTGTAATTAATCAAAGGGTTACCAGCAAAACAAGGTTGGCATCCAAGTGACGCAGGAGACCACCTGTAAATGAATGGTGAGCACAGCAAAAAGAGGAACACTGTATGTCAAATTATGGTCTTTGGAAGTAGGAAAATGTACTAGAGATGTCAGGGGCCCCAGGTGAGGGGAAAAAATTTAGCAAGGTGCAAGGAATGCTACATTTGATTGAAAGAACTCTTGTGAAGCGGGAGTCACAACAACGTATACACAATGTTGCCAGGTACAATTGATTGTGATTCCACCTTACTTATACAAAGGCTACATAATATGAGCCAGATCTGCCATCCTACCCACATGCCTTAAAGTGGTAGTGCTCTCGAATTATGTATTTCTGTGAGCACGCTAGTCTCTACTGGGTGTCAAAGGCTACATAATATGAGCCAGATCTGCTAACCTACCCACATGCCTTAAAGTGGTAGTGCCCTGGAATTACATATTTCTATGAGCACGCTAGTCTCCACTGGGTGTCTGTCTTTCATATCCCCATCCCACTTTCCAGATTTCTGCTGAAGTTTCCCCCATGGCTGTTTCATCATGCAGCAACCTAGTATTGCAAGTGTAAGTAATTGCACTATTGCACCTGCACCAGTATTTCTCCTCATTTTTGTGTGCATATCCTGTTTCTTGTTACCCACCTTCTTGACAGAAACTCCCATGACCAACAGGGCACATCTTCCTATCATTCTAAGTCACAGTGGAATTGACAAGACATCAGGCTATCTGTTTGGGGTATGGACAAAACATGTAGGTTCCCTGGAGCAATCATCATCATCAAAGCTCTTCCATGGCACTAAAACTAAAGCTGGCCACTGGGAATATGGGAATCCAAAATATCTTCTACCTGCAGACTCTGGAGATCTGTAGCATTGTATATCCGTCGGATGCATAGAGTTCAACCACAAAGTCCAAGAAGATCACATCCCAAGTCTGCCACAGCCGTCAGATTTCTCAGGATTTGCACTATGAGATTTAAGGCCCACCTCCAGGCAGCTCCAACTCAGTAGCTATGGTAGCGCTGAGAATTTGAATGGCCAGGCAGGAGGAAGGGTGTGGGAAGGGACCCGCAGGGAAGGAGATCTGAAAGACAAAGTGATTAACAGACAAACATATAATGACAATCAAAACAACCATGAATCTTCTGGAAGGAGTTTAAATATTAATTTCTAAAATAATGTTGCACTGTTTACCAACAGATATGATAGACGTACATCTCTTGTTTACTTCACAGAGTAAGCCAACATGCAGCTTCCATCATTCAGATAAAAAGATATTTCACAAATTATGACCACATGTGACTTGCATTAATCAATCAAATAAACAGATGCTTCACGGATTATGCAAAGTGCAACTTGCATCCTTTAGAATAGCACCATTCATAAAAGAAACAGTATCAACTCACACACTGTGAAAACCTTTGAATAAGCTGCTTATGTTCATAAAAAACAAAACACAAGAATAAACAGCCACCAACCTCAAGCCTGAGGTTTCTTTTGCTAATGCGTGAGAAATAAAGGGCGAACCCTTTTGTACTAATGTTGCCACTTTTTTAAAAGAGCGCATCCGAAACAGAGCTTACCCCTCAGAGCACGGCATGCTCTGTATCTATAGTAACTTGCCAGTAGCAATCAGCACTGCTTAGCGCTGTAGAGAAACCGGAATCAGCACAGGCCACTGAGGAGGCCGGCAGCAGCTCGAATACTCTTTAACGAGCTCGCGCCCCAGCGAGATGAATGAATTCCCCTAGGGCCGGCTCAGGCAAGAACAGGAACGGACTTCGTGTAAGAATGCAAAGGACAGAATACCTGGAGGGCCGCCAAGGAACCGGTCTAGCTCGCAGGCAGAATCAGAGCTCCTGCTCCAAACGAATAGTGAGCAGCTCCCCAAGGGCAGGGCTGCTGATACAAACCTGGGCCACTCCCAAGATGAATGCCCTCCGGGGTATCTGGGAAATAAAGTCCCAATGAGGACCTGAAAAAAGTGTGTTTAAGCATGACAATAAACATCTGGTAGACACATTTACATATGTCTATACTGCATTATATATAAGACAAACACAGACTTTGTCTACACTACCACTGGGCGGGACAGTGCAGCTACCAGTGCGCTGATCGGGGAAAATGCCTTTTCCCACAACACATAGCACGACCTCGAGTACAGGAGGCAACCCATTACACACTGCTGGGTTTAGGTGGGGCAGGCCCTAGAACTTGCATCGCTATTGCGCTGACAGTACTCCCCCCTCCAAAGAACTTTCTAGGACCCGGCTTATGAGGATGGAGGAGATGAAAGCGCTGTAATATACCAGGGGGGTGTACATGTTGTGCCGGGACCCTGGAATCGTTCTCTGGCCCATAACCTTTCCATGACACTAGATACCAAAGGGCATTACCATGCATCTTTGAATCTAATACTGCCCAAACATCATATTTCCACTCACCATGGATCAACACTGGGGGTGGACAGGAACAGCAATGTAGCATGGCCAACTTCAAAAGTGATGTATGAAACACAGGGTGAATGAGCAAGGAGCAAGGCAAGTGTAACTTGTAAGTGACAGGATTTACTTGCCGTATCACCCGGTAGGGACCTATATATTTAGGGTGAAACATGTTTTTGTGCTTGAACGTGATGTGTTTAGTGGATAGCCATACCCTATCACCAGGTTGATATGTTGGGCCAGGGCAGTGATGCTTGTCATATTGTTTCTAATATGCTTTTTTGGCTTGTTCTAAATGCTCATATATGTGGGCCTGTGTTTGTTCAAAATGTGTTGCAAGGCATCTGCAACAGAGGGCGTGACATCTGCTAAATGTGGTATATTAGCCAGAAGCATGTTGGGGTGATGCCCATTAACCCAAAAAACAGAGCGTGTCCTGTGGAGGAATGGCAAGAATTATTGTAAGCCAACTTAGCTACCCATGAGTCTGTTGCTTCATCTGCATAACACCGGAGGTACTGTTTGAGAGTTTGATTTAAATGTTCCGTCTGCCCATCCATTTTAGGGTAGTGACTTGTATGACTTGTAGACAACGTGGACGTGACCTGCAGAGCTTTGCACCAAGTTTGCCAGAATTGCATGGAAAACTGGGAACCACGGTCTGAGAGGATCACCTTCGGTAAACCATGGAATCGCATAACATGATGGAGGAGTAGCGTAGCTAGTTGACTTGAAGTTGATAACGTGCGACAGGCAATAAAATATGTATACTTGGTGAGACTATCGACCACGACCAGAACTACAGTGCATCGTTGTACTGGTGGAAGCCAGGTGATAAAATCCAGATTGATATGTTCCCAAGGTCTATTTGGCGTAGGGAGAGGGTATCAAAAACCCTTTTGGCTTAGTATGATCTGTTTCGTATCTAGCACAGGTGTTGCATTCCTCTATCATGCGCTTAATATCTTTGCATAGGGTTGGCCACCAAAAATATCTCTGTATGAGTTCCATGGTTTTTGGAACTCCTGGATGTCTGCCTGTTGGATTGACATGTAACCATTGAAACACTGTTTGTTGCAACTCTACTGTTGGCACAAAGAGACGTAAGTCATGCAGAGGCAGTCCTTGAAGCATGTTCCTATTGGGGTGCTCGTTAATCCATTTTTGCCAATCTGTGAGGCTAAAGTGATCTTGGATGGTATCAAAGAACTTGTCAGTAGTAAGAGTACAAATATCTTTAGAGGGTGTGGTAATTGACTGTGGGGTACCCATTGGTATTTGTTCAAATAAAGGTGTTACCACTTGAATCTGGTATAAATGTTCCACCATATAACACATTTTGGACTCATTGCTTGTTTATGCTCCATGCAAACAATTTAAAGATGGTGGAGTCCTACCCTCTTTGAATCAATCATACATGCATTTACATATTTTCCATAAGAAGTTCTGCATTCACACACTGTTCATGAAACCCAGGTTCTGAGGAATACAGGGTAGCCCCGTTTTTTTTGGTTGTTGTAAAGACTAGCACCCATGCTGGTAAAAGAGGACACTTGCCTGTAAATGGAGCAGATTCAAATACTCCCTGGCATTACAATAATGTTTAATTAAATTAATTAAACACGCTAATCTGCTCAGGAAGGTTCCAGCTAGTTTTCCTGTCCACTGCAGTCTTCCACATTCCAAGAATGCAGAGCAAGGGGGGCATGGCTTGGCACCAGCCCCGAGAGGGCCACATAAACTGAGAGCTCCGTAGGGGCCCTCTCGCATCTGTCCTAAATCCGGCATGTATTTGCCAGGCCCTACTGCCTAGGGCATTCTAGGGTGTCCCACAAGTGAAAGCAGTGCCTACGGGACAAAATCGAGGGAAGAAAAGGTGATCCCTGACAGCTAAGAGTGCCCCGGCATACGCGGCCGCGGGCTGGACTGCAGAGGGCGGTCCTGGAAGCACAGATCTAAGCTCCGGAGGCTGAGGCGATTGGTGGCGGACAGTGCCCGGTCCGGCACAGAGGCCGGAACAGAAGACTTTGGCCCGGGAATGGCGGAGGTCGGAAACACGAGTGAATCCCCCCCTCGGAGACAAAGACGGGCACGACATCTACTACGCGGCTCAGTACTGCGACTGGGAGTGCGGCCTTCCCCCCTCGACTTAACGAGCTTTGAGATGGACCAGAGAGGCTGCCGATGCAAGAACTAACCCCGTCATGTGTGGAGACCGTTGGTGTGGGCTCCGCGGGGGCCCGCCTGGGACCAGAAGACATTGCAGCTTCCGTCCTTCCCTCTCTGTGGTGGGTGAAGGTGAGTGAGGCGCTGGTGAATCGGTGCGGGCCGCTGCAGGCTACACGTTTCCCCTCTCATTCAGCGCCCCACAGCAGACTGCATACCCGGGTGGGACCTCGGAGCATTGTGAAAGAGGCAAACATACAGGACCCGGAGGCCCCATTAAGCCAGGATTAGTGCAAGGTGGGTGAGGTAAGGCCCTAAATTTGCACCGGAGTGCGGCAGTGATGGGAAACGCCCATGGATAATATACAGCGGCGACAGCTGGCATACTACCTCAACAGTTATTAGAGGGATGGAAGCATAGTGGCAAGTGAAAAGGGTGCTGATACCTGTGGTTTTGAGCCACAAACAGCAAATACCAGAGATAGTGGTGTAGGAGGCCAGGGATCAGTATACCATTTGTAGCACAGTGTGCAGTGCGATACACAAACAGAGACGGACAAGGGAGGAACGACGGTCCCTGGGAGGTTGCCGCATAAGTCTGATAAACAAAAGCTAAGAGTTTACAGAAGTCACAATGCGGCCAAAGGGGGAGCCAGTGCCCCAAACGAACAAACTAGACAAATATGTTGTTACCAGACAGATGTCAGTGGAAGGGGCAGAGGCGTCGGGAGTCCTGACACGGTGGAGCCCTCGCTAGGGGCCATAATGACTGCAATCCATGACCTTGGAACAACCCTTGAGTCTAAAATAGACAGAGTTCCAATAGAGATCAATTTCATCCGGGCAGACATGAACAAAAACTTCGGAGAAGGTCGCAATCACAGAAACAAACATCAGTAATCTACAAACTGCCACCCGGAAACTGGAAGAAAGAGTTCAACGACTGTCACAGTAACATAAAATAATGGCCACAGAGTTGGAGGACCATGAGGGGAGGTCCCGTAGAAACAACATTAGGCTGGTGTGGCTGCCCGAGGGGATGGAGGGTCCCTCGATGTACCTCTTTCTAAAAGATCATCAACCAACTGAAACCCAAGCACCTCTCCAACTTTTTCTCCATTGAACGAGCCCATAGAGCATCTGTGTCTCCACCAAAACCAGGGCCCCCCCATAAGCATCATAGCCAGGGTATTAAACTATCGGGATCGAGATGCTATCCTTCAGTCTGCCCGCACAAGGGAGACCTGCGCCCCCAGAACGCAATGATCAGGTTTTCCCCAGACTTTACCCTGCTGGTGCAACAACAGCGATGTAGCTTTGACGAGGTAAAGAGAGCACTGAGGGCGGAGAACCTTAAGTACATGATGTTGTTTCTGGCTAATCTCAGGGTGATGGACAATGGCAAGTCATGGTACTTCACAACACCGGAGGAGGCGTGGAACTGGCTGGAGGGAGGAAGGGTAGCCAGGCCACAAGGGCTCCAGGAGCGGAATGGACGGCAGCGTCGGTACTTGGACAATAATCCACCAAGCAAAACTAAAGACAGCATGATGGAAAATGGGACCTCCTCCAGAGGATGCTCTCCTGGTACACAATCAGATGACAAGTAAGAGGGGGGAATAGGGTGCCTAGACCGAGAATGAAGACTTTAAGCCACAGGAGCAAATGTATTGGAAGAACATCGGTGAATAATCGACTACGATCTGGCCACAGGTTAACTGTACTAACGCAGGTAAGTTATGACTTCAAATGGACATGAACTGGGACACATGCTAGCAACATTGCAGATATGAGGATGCGTGGGGCCGCCATGTAAACAAAGGAGGCGGAGCCAGCCTACCCCATTAAGTAGTGATGATTAAGTTTGGGCGAGAGGCGCTTTTCAAATTGGGGCAGTGGGTAGTTTTAGACCTACAGTGCAGGGTAGGATGGTGGGGGGGTGTTTGCAATTGGGAACCAGCTATATAATTGTTTGTTATGTCAGTTTCATGAAAAGTATGCTGTAATGTTGGATACACCACAATGCAAGACACAAATATCTTGGACACAGAGAGGTGGGGACATGGGGGGATGGGAGGTAGGAGGGAGGAGCCATGGTACATAACAGACCACCAATGGCATCCCAATCATTGAACACGTTGAAAGTTTTAACGTGGAATGTCAACGGCTTAGGCCATAAAATCAAATGTTCCATGGTATTACAATACCTGCACAGACAATCCCCAGACCTCGTATTACTACAGGAGACACATCTGCGATATAATCACTACCTAGCACTCAATCGATTTGGGTATACTCTATTGGCCCACGTGGGATTCACATCGTGCTCCAGAGGAGTAGCGATCCTAGCCAGGAGGGCGATCTTTTTTTTACCGGGCCACTCCTGGCATGACCCCGCCGGCAGATATTTGGCACTCACCGGAAGTTGGGAGGACCGATCTCTCAATATATCCTCTATTTATGTCCCACCGAAACTACATGCAGAGACTTTCCCAAAACTCAATAAGATATTGCTTGACATGCCCCAAGGAATCCTAATCCTAGGTAGAGCCACGATGTTCCCAGAGGTATATAGGGACACAACAATAGGCAGAATCATTGCGCAAGAACCTCTGCGAGATTTTGCAGGGGCAATAGGACCAGTAGACCTATGGAGAACACACAACCCGAATATTAGGCAATGCACACACATCTCTGTGGCGCACGGTAGCGGGACCCGCCTGGACTACATATTTACCCAATGTATACATGTGGGGTTATTCAGGGATAAGGGACATAGAGTCAGGGGCATATCGGACCATTACCCGGTAGAGGTAGTGCTACAACGTCCTCTTCAGGATTATACTCTTCCACCGCAGTGTAATCATGGCACTTCAAGGACAGAGAGTTTGCGGACAAATTCAGGGAAAGAACGGAGCAATATTTTGGAGAAAATATAGGGTCGGTTGACTCCCATTGCACCCTATGGGAAGCCTTTGAAGTGGTGGCTAGGGGTCATGTCCAGGCACTCGCCGGGAGCAGGAGAAAAGAGCAATGTGCCCGATAGGACAAGATAGAATGAGAGATAGAGGCACTAGAGGAACAGAGGGAGCGTTTGGGGACATCTGACCCCAACATCGGTGACAAGCTTCGGCTACGGCAGTGCGAACCTAGAGAGCTGGAGGAAAACACTGCTATGTCTCTTACAATAGCCACGCAAAGATGGCTATATGACTTGGTAGACAAGGCAAATAAGTTAATAGCATAGCTAGAAAGGAGAGACAGAGACCGGAACTGGGTTCTAGAAATACAAAGACCGGATGGCTCCCTGGTCAAGTCTGGTGAGGCAATAGGAGACACCTTTGCAACTCATTATGAGTCAGTGTACCAAACGGCTACAAGCTGGACTGGGGATGATAGCGCCGAGCTGCTTAAGGACCTCCGACTTACACAACTGACGAAAGAGGATAGAGAGGACATAGACAAGGATTTGACAGCAGAAGAACTAATGGGGGCCATACGAGATCTACAATCCGGGAAAGCGGCTGGCCCAAACTGTCTTCCTGCTGAGCTCTAAAAGTGTGTAGCAGACAAAGCGGCCCAGCCAATGCTAAATATGTTCCAAACAGCGCTAAAAGATGGAAGACCACCGAAAGATTTGAGAGCGGCTACCATAGTAGTTATCCAGAAGAAAGGTAAACCTCCCAAGCTATGCAGCTCATACAAACCCATTTCCCTACTCAATTTTGAAGCTAAGGTTTTAGCGAAGGTCCTAGCAAATTGGATACATATGATATTCTCTAAAATAATCCACACCGATCAATCGGGGTTCATGCCACACAGAGGTACAAGGCTGAACCTCAGGCACCTCTATGGAGTTATGCATGAAATGGCAGACCGACCATCAGATGTCGTGGCGGTGCTCACATTGGATGCCCGTATGGCATTGAACAGTATCGAATGGCAGTACCTCTTCACGGTGCTAGACAGATTGGGGTTTGGACCGCGGTTCCGCGCATGGGTTAGTCTCCTATATTGTGATCCGCTGGCAAGAGTCAGGGTAAATGGGACAGTGTCCAGACCATCCACACTACACAGGGGGATGAGACAGGGGTGCCCACTCTTCCCTATGATTTTCGCGATGGCACTGGAACCGTTGGCGGCATGGGTGCTTGGAGGTCCATTGATTTATGACATAGACATTGGGGGAGGCTGAGAGGAACGCATTTCTCTATATGCAGACGATGTTCTACTTTATGCACATAATCCCCCCAAAAACTACAGAGGCTCATGAATATACTTCAGCTCTTTGGTAGCTATTCCGGCTACCAGATAAACTGGAACAAGCCATTAGTGTTCCCTCTGGCGGGGAAGCTTCCGCCACTCACGACCGATTGCGCGGCCCTGGCGCAGAGGGAAGAATTCAAATATTTAGGTATACACATTACTAAGTCTGAAAATGACTTTATGAACCTCAATTTGCACTCACAACTGGAGAGTCTGAGGGGTGATGTGGTGCATTGGAGATGGCTTCCGGTCTCACTTATGGGTCGGGCAGTCCTGTTTCAAATGTTGGCTCTCCCCGCCTAATATATGTGCTGCAAAACACTCCCTATCGGATCCCTAGTGCTTCTTCAGGGCGATTGAGAGAGAACTGCGAAGCCTCCTGTGGGAGGGAGGTAACCTGCGCATAGTAATGTGTAAATTGCAGCGAGGCATATACAATGGAGGACTGGTGGTTTCGGACACTAAAAACTATTACCTGGCTCCCAACTTATTACGGTCAATGACTGGGTTTTCGCACCCCTCTCGGAGCCTGCGTATTTGGTAGACCGGCAAGCCATGGGAAGTGGCCGGTACCTGGCCTCGCAATTCAGTAAAAAAAACTGGAATATCCCTTCCGACACACATGCAGACAGTGGTGAGAGCCTGGCGTGAGACCACAAAGCTACTGGGATGGGAGGCAAAACTAACTGAGCAAACCCCACTCTGGGAAGGAGATCTGTTAAAAGAAGTGGGACACTTACAGGGCTTTCGGAAATGGAACCTTATTGTTATAGATCGCTTGGGAGATATCTGGTGACAAGGAACCATGCTTAGCTTTGAAGAATTGCAAGTAGAATACCAGCTGGTTGATTCGGAACGCTTCCAATATTTACAGTTAAGACATGCCCTGCGGTGCTACATACTGGAGGGGGAAACTCTGTCTGAATACTCCCCAGTGGAAGACAGACTAGTATTAGACCCAATGATAGATAAAGCTATTTCCCTTACCCATCGTAAAATTATGAATAACTCCCCTTACCCTCTGGTTCCCCTGAGGGGGTCATGGGAAGCTGACTTGGGGAACCTAGAAGATGCCATTCAGAGCCCTATAGAGATTGCTATACGAGCAAGGTTTAGACTGGTCCAGCTCCAGATCTTACATAGATCATATACCCCAAGAATGGTCCAGTATCGATTGGGACGCTGTGACACAGACCATAGTGGCAGGGGCTACAGGGACATGGGAACCTTTTTCCATATCATTTGGGTGTGCCCCAAAATACAACGCTACTGCATAGGAATATCCCGGATTCTGGCAAGGGTGGTGAATCAGCAAGTCCCGGTAGATGCAAAGTGGCGGGGACACAGATTGGACCACACATACCAAAACTTTTTTTTTTTCTTTTTATATTTTATTTTCATTTTGCATCATATAACATCATACAAAACATGTGGAGTACAACCCAGCGGCACAGAATCCAAAAGCAATAGTAGGCAAGCAAATACACTTATAGTTATGGGCAGCAGTACAGATATTCTTTAAACATACACATTGAGCAGTAAAAACATTAAGTAATGTATTATGGTCATATGTAGTTGACAATCTGAGAGATGAAGGTTTTTTTCGGTAACAGAAGATCAGTCTTTCCTACATTTTGGTATAGATAATGCATGAAACTCAACTTCACGGTTATGTAGGTGTGCAGTAGGAGAGTTATGCATGTCTCACAGTGGGCTGGTGAGGCTGGGCGAGGCCACACATACAAAAACTTGGCTCATGCTGGCCTCGGGGGTGGCCAAGAGGAACATAGCGAGCATGTGGGAAAAAACGGATCCACCCAAAATCAGGGACTGGGAAAAAAACCTTGATTCGTGCAAACAAGCAGAGAAGGCGGTCTATCAAAGTAGAGGATGCCCGAAGAAATGGGAAAAGATTTGGTCCTCATGGGAGAAATACAGAAATTAAAATAAAAAAGATTAAGGAGGGAGGGAAGTGGGTACACATGAGACCATGAATCTGATGATATGGTACAATATGATATGTGATATATGATTTTCTTCTGCTCTCCGCCGCCTGGAATCAATCTGCCTCTGTATGATTATAAAGGTGTACCTATGATTGTTTAATAAAAAGAATTTATAAAAAAAAGGAATGCAGAGCAAACATTTATCAAATAAGGTCCAGATTTTCAAGCAGTTTTCACAAAATTGTCTTTCCAATTTATTTACCAAAAATAAATTTCACCACAGACTTACGTTTTGATAATTATTATAGCAGTACAAGGATAATCGTTGTACTATTTTTCCTAATGTGACTTAAAAATGACTTTTACTCATTTTCTTTTTTATTGGTAAGCAGAAATTTACTGCAGGAAAAGCTATTTTACATTATGCAGTGAAAAGGGCTTTGGTGTTTAAACACTGGAGGGTCCTAACTGTCTTAATATCAAAAATGTCCCAATTTTGCACAAAATACTCCTAGGGCCTCCTTTATGACATGATAATGCATCAGCTTTTTTGTTGTTTACCCCTGGTCGAAATGTAACTATAAAATTGAATTCTTCAAAGAATAACATCCATCGCAGTTGTCGGGGGTGAGGAGTCTGGCTGAACTCATGATCTGCAAATTATGATGGTCGGTATATACAGTAATGACATGCTTAGCCCCCTGCAGATAGTGTCACCATTCCTTAAAAACATCCCTGATGGCCAACAGCTCTTTCTCAGCGCTGATATAATTACGTTCAGCCACATTCAGATTTCGTGACATGTAAGCCCCGGGAGGCAATTGTTCTGTTTCATGATTCCCGTGTGAAAGTATTGCTCCAATAGCAACATCGGAAGCATACGCTTTAACTATAAATGGTTGCTCAACTTTTGGATGGGCTAGCCTAGAACAAGGGCTGTGGTGAAAGCTGTTTTAAGGATGGTAAAAGCTGTGTTTGCTTCTGCTGTCCATAGAAATGGTTCTTTCTTTTGCAGCAATTTGGGCCACAGTTCGTGAAAACTGATCGATAAGATGACGGTAAAAGTTGGCAAAGCCTAGAAAGCATTGCACATCACTGACCGTAGTTGGTATAAGCTATTTTGCCACTGCCTTGATCTTTCGTTCTGCCATCTGCATCTCTGAAGGAGATAAGATAGCCCCCAAAAATTCCACGGTAGTGACATGGAATTCACACTTGCTGATCTTACAAAAGGGAATTTTTGCGGAGAGCAAATAAGATTATCTTGACAAGCGTCTCATGTTCCTTTTCACTGTTCAAATAGATCACTATGTCGTCGATATGAACAATTGCAAATAAGTCCAGATATTCTCTTAACACATCGTTTAGAAAGAATTGAATTGTGGCTGGCACATTGCAAAGCCCAAAGGGCATTACTGTATATTCAAACAAGCATAACGGGTCTTGAAAGCGGTTTTCCATTCATCCCCAGACCGCATTCGTGCTAGGTGGTATCCCCCTTGTGAGTCCAACGTGGTGTATTTAACTGCTGTCTTGACCTGATCTAAGAGGACTGGTATCAGTGGTAGGGGATATCTGTTCTTCATTGTGGTCTTGTTCAGTGATGTGTAATCAATACAAGTTCTTAACTCCCCATTGGCTTTGGGAATGAACAAATGTGGAGATGCAGCTGGGGATTTAGAGGGACGGATATACCCGTTAGCTAAATATCGATCAAAGTAGTTCTTCAAATGTTGATTTTCTTGATCTGACAAAGCATAGATTCGACAACTTGGGATTATTGCCCCAGGTACCACATCTATCTGGCAGTTGTATGGCCGATGTGGTAGTAACTCCTCTACACCTTTCTCATCAAACACATCCGCGAAATGTCTATTCTGGATTGGCAATTCAATTTCTTTTTCTGCGGCAGTGGCGATGTGCAAATTCAGATCAGTAACTTTGGTACAATGGATACATGTTTGTTCACAAAAGGAGGATGTGAACTGTATTGTTCTTTTGTCCCAATCTATGAAAAGATTATGGCATGTCAACCAGGATATCCCCAAGATAAGTCCATATTGTGGGGCCTTAATCACATCAAGTGTGATGCTTCGAGAGTGACTTTCATGGGACTTGTGACCATGACATACCAATTGTACCTTGACTGTTTGTAAAGTGACTGGACTCCCAGACAAAACACTACCATCTACAGCCTGTACTAATTCTGGAGTAGCCTTTTTAACACAAGGAATGTTAAGTTGTCTTGCAGTTTGACCATCAATAAAATTCCCCTGTTACACCGGAATCAATGAGAACCCCCACAGTGTGTTTTTGTATGGCTATGTGGAGATCCAGTGTTATGCGCAAATGCACTATTTTGACTCGCATACCAGACTCTATCACTTAGGAAGGGATAGTCACAATACCCAAATGCAACCCTACCTTTTCACTTAGGCTTTTTAGTTTTCCGTTTCCATATCTACACTTGCCACACTTTTTATGGGGAGGACATTTTTGTACATGGCTTCACTGGACATTCTTTCACAAAATGTCTCTTTCGGCCGCAATACAGGCACTGACCATTTTTGCTGCGTAGTTCTTTTTCATCCTTGTTCAGGGGTTAGCAAATTGTCCCAATTTCCATAGGTTATGTGGTGTTATCAGCTGTTTTTCTGTTTTTTTCCTGACTCCCTTTCTTTCTTACAGGCGGTGATCTAACCTTAATGTAAGGTTCACAAGATCTGCACAGGTGGTTGGCTGTGGCTCAATCTGGGCTAAGATATCTTTCAGTTCATTGTTTAAGCCCAACTAGAGCAGTGCTGACCTTTTGTCTTCTGGGCACAAGGTTTCTGCTATTAGTCTGTTGAACTGTGCTAGGTAGGACACTTAGGGCCACATGCATCAACATAAGGAATTGCGATTCCTAAATAGCGATTTTTAAGGAATCGCTATTTAGGAATTACAATTCCCTATGCATATAGGAATCCCAAAATAAATTGCGATTTCTAAACATTACCTAATAGTGATTCACAAATTGCGAATTGCTATTAGGTAATGTCACTCCATTCAGGCCCATAGGAATGAATGGGAATGCATTCGCAAATTGCGATTACCAAATTAGTAATCGCAAATTGCAAATGCAATTCCAAGGGTGCCAGGGGGCCTAAGGCCCCCCTGATGCAACCCCCCAGAAAGGTAAGTGTGCACATGTGGCACACACACATGCACTAAGGGCATGTGTGTGTGCCACATGTCACTTTAAAAAATGCACTTTAGTGCATTTTTCAAAGAATATGCAAATTACCATCAACTTGAAGTTCATGGTAATTAGCGTTTCCTAAATGCACAGTTTGCATATAGGAAAGGCTTGATGCATCGCCTTTAGGGAATCACAATTTGTGATTCCCTAAATGCATTCGCAATTTAGTTAATCGCAAAAAATTGTGATTACCTAATTTGCAAATGGAAATGGGTTCATACATCAGAAAAGGGCTTTTTCCGGTCACAAACGGACCGATTCTGCGAATCGGCCATGTGCGACCGGAAAAAAGCTTGATGCATGTGGGCCTAAGTCCTTGTTTCCTTGTCTTAGCTCCAACAGTTCGTGGTTGGCAGACAACAAGTCTGCCCATTGGTCAAAAACGTTCTCGAATTCTTGAACGAACAGTCTCCAGTTGTACAATAATGGGCTGTCTTGATGCACCAGCGGTACAGCCCAAGTGGCTGCATTCTCAGACAAATATGAGATAAGGAATGCTATGCGAGATTGTGCATCTGGCAAAGCGCCTGGTCGACATGTAAAATGTAATTCCACCTGATTGAGAAAAATCTGCACCTTGCCTGCATCCCCAGAAAAATGATCAGGAGCAGCTAACGGGATTTGAGTAGGAACTGTTAGCGAAATATTGGTAGGTTGCGTAGAACCAGAAGGTGAGGATACTTTTTGCCACGCAGGCCCAGTCTCGCCTGCCACAATCTTAGTCTGTAACTGTGCTACCTTACCTGCTAACGCGACTGAGACATTTTTAGACTCCGTTATGTCCCTTTGCATCTGAGTTATGACCTTAAAAAGGTCATCCAAGGGGGCCATGATTTATACCCTCGTGCAGATCGGAGGAATAAATTCCTTGGGCTCACCATTCTGCCACAGCCATCGGATTTATCAGGATATGCACAGGTTTAGATTAAAGGTCCACCTCCAGGCAGCTCCAACTCAGTAGCTATAATAGTACTGAGGATTAGAGTGGCCAGGTGGGGGGAAGGGTGTGGGAAGGGAACAGCAGGGAAGGAGATCTGAAAGAAAAAGTGATTAACAGACAAACATATAACGGCAATCAAAACAACCATGAATCTTCTGGAAGGAGTTTAAATATTTGTTTCCAAAATAATGTTGCACTGTTTACCAACAGATATGAAAGATGTACTTCTCTTGTTTACTTCACAGAGTGCACCAACATGCAGCTTGCGTCATTCAGATAAAAAGATATTTCACAAATTATGTCCACATGCGTCTTGCATTAATTAATCAAATAAACAGATGCTTCACGGATTATGCAAAGTGCAACTTGCACCCTTTAGAATAGCACCATTCAGAAAAGAACACAGTATCAACTCACACACTGTGAGAACCTTTGAATAAGCTGCTTATTTTCATAAAAAACAAAACACAAGGATAAACAGCCACCAACCTCAAGCACGAGGTTTCTTTTGCTAATGCATGAGAAATAAAGGGCAAACCCTTTTGCACTAATGTTGCCGCTTTTTTAAAAGTACCACAAGCGCGTCGAAAACAGAGCTTCCCCCTCAGCGCACAGCCTGCTCTTTAGCTATAGTAACTTGCTGTTATCAATCTGCACTGCTTAGCGCTGTCGAGTAACCGGAATCGGCAAAGGCCGCTGTGGAGGCCAGCAGTGACTCGAAAACTCTACAACAAGCTTGCACACCAGCGGGATGAATGAATTCTCCCAGGGTCGGCTCAGGCAAGAACAGGAACGGACTTCATTTAAGAACACGAAGGACAAAATACCTGGAGGGCTGCTAAGGAACCGCTCTAGCTCGCGGGCAGAATCAGAGCTCTTGGTCCAAACGAATAGTGAGCAGCTCCCCAAGGGCAGGCTGCTGATACGATCTGGGCCACTCCCAAGATGGATGCCCTCCGGGGCAGCTGGGAAATAAAGTCCAAATGAGGACCTGAAAAAGAAGAGTGTTTAATATTGACAATAAAAGTCTGGTAGACATATTTACATATGTCTATACTGCATTATATATAAGACATATACAGACTTTGTCTACACTACCACTGGGCTGGACAGTGCAGCCACCAGAGCGTTGATTGGGACAAATGCCTTTTTCCACAACACATAGCACGACCTCGAGTACAGGAGGCAGCCCATAACACAAAGCTGGGTTTAGGGGGTGGGCCCTAGCACGTGCGCCGCTATTGCGCTAACAGTGTCCATGCTGTGGTTGGAAGAGGAGGTAGAAGTCTCATGGGACATTCTGAGCCTGCCCCTTTGCCTGGGTGCTTTTGCAGCATTCTTGAATATACTCTTTAACACTCTCGCTTATTCCCATCATCTACCTGCACAGGAAGTGACATCACTAAATTTCCCATCATCCGTCTGGGCAGGAAGTGACATTACTGGTTTTTCTACTAAAACCAACTTTAAAATGAAGGAGCCAAGCAAGAGGACTTCATTTCCCATCACCCATCAGAACAGGAAATGACATCACTGAGGCCTTGATTTCTCCCCTTGCCAGGGCCTACATAATGACAGCTGCAACACGGATATGCAGTTGACGCATGTAGCAGGTGCACCGCTGGCGTGCCAAAGGCAAGCCTGGACCGTGCTTAGGCCCAGGAACCCTGGTCCAATCACCACTCAGAGATACTCTGCAGCACTCGTTACACCACTGTAAAAGCTTTCACCAGCACCAACTGCTGGTTCTCCACAGCCACCCATCCACAGCCTCCTTGCAAAATACTAACAAAGCCCTTAACACCGTCTCCCAACACACATGCCACACAAGCACTAACAACTACACCCCCACCCTACACCACATGACACAGCATACACACATGTCAACACCCACTTGTATACATGCTTCTCAACACACAATCACTCAACAAACACACAACCGAAATATGGGACCTTCTGAGCAGCAACGCACCTGACATCATCTCCGTCACAGAGACCTGTCTCAACCCCTCATCGGCTCCCAACTTCACTATGGCAATCCCAGTGGGCTACAAGATCACTTGACGGGACCGCCGTTACAAGCCAGGAAGAGTACACGCTATCATCTACAAGAAATCCATCAAATGCACAACATCTACAGAGAATGCCACCACATTCATGGAACACCTGCACTTCAAGCTGCAAATCTCTGACAACTTCACCCTGAATGGAACCCTCACCTATCGACCACGAGCCACCTTTACCAACCTCATCACCGACTTCATCGCTCCACTCACCATCGACTCCCGAGCCTACATTGTCCTCTGTGACCTCAACTTTCACCTAGAAGACCAAAACGACCCCTACTCCACAGCCCTCCTCAAAAGTTTGAACAACATTGGACTCACCCAGCTCGTTACAGAGCCAACACTTTTTGCCACGCAGGCCCCCCAGTCTCGCATGCCACAATCTTAGCCTGTAACTGCGCTTCCTTACCTACTAATGCGACCATGACATTTTTAGACTCCATGAAGTCCCTTTGCATCTTGAGTTATGACCTTAAAAAGGTCATCTGAGGTGGCCATGATTTAAACCATTGTGCCGATCGGGAGGAATAAATTCCTTTGGCTCACTATTCTGTCACAGCCATCAGATTATCAGGATCTGCACGATGAGATTTAAGGCCCACCTCCAGGCAGCACCAACTCAGTAGCTATAATAGCGCTGAGGATTAGTGTTGTCAGGATCGGTATGCCGGTTGTACACTATCTGCCCTCCTTGCGCGAACCCAGCTTACAGGAGACCATGCCAGAACTGCACATACCGGCGTGCAAAGCGAGTCACGCAGCACGTGACCCAGACGCGAAGCCAGAGACGGAGATAAGGGCGACAGAAGCTGGAGAACGCCGCCGATTATTCGATCCCCGTTGCTGAAGTTGGACTTCTCTGGCAACCTACAAGCTTTGGGCGGTAAGAGTGCGTGAGCACAACCCTTCCATACCGCCATTCCTGATAACTAACGGTGACGGATACACCGTCTCCTCGTGACTCCTCTGTTGGACGAGACGCGTAAAATCTACGGTCTTTTGCAGAGGAGCTTAGGTGCCCGTTGGGGCGTTTGGGATTGCTCTCTCCCTGTTGGGGAAACCGAAGGACATGTTTTCGGTTTCATGCAGGGAGATGTAAAGCACCCGCGAAAGAAATTGTTTACATTTATTAATACCTCTGGAATATATTGAGAGAAACTTGCATCTGTGTATTCTTTGGGGAATTTGCGAAACTATCAACGTATCAAGGCTATGTTGAATGAGACATAATTCAATACCGAGACTTGTGCAATAGTTTAGAGGATACTGGGGACATTGTGATGTATAACAATTCCAGGCTATTCCCTCTTAAACTTCAGGAATAGACTTACCTTATTCCAGGACACAAAGGAAACTCTCTTACACGTTTATTTTTTCTTTCTTCTATTTTCTTTATCACAGGAGAGAGGTCGCTTAGAGAGGGTACTTAAGGTACGGCCTGGCACAGCAAGGTGTAATGACATGTAACCTTGGTAGGTGTCTCTACATCATGTATTGAGTAATTAGTGAGGGTTAGGAGTAAGAAGAAATCTTCCCTCATATGTTCTTTCTCATTTTTTTGTATTTCTCGATAGAGGTTGTTCTAACAGTGCCACCACCCTCTCCTCTCTTCTGATACCTCCTTTCACCTTTATTTATTTCAGGTAGGGGTTGAAATATAGAGGTGAGATACATGTTACAGTTATAAGGGAGAATATACAATAAAGATTTCATGTTGTTTTATTGTATCTTTCGCAGATCTCCCTCCCTGCAGTTCCCATCCTTTCCTTCCCCCGCTCAATTGCCCCAATAGTCTGTGTACATATATATATTCCAGACTTGGGGCGGTTCAGAGGTGGGCCCCCTTTGAGCATCAGCACGACCCCGAGGATTCGGAACAGAGGAGCCTGACAAGAGTGGCCAGGTGAGGGAAGGGTGTGGGAAGGGAACAGCAGGCAAGGAGATCTGAAAAAAAAGTGATTAACAGACTAACATATAATGGCAATCAAAAAAACCATAAGTCTTCTGGAAGGAGTTTAAATATTCATTTCTAAATTAATGTTGCACTGTTTACCAACAGATATGATAGACGTACATCTCTTGTTTACTTCACAGAGGGCGCCAACATGCAGCTTGCGTCATTCAGATAAAAAGATATTTCACAAATTATGTCCACATGCGACTTGCATTAATCAATCAAATAAACAGATGAATCACGGATTATGAAAAGTGCAACTTGCATCCTTTAGCATAGCACCATTCAGAAAAGAACTCAGTATCAAGTCACACACTGTGAGAACCTTTGAATAAGCTGCTTATGTTCATAAAAAACAAAACACAAGAATAACCAGCCACCACCCTCGAGCCCGAGGTTTCTTTTGCTAATGCATGAGAAATAAAGGGCACACCCTTTTGAGCTAATTTTGCCTCTTTTTTAAAAGCACCATGAGGGTGTCTGAAACAGAGCTTCCCCCTTAGAGCACAGCCTGCTCTGTATCTATAGTAACTTGCCGGTAGCAATCAGCACTGCTTATCGCTGTATAGAAACCGGAATCGGCAAAGGCCGCTGTGGAGGCCAGCAGTGGCTCAAAAACTCTACAAAGAGCTTGCGCACCAGCGCGATGAATGAATTCTTCCAGGGCCAGCTCAGGCAAGAACAGGAATGGACTTTGTTTAAGAACACGAAGGACAGAATACCTGGAGGGCCGCTAAGGAACCGCTCTAGCTTGGGGGCAGAAACAGAGCTCCTGCTCCAAATGAATAGTGAGCAGCCCTCCAAGGGCAGGGCTGCTGATACGAACCTGGGCCACTCCCAAGATGGATGCCCTCCGGGGCAGCTGGGAAATAAAGTCCCAATGAGGACCTGAAAAAAGAAGTATGACAATAAAAGTCTGGTAGACACATTTACATGTGTCTATACTGCATTATATATAAAATATATACAGACTCTGTCTACACTACCACTGGGCTGGACAGATGCAGCCACCAGCGCGTTGATTGGGACAAATGCCTTTTTTCCATAGCAAGACCTCGAGTACAGGAGGCAACCCATAACACACTGCTGGGTTTAGGTGGGGTGGGTCCTAGAGCGTGCGCCGCTATTGTGCTGACAGTGTCGGTGCTGTGGGTGGAAGAGGAGGTAGAAGTTTCGTCTGACATCCTGAGCCTGCCCCTTTGCCTGGGTGCTTTTGCAGCATTCTTGGATATGCTCTTTAACACTCTCGCTTATTCCCATCATCTACCTGCACAGGAAGTGACATCACTAAATTTCCCATCATCCATCTGGGCAAGAAGTGACATTACTGGTTTTTCCACTAAAACCAACTTTAAAAGAAGAAGCCAAGCAAGAGGACTTCATTTCCCCTCACCCATCAGCATGGAATATGAAATCATGGGTCCCTGGATTCCTCCCCCTGCCAGGGCCTATATAATGACAGTTGAAACACGGACATGCAGCGGACACGTGTAGTGGGTGCACCGCTGGCGCGCCAAAGGCAGGCCTGGACTGTACTTACGCCCAGGAACCCTGGTCCAATCACCACTCAGCGATACTCTGCAGCATTCCTTACACCACTGTAGAAGCTTTCACCTGCACCGACTGCCGGTTCTCCAAAGCCACCCATCCACACCCTCCTCGCAAAGTAATAACAAAGCCCTTAACACCATCTCCCAACACACATGCCACACAAGTACTAACAAACTACACCCCCACCTTACACCACACGACCCAGAAAACCCACATGTCAACACCCACTCGCATGCATGCTTCTCAACACACAATCACTCAACAAATGCACAACCTTCTGAGCAGCAACGCACCTGACATCCTCTTCGTCTCAGAGACCTATCCCAACCCCTCATCGGCACCCAACATCACTATGGCAATCCCAGTGGGCTACAAGATCACTTGAAAGGACCACTTTCACAAGCCAGGAGGAGTGCACGCTATCATCTACAAGGAATCCATCAAAGGCATAAGATCTACAGAGAATGCCACCACATTCATGGAACACCTGCACTTCAAGCTGCAAATCTCCCAAAACTTCAACCTGAATGGAACCCTCACCTATTTACCACGAGCCACCTCTACCGACCTCATCACCGACTTCATCGTTCCACTCACCATCGACTCCAGAGCCTACATTCTGCTCTGTGACCTCAACTTTCACCTAGACGGCCGAAACAACCCCTGCTCCACAGCCCTCCTTGAAAGCTTGAGCAACATCAGACTCACCCAGCTCATTACTGAACCAACACACACCACCGGACAAACACTGGACCCCATCTTCACCTCAAGCGATAGCATCAAATACAACTCCACCAGACAGCTCACATGAACTGAACACTCCATCATACACTTCCAAATCAACATGCCTCAAGTCAACACTCTAGCCAGGTTCAACATTCAAATCCACAGCTGGGCCAAAATCACAGAAGCAAACTAGCTCAGTGCTCTCAGCACAGATCAACCTAGCCCCACAGACAACCTTGACAAGGACATCGACAACTTCAACTACTGGATCAAGAACTGCACAGACTCCCTCGCATAGAAGATCAAACAAGCAGGCCAGCTGGTACACAGAAGACCTCTGAGACACCAAACAACACTGTAAACGAATAGAAAGAAAATGGAGAGCCAGCCATGACACCACCAACAGAACTACCTACAAGACTGCACTCAGATGCTATCAACAGAAAATTAGAGACTCCAAGAAAAAAGCACTAGTATACTGCATTGAAGGAAGCTCCAAAAGCTGCAAGGAGATCTTCTTGATCATAAAGTTGGTTTTAGTGGAAAAAACAGTAATGTCACTTCTTGATCATCAAGGATTTCACCTCACCTTCAGTGACTGTTAACAACATTGTCGCCTCCCAACAACTCTGTGACAACCTATCCAACTTGTGCCACAGCAAAATCACAAACATCTACAGCAACTTTGCACACCAACCAAACCCCAGAGAACTCATTGCTAACCTACCCACCACCATTCAAGACAGCCTTGTGACTGTTAGGACTTGGCATTTTAGCGGGGTATCCCCAGACTTTTTGACCTCCTGTTTTTGGCCCATTTTGCATTGGCTTTAGGACTCTGGGCACTTTACCTCTGCTAATCAGTGCTAAAGTGCATATGCTTTATGTGTAAATTATGATTATGATTGGTCATCCATGATTTGCATATTTGACTTACTGGTAAGTCCCGAGTAAAGTGCACTGATTGTGCCAGGGCCTGTAAATCATATCCTACTAGTGGACTTGCAACACTGGTTGTGCTACCCACATGAGTAGCCCTGTAAATGTGTCTCAGACCTGCCACTGCAGTATCTGTGCGCGCAGTCGTAAACTGCCATGTTGACCTGGCAAGTGCACCCATTTGCCAGGCCCTAACCTTCCCTTTTCTTACATGTAAGGCACCCCTCAGGTAGGCTCAAGGAACCCCCATGGGCAGGGTAAAGTGTATGCTAAAGGTAGGACATGTACTGATGTGTTTTACATGTCCTGATACTGAAATACTGGGTATTTCGTTTTTCTCTATTGAAAGGCTGTCTGTACCATAGGGTAACATGGGAGCTGCACTGCAACATCTTACACATGTAACTTTCCATTGGAACAAGATAGAGAAATGGAGTTTGGGCTCTCTGAACTCAGAATTTAAAAACAAATCTTTTAGTAAAGGTGGTTTTTAAATTGTGTTTTGAAAATGCCACTTTTATAAAGTAATAAACAAAAGAAGTGACCTGACCTGCTGTTTGATAAGTGCTGTTTTAGAAAATAAAACAGTCTAAGACCTTTATCTTATTCGAATGGTCTGATGCAATTTAATTACTTTATACAGAAAAACCATTCTGATTATAACACATTGTGTAACCATGTCTTCTGAAAAGATACAATGTTTCACCAATAACAAAATACATTTTTGAAACATAAAACAAACATTGTTGATGCTAGACAAACTAATAACTGCATTATAACCAGTCAAAAACAATTCAATACATAACAGCCGATTGTGTTAATAAATTCCACATTTTTTGACAATTAACTACAAAGGCTGTAAACCTACTGGGAATACATTTAAACGTCTAGCTGACATGGAAACATTTGAAACAACATGCTCATGAAAGACATATGTCACTTAAAGAACCCAGTAGGGGTTAAACGCCGATGAGTTTCAAGTCCCTATCACAATTTGAGGACTCTCTTCAGGGCTTGTGACTGGAATATTGTGACTGGGAAATCTGAGTTTTGTATTCGAGTTTTCTTTCCAGCCGGAAATGTTTATTCCAATGCTTTCAAGGAGGGGGTGTACGATGGCAGTAATCCATGCTTATTTACTGGGGACCTCGTGATTTCAATAGTTGTCCCTTTTTTGTTACAGAGTTGGAAGTTTTCAACTATGCGAATCAGTCCGGTATTGTGGCAATTTGCTTGCTTGATACAGAGTTGCTGTTTATCGTGCTGGAAGAGGATTCTCAGACGCGCTGGTGAATAGCCGCTTCAGTGTAACGATTCAAAGTGCTCGTCCCTCATGAAAGATTTCAACTTTTATAAAGTAGACATTTTCTTGTTCAACCATTCTGTGTGCCTCTGCCTGGTTGTGTATTCACTGTATGGTTTTGGAGTGACAGGAGCTGGGGATGTGCATTCACTCTAGACAGTCACAAGAGGGGTTGAGGTGTGCCCTGCCTTTCCTGGGTGACTCATAGTTGGGCTGAATAGACCTGGTCTGCATTTAGAGTAGTGGGAGGAGTTTCACAAGAACCTGTGTAGGCGGGGCCTCCTTTGCACAATGCTGTCTCCACCTCCTGTAGGGAAACTGGGCCAGCGAGGACAGAACTGGTTTGGACTGGGCTCAGAGACCCTTGCCACAAAGAGAACAAAGAGAAAATAGGGTATAAGTATTGGACGTTAAACCCCAGAGAATTAGATCACTTCTGGATTCAAGAGGAACCTCTACCAAGGAGAAGAGCTGGAGAGCTGTAAGGAGGAGAACTGCCCATTTGGTGTGTTGCTTTGCTGGGTTGGCCTGCAGTTGCTGCTTCTGCCAAAGGGAGGACAAAGACTGAAACTTTGCTGTGAACCTGGTTGAAGTAGAATCTCCAAGGGCTTGTGTGTGCTTGCCTCCTGTTCTGAAGTCTCATGGCCACAAAGACATCACCTGCAACCCACTGACCAGCACCTGGACTCCTCTGTGGACTCCTGTATTCAAAAGGGTGCCAATTGCAGTTCGTGGGCCCTGAGAATTGTGCGGTTGGTGCTGCAAAGCACGGAGCTGGTGGAGCAGCTCTACGTGGAGGTCCACGGAGTTGGGGACCAACTCCGTGGAGCTCCGCTCCGCCGCCCGCCTCCACACCCCCAAGTAAGAATTAAATGAATATACAATATAAGTAAAATAATAAACACTTACCTTGCCTGCGGCGTCCCCGGTCTGCCATCCTCCTCTTCCTCGGCGTTTCACAGTAATCTGCGCATGCGCGCGCACCCGTGCATGCGCATTTCTCGCAAGGAATGCGCATGCGCGGGCGTGCGCGCATGCGCAGATCACCGTGAAACGCCGAGGAAGAGGAGGACGGCAGCCCGGGACGCCGCCGGCAAGGTAAGTGTTTATTATTTTACTTATATTGTATATTTATTTAATTCTTACTTGAGGGGTTGGAGCGGGGCTGGTCAACTCCGCTCCGCCGCGGAGTGTGCAGAGATTTGCCTACTCCGCGTTCTTCGCGGAACGCAGAGTAGGCAAATCTCCGCATACTCCGTGGGCGGAGCGGAGTTCTCTGCCCATGCTTAATAATACCAACTCCGACACTGTCAGCGACGACGCCAGAGATGCCCCGACCTGCACCGAGGCTGGGGGCGCCGCTCATGAAGTGCACAACACACTGCCCTGCCTGCACCACAGCTCCGACGCCCTTCGACACCTGCAGTTATCGGCCTTCCCGACACCAGTGCTCGCATGACGCCGTCACCATGAGCACCAGCATCCTGTTATCACAGAGCCGATAACCGACGAGGGTCCTTCATGAACTCTTCGACATCACATTGAAGAGCCGGAACCAATGCCTGATCACCGACGCAGCCTAACCTCCTCTGTCCTGGACTCGATGCCTCGCCTCCTTATGGACTCGACGACTCGCCTCCCTGTGGCAGAAAGGAGTCGGCTTCACCTCGGCCATCGATGCCTCACCTCCACGACACTGTGCATCACCTGTTGACTTTGTTTCCGAGGTACTATTGTTTAGGGGGTCCGTGTGACTCCTTGCCCGACCTGCGCACCTCGTGGTAGGCGCCGTACTTCAGATTTATGCCTGTCACAACGTAGTAATAGCTCCAGGTGAAGCTATTTGTTTCTACAAGTTCTATTTGTGAAGTAACCATTTTAAAAGTGATATCTTGAATCATGTATGTTGGATTTTTGTTGTTTTGGTCTTGTTTGGTTTAGATAAGGATACTTTACTTTTCTAAACTGGTGTGGTGTCCATTTGTGGTGTTTTGACTGTGTTACTGTAAGGTTGGGTACAAATACTTTACACATTGCCTTTGGGATAAGCCTGTCTGCTCATGCCAAGCTACCAATGGGGTGAGCAGGGGTTATCTAAAGTGTGTAATCCCCTTACCCCGCCCAGAAGGAAGGGTGTCTACTTGGACAAAGGTGCATACCCATGCCAACTAGAGACCCCCATTTCTAACAACAACTCTCACCAGAAATGACACAGAGGCAATTATGCAGACCATCCACTCAAGTTACCTAATGGACCCATGCCCCTACCACATCTACAACCTGGGAACATCACCAATCAGCACCATCCCGACCCACATCATCAACATCTTCATCATGTCCGCCACTTTCTCAGATGAATGGAAACTTGCAGAAATCAACGCCCTCCTCAAGAAGCCCACAGACAACGCAAATCAACTGAGCAACTTCCAACCCATCTCCCTGTTCCCCAACCCAGCCAAAGTGATTGATAGGGCCATCAACAAGCAACTCACAACCTACCTCAAACGTCACCATCTTCTAGACAACACTTAATCAGGATTTAGAAAGAACCACTGCATCAAAACAGCACTCATCATGGTCACCGACAACATTCGAAACATCCTGAAATGAGGAGAAACAGTGACTTTCATCCTGCTTGACCTCTTTGTGGCCTTCTGCACTGTGTCCCAAAACACCCTCATCAGAAGACCTCATGAAATTGGCATACAATGACCTGCTCTCAAATGGATCTTCTCCTTCCTCACGGGAAGAACCCAAAGGGTCATGCTGCCACTCTTCATATCAGAGACCAATAAAATGATATGCGGTGTCCCACAGAGATTGTCCCTCAGCCACAACCTTTTCAACATATACATGACACTGCTCGCCAACATCATCCGATCACAAGACATTGCCGTCATCTCCTACACTAATGATACCCAACTCGTACTCTCACTGACAGCAAGACAAACACCACCAGAACAAACTTCACCAACTGCTTGATGATGGTAGCAGACTGGATGCGAACAACTGCCTGAAGATCAACTCTGACAAGATGGGGGTACTGGTTTTTAAGTCCTCCCCATGGGATTCCACCTGGTGACCTTCGGAGCTAGGGCCAACACCCACACACACAGGGTAATGAGACAGAATATCAAGCTACCATAATATTGAGTGAAAAATATCGGGGAATGGAAATATCGAGTGCAAGAATATCGTTGTCAAGAATATTGATTTGAAGGCAAGTAATATCGATGTAAAAAATATAGAAGTCATTAATATCGTTTGTAAAAATATAGGGCCAGATGTAGGTGGCGAAATACCGGTCGGTAACGCCGAAATTCGGAGAATTTCAGCGTTACCGACCGGTATTTGGCTGAGTGCAATGTAGGTGAGTTCATACCTACATGCAAAATAAGGAATCACAAAATAGCGATTCCTTATTTTGCTCTTGCATTCAAGGAATCGGAAATACCGATTCCTTAAATGCAATGTACGTAGCACTAAAAATAGTGCACTTGAGCCTTAAGGAATCGCTAATTACCACCAACTTCAAGTTGGTGGTAAGTAGCGATTTCCTTTAAAAAAGCACTTTTTTGCTTTTTCAAATGTGCCATGTGGCACACATCCATGCCCTTAGAGCATGTATGTGCGCCACATGTGCACACATGCACAATTCAGGGGTGCAACAGGGTGTCCTTTGGACACCCTGGCACCCTTGAAATACCTCCCGCTATTAGCGATTCGGTAATACCGAATCGCTAATAGTGAATATCTTCCCATTCATTCCTATGGGCCTCCTAGCCCATAGGAATGAATGGCTAGGTATTCCTTAATAACGAATCTCAATTACCGATTCGTTATTAAGGAATGTTAAGGAATCGCTAATATTTTAGCGATTCCTACCTACATTCCATTTAGCGAGTCCTTAATAGCGATTCGGTAAAAATCGCTATTAAGGACTCGCTAAATTGAAGTTACCTACATCTGGCCCATAGTTGTTTAAAATATCATTTTTCAATTATTGTTATGTTTTTTAGTATATATTTGAAATGTATATGGCATTATTTTTTGTTTAATTATTGTTTATGTTTCTTACTTTATTAGTTAATTTTTTTGTAGTTATGAAATTTAATGAAATTAAATTTTGTGTTTTTTAGTTCTGTAGCGGGTTGTGGGTTTATAGGGGAATAGGGTGGAAAGTAATTTAATTATAATACATTAATGATTATTTTTAATTAATATTATTTATTTAATTGATGTTTGATTTTGTTAATTGTGTTATTAGTATTTTTTATGTAAATGTTTTTGTGGGTTGTGGCATTTATAGGGGTAAAGGGTGGGAAGTAATTTATTTTTAATGTATTAATAATTCGTTGTTAATTAATAATAATTAGTTAATTGATCATTAATTATGTTAATTGTGTAATTTATTTTTTTAGGTGTGAGTTGTGGGGTGATAGTGGTAAAGGGTGTGAAGTAATTTATTTTTAATTTATTAATAATGAGCTGTTAATTAATATTAATTAATTAATTGATAAATAATTATGTTAATTGTGTAATTACTTTTTTTTAGTTGTGGGTTGTGGGTTTTATAAGGGTAAAGGGTGGGAAATAATGTATTTTTTGATAATTAATTATTAATTAATATTTAATGAATTAATAGATAATTCATTTTCTCAATTATTTAATTGAATGTTTATTAGGTTTGGGTTGTGGGGTATATAGGGGTGAAGGGTGGGTAGTAAACTATTTTATTTTATTTGTTAATTACTTGTGAAATACTAATAATTATTTAATTGTAAACTATTTAATTTAATTGTGTTATTAATTGTTTTTTTAGGTTGGGGTTGTGGAGTTTATTCGGGTAAAGGGTGGGAAGTTAATTAATTTTAATGAATTTAGATTTAGATTTTCATAAATAATATTTGTTTAACTTATAAACAATTATGTTATATTGTGCAAGTAAATTTTTTATAATTTAGGGCCCGATTCCGATCTCGCTAGGAAAGCCCTCCGTACGACTCGGATCCGGAGGGCTTTCCAAGCGAGACGTGCTCCGGGAGTCCGAATGAGCGAGTACAATGCTGCTGTATGCTTAGGGACTCGGTTGGCTCGGACTCCCATTGAACTCTATGGGAGCCCGTGTACAGACGCGTACACAGGCTCCCATAGCAGAAAAGGGGTGGGTGGGGAAAAGCGTACACCCTGTGGTGGGCACCCCATGGTGCCCGCCACACTGTGCATGCCTGGATCGGGGGGACCCATGGGCACAGCCCCGTGACAGATTGGGAGGGCCCCAGGTGAAGAGGGGCCTGCTACGGCCCCCCGAAGTACGCTTCCAACAGCCATTTCGTCTCCCTGAGACCGAGGCGAAGCGGCTGTCCGAATCGTGCATCGTACTCGCTCGGAATACGGCTCCATAGCGTGGCATGATGTAGCTACAAATGAGTCGTACGGATAGGTTCGGGTCCCGGAAACGATTCGGTCGGCGCGTACGCGATCTTCGCATCATACTTGGTCGTTCGGACCTGTGTACGATTTGGTCGTAAACAAGGGTTACGAATCAGATCTGGGAAAGCCAAATCCGATTCGGAGGACTTCCGAACGACATGGGAATCGGGCCCTTAGATGTGGGTTTTGTAGGTGCATTGGGTGGGAAGTAAATTAATTTTACATTTTGTTTAAGATATTTTACTTGTTTTAATGTTGCACTGACTGGAGAGGGAGTAGTACATTTTACCCCTCCACAATCTAACAATTTCCCTCCTGTTGCACGGACTGGAGTTGGAAAAGTAAATTTTGCCACTCCGCAATCCAACACTTTCCCTACTGTTGCACTGCCTGGAGTGGGAATAGTGAATTTTCACCCTCTGCAATCCAACACTTTCCCTACTGTTGCACTGATTGGAGTGGGAATAGTAAATTCTACCCCTCGCAATCCAACACTGTTGCACTGACTGAAGCGGGAATATTACATTTTTTTCCCTCCGCAATCCAACACTTTCCATACAGTCGCTCTAACTAGAGAGGGAATATTAAATTTTTCCCCTCCGCAATCCAACACTTACCGTACTATTCTCTGACTGGAGTGGGAATAGTAAATCTTACCTCTCCGCAATCCAACGCTTTCCCTACAGGCACTGACTGGAGTGAGAATATCAATTTTTCCCCTCCGCACTCCACACACTTTCCCTACTGTTGCACTGACTGGAGTGGGAATATATTTTTTTCTTTTAATAATTATGATATTTAATTAATTTGATATTTATTTTAGTTAGAGTAGTAAATTTTATTTTTGTGTGATGTAAAGATTTTTTTATTGTTGTGTTAGGTAGGAGTATTTATTTTTATATTTATTTAGTGTACAAATGTTTTTTTGTAATGTAGTGGGTAATGTATATGTATTTATTTTAATGTTTAATAATTTATTTTATGTTGTAATTTAGATAATTATGGTGTCCATTACGATACCGGGCGGTAAAAAATCCGCCATCCACCATAGCGGTAAAAATCCGGCCGCCTACACCGTCTGAATACCGACCGAGCAATTACGATATCGCGAAGCGAACACCGCCCGCGGCGGAAAAAACCCCAAAAATACCGCCCGATTCCAAGTCCACCCGTCCGCCACGGACGCAAATACGCACGACAACCAAAAACCGCCCGCCCTGACGATCGAGACACCGCCCGTGAAATTAGGATCGCTCCGACATGAGCGCGGTAAATACACAAATACCCCGCCCGCCATCGTAAACAACAGAGATGGAAATGGACACGGCGGAAGCCCTGGCAGCCACGTCCCTGCACAGAAACCATCCGCGGACCCAAACAAACACACACAACATGGCCAACAAGTCCACACAGCAAGCCACGCACAAACACAGTACACATCCCGAAAACACCCCCCCCCTGGACAAACAAATAAACTACTAATCCCAGAACACCAGCCACAACACACCTGAAAACAACAGACCATCATGACACACCCACATAGGTAAGCACAAAAGCAGCCCCTTCACAGACCACAATCCCTTGCAACACTACAAAGCCAAGAAGAGAGGAGAGAACACAGCGACACAGCAAGGACATCAGCACACCACAGATACGCACCCATCACACCCACCACCACCAGCACCAGCACCAGCACCACCAAACACCAGCACCACAAACGACCTGCACATCACACACCACACACACACACTGCACCAGCACCACAAACACCAAACCACACACCATGGCAGCACACCGAATGCCAAAGTTCACTTCAACTGAGCTGACGGTCATGGTCGACGAGATCATCAAGGTGCACCCACAAATCTTTGACAACCAGGTCCAACAGACAACAGTAGCCACCAGAAATCGGATGTGGAGCAGGATCGTAGACCAGGTCAATGCAGTAGGGAACGTGCCACGCAACCGAGGCGAAATCACCAAGAGGTGGCACGATATGAAAAGGGAGGTCAAGAAGAAGGAGGCCAAGAATCGGCAGCTGGCTGACAGGACTGGCGGAGGTAATCCCGCGCTTTTCAAGAGCTTCAAGGCGTGGGAGGAGAAGGTGCGAGGCATCATACATCCGGAGAGTCTCACCGGAATACCAGGGGAGTGGAGGCTGGTAAGTACAAACAAATGTATACCAGCACACCGCTATGTACTCACATGCACTACCACTATGCCATAGCTCCGAGGGCCAAACACCCCCATGTCCAGTACACAATACACAAGACATCACTCACACATGCAACAGACACTACCACACACTCAGCCCAAACCGACCAACTAACAAAACCATGGAGGCATGTGTACAGTCAGCCAGCACCGCAACTCCCACCAGGTCCCCTTGTACTCCAAAAGTGCCAGAAGGAGCACTCACCACACCCACACCCATGTGTCAGCCATAGCTGCAGTAACCGACAAGTAACAGGTAAGTAGCCGGAACACAAAGTCAGTGGGTGGGAGGGGGGACAGCTGAAGTACAACACACACCAGGCCCCCACTCCCACAGACCAGCAACATGGAGCACCCCTCCCTCCCATAACCATGTGGCATCCATAGCATTGCGCACTCAAAAACAACCTGTAGGTGGAAAACTGTACAGGGCGGGGTGTCTGTAGGCATGAGGACTGAATTACGACTAACACATGGGACATGTCACGTAGCAGGGGAACACGCAGCACTGCTCCCTGTCATAATCATGTCACCAATGTGCACACGGACATGTATTACAGAGTCATACCCCACATGACCCATCACAAACACAGCAACACCTAAGGAGCCACGTCTGCATGCACAAGTCCCACTGGAGCACAGACCCACACGGCGGGCACCGTGCCACTCATCACACACATCAGCAACACCATCGAAGTCTTGACCATGTAGTCCTTACTGCCTGTAACCCACACATCGTACAACAACGCCCATGTAAGTCCAACCTGCCTAGAAGTAACAGCGTGGGACCACAATAATGCACATACACACCACTGGACCCATGAAACACACAGGCACACAATGCACATTCAACATATCATCCATCTCATCTGTCAGCCCCTGTGTCATGAAAGGTATGTCATCCGAACAGCTGGCCCTCATACAGTAGTTATGCAAAGATACCTGCCCATGACAAATAATGTGCCTGTAGTGACTGAAGCGCACGTCACACTGTGATTAACAACATACATAATATAGTCAACACCCCAAGAGCACTGCATTGATGCACATGGCCGAGGGTAGCACGCACACCAAGGAATTGGCCCATCTGCAATACGTCGTGTGGCACACAACCATCACTCACTCACTACAATGCTTGCAGTGTAATGTCCATAAATGATAACAGTGAGCAGATATGCTGGGGATGTCAGACATACACACACCTTTGTCTCTGCACTGTCATGTTGCCAAAACACATGTCCCGTTCTGCACCCATATGTCACAGTATGTACCCCTAAACCACATTTCACCTCAAAAGCGTTGAGGGGGCTGTACCCCCTTTTCCCATCTGCGTTTCTAAGCATTCCATTTGAACCCCTAAACCATATTTCACCTCAAAAGCATTGAGGGGGCTGTACCCCCTTTTCCCATCTGCGTTTCTAAGCGTTCCATTTGAACCCCTAAACCATATTTCACCTCAAAAGCATTGAGGGGGCTGAACCCCCTTTTCCCATCTGCGTTTCTAAGCGTTCCATTTGAACCCCTAAACCATATTTCACCTCAACATCATCGATGGGTCTGGAGCCCGCATACACCCGAGCCACAAAATGTAGGAGTATAGCAACACACACCCATCGGCATTGCTAATCCGTCCCATGCCACATGTTCACATCACACAGTTCCATTGCCTTGCCCACGCATACACACATCGTACATCCACACACACGCCTCTGGGAAACCTGTGCACGACAGTGCACGAACTGTGAATGTCAGACAACCAATACATACTTTGCTAGGTGCAACACATTAACCTATCTCATTCTCCCCACAGGTGCCGAACTGCTGGACACTGGAGAGGAGACAGCAGCCAGCACAGCCAGTCCGCAAGCCCCCGACCCGGACTCACGGATGTAGAGGAGCTGGACACCTCCTCGGACGTGGACCACCCAGCAGGCCCATCTGGTGTGGCAGGGCACAACCGCTCCCCAGGGCCCCTCCTACCCACCAACCTATTGCCCAGGGCTGCTGACCAGTCACAGACCCCTGCTGCCATGGTCGTTGCGGCCACCACCACCGCCGCAACCACCACCACCGCCGCAACCACCACCACCGCCGCAACCACCACCACCGCCGCAACCACCACCACCACGTCATCCCTGGCCACAGCCCCAGCGCAAGGGGTGGCCCGGCCTTCGGGGTCCACCCTGGGAGCCAGAACGAGGACCGTGGTGAGCAATGTGGCTAGTAGGCAGGTCGGTGGCAGCAGTACTGGTAGGAGGAGCAGGGTCAGGCCAACGCCATCTGTGCCTGGGAGCCAAGGCCAGCCGCAAATCGACAGAGTCCTTGGGGCCTATGAAGAGGCCCAAGGAGAATGGGCCAGGTCGGCTAGCGACACACGGGAGTTCCTTGGGGTGTTGAGGGCCATGAACGCCCATATGGGCCAAATGGTGGCCCTCATGGGCCAGCTGGTGGTGGTGGTGAGGGCACAAGCAAGGCCAGCAACACCACCTCCGTCACCACCTGCTGTGGCGCAGGGTTGTGCAGCATCGCGTTCCCCTGCGTCCACAGCGAGTGAGCACTCCTCAGCCACCACCAGCAGCCCACCAACACACACCCCCCTTCCAAACGTGGAAGGGGCCGTCCGAAGAGGAAACAGGTGTCCAGAGAGGACTTCGCACGCACCAAACGCCAGTGAGTCAGCCTGCCACCTTGACCACCTACTGCATTGACTTGTAATATGATCCTACCCCACACTGCCATGTGAATGGCATGTGTCTGTTGGACTGTGGACATAGGACTAAATGGGTACACCTTGAGCATCACGCAGCCATGACCGTCAACTCATAGTCACTGCACGCACCACTTTTGTCAACACCTTGCACACAATAACATGTCACCGCTGAAAATAAATACACCTTGATCACAATCTGCTGTCTGTGCCCTGTGTTTATTCAACGATGTGCAACCGCCACCATGAGCAGAAATGCATCTGCTGTGTGGTAAGTCGATGGGACAGGAGAGGCTGTAGGGACCTAGGGGTGAAAAACAGAACAAGAGTACATTCAATGAGTGTGTCACACACTCAGCACACAGTACTTGTCACCAACTACAAGCAATGTACACACATCTCACAGAGCAACAGGGCACAATGCAACAGCCACTGTCAGTGGCATACTAACCTGGACATGGACCATTGACACACAGCACTCAGTGAACAAAAGGCCTCCGTGACAGAGCACACATACACCTGCACAACTACAGCTACTTCAGCCGTCGTAAATGGACACTCACCGTCAAGTGAAGTAGTGGGCGATGAGCTGCTGACGCACATTCACAGCTTCCTCCTCTCCACTGTCCTCGTCACTGGACCCGTCCTGGTCTGCAGGCTGGGGCCCTGGATGATCACCGTCATCCACTATTAGAGGGATCTGCTTGCGAATAGCCAGATTGTGCAGCATGCAGCAAGCCACTACTATCTGGCACACCTTCTGTGGGGAGTACGCCAGTGCGCTCCCGGTGCGGTCCAGGCATCTGAACCTGGACTTGAGGAGGCCAAAGATACGCTCCACCACACGTCTGGTCCTCCCATGTGCCTCATTGTAGCGGTCATCAGCTGGGGTCCGAGGATTACGTAATGGGCTGAGCAGCCAAGGCCTATTCGGATAAGCAGAGTCCCCTGGGTGTGAGGAATACCGAGATTAGTTGCAATTCCAACTGTCCCCAAGACAGCATCGCACACCAGGCACGCTACACGAGTACACATACTCACCAACAATCCAAGCACGGTCCGTTTGCAGATTGGTCATCAGACGTGGTAGGATGCTGTTGCGCATGATGTGCGAGTCATGGGCCGATCCTGGAAACTTCGCACACACGTGTGAAATGACCATGTCCGCAAGGCACACCACTTGCACATTCAGGGAGTGGGTGTACTTCCTATTCCGATAAATGTGCTCCATGGCCTGTGGTGCTACAAGGCCAATATGGGTGCAATCGATTGCACCAACAACGTGGGGGATCCGTCCAAGGGCATAGAAATCACCCTTCACTGCCGCCAATTCACGTGCCTTGGGGAATCTGATGTACCTGTTCCTGTACAGCATCATAGCTGACAGTACATCACGAAGCACCATGCTGAACATGGGCTGGGACATCCCACTTCCACTGCCCACTGTGTGTTGGAATGACCCAGTGGCGAAGAAATGCAGTGCAGCCATCACCTTAGCCGTGGGGGTAAATGCAGTTGGATACACCCTGCGAGGACGGAGGTGGGGTTCCAACAAGGCACATAGGCGATGCAGGGTGGGTCGGTCCAGACGGAATTTCCGGATTACCTCCACATCCTCCATGTCTGACAGCAATTGGTAGGGGCTATGTATGTTTGGTCTCCTCCTAGGAAAGATGGAAGTGGACACATGTGAAAGCAACACCCACAGGGCATTTCCACATACACAAAACACAAATGACTGACCAAGCAATTGAATCACAGAACAGCTGACAAGCAGGGACAGCACAGCCACAATACTCTTACACAGGTCCCCTTACCAATAGCAATGGTTACTGACACATACCATTGACATGGGCATGCACATGGGGATTTAGGCCCTAATAGCTTGAAAGGCATCATGATGGTTTCAGACTGCATAGGTGGGAGCCGACAACACCACGGCAATATACCTAGCTGCTGTGCCAGACACAGCTTCCGAGGCCGGGTGAGTATGGCACACACCAACAACACAATGTACACAGGCTGAGCGGCCAAAACAAGTGGGTCCTGTTGCACAATGGGATATGAGACAGTCAATGATGTCCCTAGCCCACCCAATGTCCAGCACTGTATGTATCACACCTCCAACACACATTGACAGGTGTACACATCGACAACTCCATGACAACACAGCTGTGTGAATGCAAACACACATCACAAGTGACATGTAACGTTGCACGTGCCAAGTGGGAGATGTACGTAGAGAAAAATGGCATGTGTGTGCATATGCACATCCCATGCACCCATGCTAATGTGTACATGATGATGTGCCAACAGACATGCGGAGGCTGAGCACTGGCCGTCAATGCCAATGCACACAGCATGAAGTGGCCCTGTCCAGTGTGGACATGCTCCCACACACAAATCATGGCCACACCTGCAAATGCATGGCGCACTTTCAACTGTGGATTCCACATGGCACCAGCGGACTGTACCCGCCATGGACCAGGCCCTTGAGGCCAACTCCAATGGCCCTCGTGACTGCATCCTGCTTGTTCGGCGAGAGAGGTAAGTGTACCTGGACAGCTCGGTGCAGGCCATTGTGTGCATTTGAAGCAGGCAGACATGGTACACCAATTGCAGCATCTTGGACCAACTGGAACAGCCCCAGGGGGCCGTATGAGTGTGGGAGGGAGACAGGCATTACCACAGCTGACAGGGACTGCTGCCTGGCATCCCTCAACAACACCTGCCGCTGCTGCCACATGTCCACCTACATGTCGACGACTCTGAAGATATGTCCAGGTCCACTCACCAGCGAGGAGCTGGAGATCATGGAGTCCGAGCTCCACGCACACTGCCCAAGGCTATTCATAGCAAAACTTGTGTGTGTAAGACAACTACAGTGTGTATGGGAGTGCATGTGGGGGACACACACGTCGTAGATCCGCAGCACTATGATTCTGAGCCTGTGGGGATCCAACATGCACTGCTTACCATGCTAACTACAGGTGTAAGGGGTATGTAGGCTCTATGGCGCTTTCCCATGCATGTCCCTCACGAGTTGTGGTACATGGCATTTCCATGTCAGACATCCAGTCACGCAGCCACTTGGCAATGCAGGAGTCACGGCAGTCATTGCTTGTGTGACTGGCTGGCTGGGTCCCTGCTGGCCTTCTCACTGGCAGCAGACCTGGGCTGCACATTGACCGCACAATCCTAGAAGGAGACAACACTGACTGTACAGTGGGTCACATGTGTCTTTTGTTCAGGTCTCTCCTGAAATGCACAGACTCAGCCCTGTCGATTGGACACACCATGCCTTGTGATAGGGATGTGTGTGAGACATAGTGGCACTGAATGTGACCTCCATTGCGTGGTGAGCCATTCACAGGGCGAGTACGTTGAGGGCTGCGCAGTGTTGGACACAGTGAGTCCACCCACAGAGATGTGTTGCCTTGTGATCTATTTGTTGGTCCACCTGACAATGGACAGTAGATGTGGGCAGACTACACATTACTCAATGTGCTGGCAACCTGCATGTGAATGGGATGGACAGGTACTGTGTACACACTCCCAGCAGCATGCATTCACGTGTGGTGTACACATGCTGTTGGGCCATGTCCGATTAATTCCTGGCTCTGTTGCACGTCTCTGAGTATTTGGGATGGGTCAGCAGCATGCCACTGTGAGTGGTGGATGTGGGTGATGTTGAGAAGTGCATGAGTGACATTCCAAGGCTCTTGTGTACCATCCCTGCAGTTTGAAGTCCTCGAGCCCAAGGGCATGTGATGAGCCATTGCATCCAAGTTGATGCCTCTGTGTATGTGTGACCGACAGTGCAGCCAATTCCACAAAGGGTGTGACGTCATCTGCCGGATGAGCTGCTACGTGGCGAGAACGGATCGGGGGATGCCCCCTCGTATTGTCAGGTCAGCACGGCGCTGCATCTCACCAGTAATGGTCTGCATCTTGACAGTCACACAGCCTGTGCCGGATGCATGTTTGTAGGGGCATCAGCAGCAAGCAAGTGTACAGTAATGTGGGATGGTGTCTTCTGCGGTGAGAGGCAGCATGTGTCCACAGCCTAACCATAATCTGGGTGATGCGATGTATGTTGTGTATGCAGTGGGTTGTACGTGTACTCTGTGCTGTGTGCACCTGACATGCATATGCGATTCCTGAGGGTCAAGATGTAATTTGAGCACTCTGCATTCTCAATGCACTCAGAGTCGTAGCCATCAGGAACAACCTGTAGTGGCCTGCATTGGCAATTCACATGTATGTTTGAGGCACTGTGCCTACTCTGATTTCGTTCGGTCATATGTTTGCGATGCCTCAGCTCATATCTCTGCTGCTTACACATCCGGCACACTGTGCAACAGCAGTTATGCTCGTGTGAACGACAGGTGGATGGCATGGGCTCATGGCCATTGTGGCCCGTCATGTTGCAGTCTGTGTGAGTGGTTTCCCATTCTGCTCCATGCAGGTATGTCTTTGGCCTAATTACGTAGTGGTCATCCTTGCCCCATCAGGACAGTGGGTGTGCACACCGCGATTTGGGACTATGGTCGCAGGGTGACACAGGCCGGGTGTAGTGCTATGTGCACAACACATGTGCCACTTATTAGCGGCTTCAGTTACTGTACGCCAGCCATTACGTGTTGATTGTGGTGGCTGTATGCAATTGCACAGGTATCGTGCAACATGTGGATTGGTGGATGTTCTGTGCTGCTTCCCTTGCACATGTCTGTTTAATTGATGCCAGATGAGTGAGGCCACCTCGCTCTCTCTCATGTGGCATCTCCCGTGGGTGCTGAGGGACAGGGGATGGTCAACAGTGGTGTGGCATCGGATGTAGCAGCTGCACAGGTGCTGAGTGTGTCAGATGTGACCAGCGCCTCGGAGGGGCCAGACGTGTGCTGGATGAATTACAGGCCGAGACGGCAATTTCTGAGTCATCTGAGGACCGAGGTAATGCATCCATGTTTGCTAACACAGGGGACGTGGACTCTGGCTCCTCTTCAGCCACGCGGAGGCCAATGCCCGCCCTCCCATCTACTTCCACAGGTGCAAAACGTGTTGGCACAGGGATGAAGGGTAGAGTTTCCTTCACACCAGGCACAGCTGCCCCTGCACATGTGACCCCTGCTGCCCTCAGTGCTGGGTCTGTTGAGCTCATGCGCCATCTCTGCGTGGGGCAGACAGCTCTCCTCAATAACGTCATTGCCCATGACATCACTTTGCCGCAGGTGACACAGTACATGGAGGGCCCACATGTACGCGTGGGTGGGCTATGCCAGACTGTCCAATGGTTGTCCCCCCCAGTCAAGGTGGTCCTTCAACTGGGCCAATATCAGGCTGACATTCCTGACCCTTTCTCCACCCCCCTGGGCAGTGGCACATCTGACAACAGCAGGGCACGAGTCCTAAAGTAAGGGGTGGGGGATGCTGACGTCACGACAGGAAGTGACATCACGGAAGGTGGCCTGCACCGTCTGACTCATTGCCTCCCCTCGCTCACCCCTTCATCGTAGAAGCCAGCGCGTGCACAAGCAGCTCCGATCTCACCCCAGAGAGGCCAAAGAGTGAATGTGTGGGTCCATTTGCCCCAATTATCTGTCTCGCGGTAATATGAGTGGTGGGACGCCGTCCACCCACGTGGTACCCCGAGTCGATACCTGGGCAACAGTGACAATGCATGACAGCCTCCGGAGTCCGGATACACCACATGCTACACACTGAGGCTGTGGCTGCCCTAGCGGGCCAGGCCACAAACACAATCCCACACGTAAGGTTGACCCACCCCTGCGCGCATAGTCATTACAACCGCTGCCATTGACAAGGGACCCATGTGGTGGGACATGGGCCTCAGGGTGACGGGCCTCCGAGCCATCCCCCGCCAACGAGTGTCATGCATCTCACACATATCGCAAAGCCAATAGGACACTTTGCCTGCACACCAGGTCTCGAGACAGGGTACCACGCGGGTGGACGGCATCCCACCACTAATTTTACCGCGAGCCAGGGAACTGGTGCAAATGGACACACACATTCACTCTTTGGCCCCTCTGGGGCGAGCTCGGTGCTGCTTGTGCACGCGCTGCCTTCTCTGTTGCAATCGCATGTAAGGGGTGGGCGAAGGGAGGCAAAAAGTCTGATGGTGCAAGCCACCTTTCGTGACGTCACTTCCTGTCGTGACGTCTGCATCCCCCCACTACATATTTAGGACTTGTGCCCTGCTGCTCACTGAGAATGTGTTGCCTGCGAGATGTGACCAGGAGAAGGGCACCATGACCTCCCACCCACCAAGCTCCACTGCCATCCCGTGCCCTGGGTAGCCTGTGCAGGCGGACAATGTAGGGGGTACACCTGGTGGACAGGGGATGTGAGTGCCTTGGCAAGGGCCTGGCAGACGCACTGCAGTATCCAGCATGTCCCCAGAGGGAGGGCTAACGTCTACACCTGATGCAGCATTGATCGTGTGCCCGCCTGTTGTGCCCACACGAGTTCACATTCATCTCCAGACAGGTGTGCTTTCCAAATACCCAACACAGTGGAAATATAGCCCTCCGGAATCCTCCCCACACAGTCTGTTTCGACAATGCATGTGTGCACCTACCGGTGCCACCCACCCACCTGGCCCAAGCGGAACTCCCGCTTCACATGACACATGTGTGTCTTCCACAGTTGTGCTTCTCTCTCAGGGGCGGACCTCCAACTGTCCCGTAGCACATAGACAGCACCGAGTTGAACGGGCTATCCTGTTTGAATGGTAGGGACACACACACATCTACCTGTGACACAGTGGTGGCTGTGATGGCTATTGTGCCTGCCATGGTAGTGTTGGTGGCCATGTCAGGGTACACTCACACACATTGCATGCGCAGCTTTTCGTGTCACTACTCTGCACATCGTACTGGCCACTGTCCCTGGTGTTGAACACTTTTGCCGCCTGTCTATGTGATTTGTGACTGGATGCTGTTGTTCCTGTAGTCGGTTGTGTCTGTGTAGTTGCTGATTGCAGTTGTTACTGTGTGTGCATCGTTTAGTGAGGCACATGCCTTGAATGGTACCTCAACAATTGCAATGTCTGGTGTCACATTCCAATGTGTTTTACACGTGGCTGGGACTTCACTTCTTTCAGACTCTGCCACTTGTGTGTGATGAAGAAGTTTT